>JBAMJV010003088.1:0-331442 GCA_037951105.1 Echinarachnius parma
AAAATAATGATTCAATAGAGATATCATCAACGACTTTTTAAAACCTATTCTGATTTTTTTTTTCAAAGTAGTCGTAGAGCATTTTTTGAATTTTTTATAAAAAGTCTAAATATCGCCAGTGATTTCCGGTGAGGAACATTTTGAATAAAAATATATTTTTGGATATTTCAGCCGTTTCTGAACCGATTTTGATCAAATAAAGTTTATTCTGTCATTAAAATTGTATGTTATTTCGAATTTGACAGTCAGTTTTTCATTATCTCACAAAAAATATCGGGGGGCACTTCGGGAAATACCAATACTCAACACAACCTTTAAGTACATGAATTCCGGTGCCACGGCAATTAGGTTTCAACTTTGAGCAAATTGTGAAATATTTCATCCAACATAACGATTAGTAGCTTAAATGCACAAAGGCGAAGGAGGCGAGGGCTGGCCAGGGGCTGCACCCCCCCCCCCCCCCCCCCCCCTTGCAGTTTTTGACAATCGTTGTTCAGGCAAAAGGCGCCTGAAATTAGGGCAAAACCATGCCATATTTGGGCAAAGCCATGTAATTTTCGGGCAAACAATGTCATATTTGGGCAAACTCATGTTGAATTTCGGGCAAAGTCATCTTATTTTGATGACAAAACCGTTCCATATTCGGGCAAAAATTGAGTTAGTTTCGGACTGATCGGGCATCGAAAACATATCAAACATACATCAGGTAAAAAGTCGGAAAGGAAAATTATTCGGGCAAACTGCCTCAGCCCCCGATATGTTCTCCTACGCCCATGCTTATGCAGTAAGTTTTTAAAATACTGATTAGTATAATTTTATTTACGACAATTTAATGAGTTGTATTATACCATAAAAAATACATTTAATGAACAAATATTAGGTTTTTATAAACTCCGGGGGTCAGCGATTTCGACCTATCAAAAACATAATGATAGGGTCAATCTCAAAAACGTTAGTAGTTTTTCTCATTGATGATTATGTATGATGAAGACGCTTCTGTTAATACTGCTGATGATTAGGATGATAATAATTTTGTTGTTATATACTTTGTTTGCTACAGTATGTTTATTCTTTTCCTATACTTTTCCATGTTTATAATAATAACAACGTACATTTAGAGACATTACGCGATCATGCGCGTTACAATTATAAACATGACATTATTCGAAGAAACCTCTTCACTTTCTTTGAAATGTTGATGGACAGAATGACAGATGAAATCAGATAGCGGGCAGATAGCACATCGATCCATTCAACCACTGCCCTAATATGATTATTATACGGGTTTTTGTTTGTTTGTTTGTTTGTTTGCCCCATAACTTATGATCCATAATATAGGCGTATATTAAGCCATAAGCATTATAAATACATGATGTCCTCGCCAATTATACCCGACAATGATATGACGATTTTGCCTGGGAATGGCAGGATATTGCCCGAGGGATGATGTATGTGACATGGCACGGGTTTTCCCCGAATGTGACACGAGTTTTTCCGAATATGACATACTTTTGCTCCAAAATTATGTCAATATTCCCCAAATAATTATTTAAGTTCTCGGAAATCTCGGGGTATGCTGCAACTCCCAAGACTCCCCACTCTCCCCGCCCCCACCACCACCACCCCGCCTCGTATATTCGGAACACGTTATGTATAGTTTTTACTTGCGATAATAATATTGGATTTGTGCCCATCAGCAGTAGCAGGCAGGGTAGGGGGGGGGGGGGGGCACTATAGAGGGAGGCGTGGCTTGCATTGTTGTAAGGGGACACAATCAATTATGACGTTTTCAGTTCCAGTATAACACACTTCCCGTTATTTTCCGACAAGAAGTGAAAATATAATTATCTTTACCATTTTAGCTCCTGAGTTGTTTTATTTGTTGCCATGATCAAATCGTATGTTTACAAATATAATCGGACTATTGATGCGAATGCGCTTATAAATTATTATTTAAATGAAATCTATTTCGATACAAAAATAACAGGAAACCATCAATAACCGGAAAACACTGCCTGGGAAGGAAAGACTGGTAAACAGAGGCCCAATAGACCGCTTCTGTAATGTATGCAAATAATATGCGTATGTCGTCAGACTCCCCGTTGGCAAGCTTAACAATAGTAACTAGGTCCGGCAAGCTCGGGCAAACTTAGCTTGCCGGACCTAGTTACTATTGTTAAGCTTGCCAACGGGGGGTCTTACGTCATACACATATTATTTGCATACATTACAGAAGCGGTCTCAATCCGGTGTAATTATATATCCTGCAGTGTCGTATAGCGTGCATGGGCGTCGATCTGTAATTGATACCCATTCATCAGGGGGGGGGGGGGTGATCTATTCATTCATCCCCCCTGATGAATAGGTATTACGTAAGTATCGACGCCCATGGTAGCGTGGTCGGACTGATTGGGGCCACACTTTTTTTTTGTTATCTCCAAAAATGTTCCTCTTATGTTTTGTTTTTTCTAAATAATTTGGGAGGGGGGGGGGGGGGGGGGGGTGTGGGAAGCGGGGGCACAGCCCCGCCCCCCCCCCCCCCCCCCCGTAGCTTCGACATCGTATGAATGCATACATTGATTGATACTATGCCAAGCAAGCATTAATCAAGGCCTGATGCAGCGGGATGGGGGGGGGGGGGGGGGGGGGGGCATAATTTGACCCCCAACCCCCCCCCCCCCCCCCAAAAAAAAACTAAGAAGAAGATCTACGAATAACATAAAAAACATACAAATTTGACATCTATTTATAGCTGGCGGACAATTTAGAATAGTATTAATACACCTATAATAAAAAATAAACATGAACTACATAATTAAATTAATCCCATTTGTCAATTACTGTTTTTTCTTTTGCATATCGATTAAACAAAACTCTTCAGTTAGAACACGTTTTAAGTTACCGCGGTGCAAACAAGTGAAACAATTTACCAATTATTGTTAAACAAAGTATATATATGTTGCTCAATATTTTGAAAAATAGAATTTATTGATAGAGCATATTTTGTTTTGCTTTTCCCTTGTAAAGTAATTTTGAATTTTGTAAATAGTGTTTTTTGTTGTTGTGTAATTTGCATTGTTGGTACAAATTGTTTTTGTTTTAATTGTTGTTTATACTATAATTATAATTATCTAAAGTACAAAGATACTAGAGGTTAAGGGAAAAGGAAATATTAAATCGCTCCAAAATCATTGATGCAATTGACAACTTCCCCGATATTGTGTTAAAGCGATCCATGGAATCATGTGGAGCTTCCATTCTTTTCTTGAACCTTAATTGTTGTTTGGTTTATGGTATAACAAAATAATGAAATGGGTTTTAATTTTTCCTTTTTTGATAATGGAGATAGTAAAGATTGCTTTTGAAAGCGTCTATAGGCGCTTCCAACAGTTGTATAAGATTTGTTATTTGGACTTGGATACTCAATCGTCCATAGACATATAGTATTCGAATTCTGATCGGGATAAAATTAGACATTGATTTGTTTCTGTTTTCACAAGATAAACAGTATTCATTTTCTATGAAAATCTCACATACCCATTCTCAAGAATATTTCAATGTAATTGGTATATGATTGTAGTCTCAAATATGCATACTACTTTGGGGGAAACAATAAATCTTTTGTCAAATACGGGGGCGTGGCCATGCCCCGCCCAGAGCCCCCCCCCCCCCCCCCCCTCAACTGTAGCTACTACGTCATTGGGTGTCTACTCTATCATTGATTAAAACATACACTCATTAAATAATGTACGGTATTCACACCTACAGTTTGTTAATTTTTGAATATTGGTGTTTTATTTGCGAATATTTTATTTATTTTACTTTATAAAAAGTTCACGGACCCAGCTACGTACCTGCTTCTGTTGAATTGACGTCATGGGATGATCGACGTCACGGGTCAGTGCATCAGCTAGAGATTTCATAGCGCAGAGAAGTGCAAATTAGACGCACGGCTTTCGGCGGCCCCGCGTTGTACGCAACGACGAAGAATGCGTAAACTACGATACGTGTGCGCGTTCGTGTGCACTAGAATCATCAGCTCATTAACTCTTGAAGAAGTTCCGACGGAGGTAAAGTACAATTTTGACACTTTCTACCTTATATTCGAATTTGATTTGAATCAAAGTGATACGTACTTTGTTTATTGAGTCACCCTTTAGTTGTTTTCATCTTTATTTGGGCAATTTGTTTTAGAATAATCCTATTTAGAACCCGAAAACGAGTCGTTACCGCCTCAGCCTGGTCCCACCCGTTCGAATTTGTGTTATACGTATACGTAAACGTACGTTGTAAACATTACATGGATAAAATTGTTTGATAATAAGCATGCACATTGTACTTGATAATACCAGGATAAAGCCGTAAATCATATTATGTAGTTGAATGTAGCTCAGTAAGACAAAAACACTGTATTTTAAGCAAAGAGCTAGATAGGTATGGAAGATACTAAATTACAATTTACACTTTTCCCAGTTCGTGTTACATTCAGTATTTTTCATTTTATTTTGGAATGTTTTATTTTCATCATGATCAAGTTTCCAACATGCTTGTTAATACGTTATTTAAATGCAATGTCAAATATTCTTGAGAGTAGATCTAGATATCTGTCAAACAATTTATACGATATGCTACAACAATTGTCCTGATTGTAGATAGATCGACAAATCTATCGCTTTCATGGCCTTTTTGACATTATTATTGTTATTTTCACTGTCGGCATTCTAGCGATAGACGCGACCGATACGCGGTGCCTTAAGAGGCAAGAACACCGTAAGTCCGCAGTAAAAAAAATATAACGTGCATCCGTATGCGCGAACACTTTTTCAGAAACTTAGGCAGCTAGGTACGGTACAGCGCGCGCGCCGCAAAGCTGCTATAACTTGGCGCGCCCAAGTTCTGTATAGCAGCTTTGCGGCGCGCGCGCTGTACCGTACCTAGCTGCCTAAGTTTCTGAAAAAGTGTTCGCGCATACGGATGCACGTTATATTTTTTTTTTTTTTGCAGTTTGAACAAAAAGTACCGCGAAAGACCGAAGAAGAGGCATGGAAAATTGTGGAAAATCTCACAATTCGCCGTAATTATAGAATGACATGTATAGCGACACACGATATCGGTGAGTTAAAGTATTATATCAGCCCTAAATGTATTGATAGGGCTACAAATGTCGCTCAAAGTGTGAGAATGTGGTTGTTTTATGTCCCAACAAAAATGTTATTCCGTAAGTAACTTTTACTGCGGACTGACGGTGTTCTTGCCTCTTAAGGCACCGCGTATCGGTCGCGTCTATCGCTAGAATGCCGACAGTGAAAATAACAATAATAATGTCAAAAAGGCCATGAAAGCGATAGATTTGTCGATCTAGATTGTAGAGTGCAGTTTAATCGATTCCAGACCATGCATCATTTCTGCTTCATTCATCGGGAACTTATTTGATTCATGCATACTGGACTATACAAACTTGTCTATTACTTGATTGCAGTAATTGCTTTTGCATTATTTGTACAAACAATGTACTTATGTATACTTGATATATGCTATGTAATTCAAATTAACAATATTTACATTTCATATTTTGTTTTATTTACATGTATGCTATTATTTAATCACATCAATTATTTAATCACTTCAAATTCATCTCATCTTCTCCTCATTTTCATGCACATCATTAACATTTATCATGGTGGCCTGAAGAGCAGCCTTTGCCTTTGGTCGATTTTTAAAGGACTTGGGCACTAGTATGGAGGAAGAGGACCTGTTTAGGTAACTGATAATTGGGCAGACTGCTTTGTAACTTGTGTAAAACTGGTGTGGTATTCTGTTTGTTTCATCCTAAAGTTGATCTTGGGAGTCGATCTTATGATCAACTTTAAGACCTCCCTACGTAAGATCGGCAAAATTGGTATTCTGTAAGTTGATCTTCTAAGTTCTAAGACGATCTTAGCATGAGTAATGAATAATTAATTTGCGCCATGAAGATCATTTAGTTGAACTTAACTCTAAGTTGGACTTAAAAAGTATGGAAAGCCACTGGTTTCTTTGAAAAATTATTGTAATAGTTCCTTTTCAAAGGCATAAAATGTTGATTCAAATCATTAATATTTGTTATAAGGGAGATTTTATGTTCATGATGCAACATTTATGAAAAATCTAACATTCTTTTTGCTATTTTTTGCTTTTGAATATATATATTTGTATTCCAAGGTTACAAATGGCTTTCCATAAAAGTTACGTCCAACTAAGGGTGGAATTCTCATCAAAAGGTTAAATTTAGCCCGGGTTAAATTTTTATGGAGCGCCACACTGCAACCAATGCGCACTTATTTCTAAATGCGCGCTTGTACTAGATATGCGCACTCATCCGCTTATTTTTACGCTAAACTAGCAGGAAGAAAGTATGAAAAAAGTGTGTAGAAACTTGACAATAATCGTTGATTTTGCCAGATTTATTTGACTTTTCATATAAATAACATGGACTCATCTTGCGGGGAAACCTCCAAACTTCCGCTGTCAAAATCGAGTGTAGAAAGCGCTAATTGAATGAAGAAAAAAAAAAAAATGAGTGCCAACGGAGACAATGGTGGCAAAGGAGTAACTACCCGGCTTTCCATAAAACAGTGGGTTAAATTTAACCTACTTCTGACGTAAAACGACGCGAAACGACGCGTTTTAGCACTGTGCTAAATTTAACCTTTTGATCAGAATTCCACCCTTAAGAGATTAGTTCAACTTAAGATCTTTGTGAAACACCCCCCTGGACAAGCAGACAATTGTGTTTGTACTAGAGCCCAGTTGGAACAAAGAATTTTATTTTAATTTAAAAAAAAATCTTTGTTGGACAATAATAAAGAATATAACAATAATTTGAAATGGTACCTTAGTCACAATTGCCGAAATCATGCTTTGGTGATGCATTTTATATTTAAAATTAATTTCATCTCATGTCCATGCCCATGTCACTATCCATTCATTATTTATCAATTATAATCACCTTGTGGTATTTGGGCACTGAGGGTGGTATTCTAAAATTTGTCCTAAGTCAAAATTTCTTCCTAAGTCATGATTTTGTCCTAAGTGGTATTCCAATATTCATCCTAAATATCTACCTAAGTCACTTCCTAACTTTTTAGCCAAGAACTTAGGAAAATATTCAAATTTATGCAAATTAGCGACTTAGGAAGAAGTGGTATTCTAAAATGCATTTAGGAAAGAATTTCTAGGAAAGTTTTTAGGAAAGCCTGACCCCTTTACTATCTCCCATTTGTTGTGTACAAAACATAGCAGTGACCTACAAAATCAGTGGCCATTACATAAGCGCATATAAATAAGCGCGCACTGCACTTTCATGGCGCAGATCCATGGCGCAGATCCAAAGACAATACAGCAAGCGCATTTGCACAGCTTTTACGCAAAGTGTCTTTAATGAGAGTTGCTATGGCTTCCCTCTCCTTTCTGATTGGATGCTTGTAAATGAAAAAAACATCAGTCATTGGCTCACAGCTGCCTTGTGGGCGTGGCCAGAAGCTTACTAATTTGCATTAAGATCTTCCGAAGTCAACATATTGGAATACCAATTTTGCACTTCCTAACTTCCTGACTTAGGCAAGAACTTAGGAAGATATTTAGGACAAATATTAGAATACCACCCTTAGTATTAACTATCATATTAAACATTTTAAGACCTTCACCCAGTAGCTATTGGAAATCACTGATCTAAATTCACCAATTTCATCTAGCCCATTCATTGTCATTTTGAAATCATCGAAAATAATAAACATGGAAAGGTTTAATATTATTGAAGTAAATATATTTGTTAGTTTGAGTTGTGATCAACATGTACTAGTCATTGTATATATATCCAAAAACTATTTTGTGAGACTAATTCAGAGCAATGTATACTATTTCAATGCAGTAAGTTCAACTGATAGCATATTTTACTAGACTGATTCAAAGTAATTTATGTGTAAAATTATGTATCAAAGTTATACAATGTATTAATGACCGCAGCCATATATTCAACTGAAACAAATATTTGTTGGGACTATTCAATTCAATTCAATGTACTTTATTTTTCAACACAGTCAACCGATGGAGGGTCCACTGAGCAAATACACCAATGTGGTGAAGGGATGGCAGTACAGATGGTTTGTTATGGACCCGGCAAGGGGCATGATGGAATACTTTGTGGTAAGTTAAACCTTATAATTTGTTTAAATAATAATAATAATAGATCGTATTTGTATAGCGCCAAATACACAAACAATTATCAATCAATTCAATGGATTGATTAATAAATGTTTTTGTAAAAATGATAGATAAGTATCAACTACAGAAGGGATGGCAGTACGGGTGGTTTGTTATGGATCCGGCACAGGGCATGCTGGAATACTTTGTGGTAAGATATAAACCAAATGATTGATTAAAAACAAATAATTGGATAAGAAATGAATTGGCGTCATTACCCTCAAGATAGAGACTATGGGGTGGGGCTTTCCTGTCATGTAACGGATGTCCTGAAGGGCTGGCAGTATTGGTGGTTCGTTGTGGACACTGCAGGGGGCATGCTGGAATACTACATTATTATTATAAAACTGTTTAGAATTTGTTTAGATGATTTGCTAGACTAGTTGCTACTCAAAGTTACTTTGTACCGAAGATACAATTTTAAGTTATCACAATCATCATGAACTTTCTTAAAAATGAAGAAATGCACTAATATCTTGAAAGGATGACAATTCAGGTGGTTTGATATGGTCCCAGTACAGGGCATGCTGGAATACTTTGGGGTAAGAATTCCACTTAAGAATGCTTTTTGATTACTAGAAGATTTTAGAAAGTATTTGAATGATTCACTTGACCTTTGTAGTACTTTGTAACCATTTTCCAATATTCTGATGAATTAAAACAAAATAATAAATCACCAACATTTTGAAGGGATGGCAGTATAGATGATTTGTTATGGACATAAGTCATGCTGGAATACCTTTTGGCACTCATGCTTTGTGGAGCCCAGTCATAGTGCTTATTATTGACTTAAATAATTCTGATAATTTCTTGGTATTTGTGACAGTATTTTAGATAAGCATTTCGTAGGTGTTGACATGTATGTTATGTTAGACATTTTACCATAATTGTACATTTCTGAATCCGATGTGAGTGATAATAAAAAAAGGTTGATAATTAAAAAGGTCAGTTTTATTTGCACTCTTTCTTTTTATCATTTACACAGAATGAAGAGGTGAAGAAACAGAAGCCAAGAGGAGCATTACATTTAGCAGTAAGTTCTATAAGTATTAACCCTAAAACTATAATACTGTTTCTTATTAGGCATTTCTATTATAGAATGTAACTACTGTATGATCATATTATCTTTAAGGGTGCCATGGTTTAGCAGACATTTATAGTGAATGCTGCTTAGTACAGTAAAATACAGTCTAAGAGCTTAAAATGCCCCTCAAATATAATATTGTTAATGCCTCTCAAAGATTATACTGATTCATAGTATAAGACAATTTTAAAATGAAAAGTAACGATTGTTAATTATCACTAATCTTTGTATCTAGGGTGCCGTGGTTTCACCCAGTGATGAAGATTCGCAGACGTTTATGGTGAACACTGCAATCAGTGATGTATACCGGCTGAAACCTTAGCAAATGCCCCTCAAAAAGTTCAAATAAGAAAGAAAGTCATGTAATTGTTCTCTCGTGCTAATTTTCAGGGCGCTGTGGTCTCGCCCAGTGATGAAGATTCGCAGACGTTTATGGTGAACGCCGCTAACGGAGAGGTGTACCGCCTGAGAGCCCAAGACGCAAAGGAACGTCAAAACTGGGTTAGCAGGCTTAGAGCGGTCGTACAGAAGCAGAGAGAACTTATGGTGGTAAGTCTTGAAATGTCTATAAATGATGACACACGCAGTACCCCGGGGTACCGTTGTACCCCGGGGTACCGCGTTGTGTAGCGCCATCTTGTGTCCACTCGAAGCACAACCGTATTACGTTGTGTATGCAGTGCAGCGCGCGATTGTATGCACGCTATACCCTGGTACAGCCCTAAAAAATAAATAAATAATTAAACAAAATGGCGGATATTTGTTTGGTACCCCAGGGTACCATTTATGTCATCAAATGTCTATTATTATTATCATTATTGAACTTTAAATGAAATGGAACTTGTCTTTAGAGGTCACCTGTCTATAGTGGCTACTTTTCTAGTTTCCCATATGTGGTTCACTATACACAAGTTTTACTCATTGACCTCTACTAATGGACGGGCGGCTGCACGTTGATTGGCCATTCAAAAATGAGGTCGCCGTGCGCGCACGGCGGCCATATTGGGACCATCATCATGGACCGTCAATAACCCGCTGTTGATAGTGTGTAACATTCGTAAACATTTTTCAGATTAATTTTACCAAATCTTCTCGTGAGATAAAAATTGTTGATTGTATTCTGATTAGGGATGGCACATTACATGGCATTTGGACCTACAAATCAAAATGATAATGACATACAAAAGGCTGTAATCACGTTTCATAGGCGAGTTGTTTGCAGTCATTGGGCCGCCTACAGTCCCATGTGTTATGTTTTGTGTCAGAAAAGATTATAGTTTACCTCTTATCCACATATATATTAGGTTGCTACATTTATTATAAATATGGTACTGTACTGATAGATTTGTTTAAATATTGAAATAAAACAAGTGAAATCGATAAGAGATTTAGATACGGGCAGGCAAATAGATGACACAAATGTGATTGAATATAAACTTGAAAATGTATTTTTGATATAATTTATTAAGTGATTGGGTTTTTAAAATGTATGTTTGAATGCATAAAGCCTATACTAAGGCTAGGGTTTTCTGTCGAGACAGTGACTCATTAAGTTAATTACAGCCCATAAAAAGTGAAATAATGAAAGAAGATACATTTGTATATATTGGTATTATGCACTCATTTGAATTTACAAGGAATCGTGGTGAATTTTGAGGGGATGACGAGGATGACGTATGGTATAGCAAAGTGATGCATGAACGCATGGTACAATTAAATAAATAAATGAAAACAGCAGAAAAGTTCTTTCTTTACATTGGGAACAAAATCTTGTTAAAAACAAGGGGGAAATAAGAGATAAACTAGGGGCGAGTAATAGTTATAAGATCGGGTCAATAACAGCGGGAATCCGAGTGAATCTCTCCGGGCATCGCCGGCGAGCACATACCTTACGATTACCGTGTAAGTATCATAACAAATGGCGAATTATCATTGCTTGAGCTGTGATTCAATACGCTGGATAATTTTTAATTAATCATGCTAGTATTCAATCACTAAGACTATTTACTTCACATATATGATCATATTTCATTCCTGGGGGGATAAAGGGATATAAAAATGCCATGGTGAGCAACAACTCTGTAGCAAGTATAATGCACTACCACGTTAGTGCATATATCCGCTGTTACGGGTTGATGGTCCCAACATGGCGCTCGCCCGCAGCCCGCGGCCTCAATTACTGAGCCATGACCGCCCGTCCATTAGTAGAGGTCAGTGGTTTTACTCTATACAAGGGAAAATTACTTTAAATTATAATCTTATCATTCTGTCTCCCCTAAAGGATTTCCGCGAGCAGCTGTTGAATGTTGAGTCATTGAACTTTGAATGTGATTGAACGTGTCTTTAGAGGTCACCTGTCTACATTGACCACTTGTTTCCCATGTATTGATTTCTTGATGACTTTATTTAAACGGAAAAGTATTATAAATGAATCTTACTATCCCCCACCCCTGAAGGATTTCCGTGAGCAGCCGTTGAACGCATCCCAGGAGTCTCTGACCAGCCGCAACACATCTCGGTGGAGCATGCATAGAAGCTCACCCAAAAGCTCACAGGTATGAAGCATAACACCTCTAGAGAAAACCGAATAAATTCAAAACAAAGCAAATAAAGCCTTGGAATAAAATAGATTCAAAAGCAAAAAAAAAAAAGAAAGAATTTTATACTTTTCATAAATATTGCATCAAGAACATGAAATCTCCTTGATAATAGAAAAAATATTAATGATATGAATCAACATTTTATGCCTTTGAAAAGGGACTTTTACAACCATTTTCAAAGAAACTAGTGGCTTTCCATACTTTTTAAGTCCAACTTAGAGTTAAGTTCAACTTAGGATCTTTGTGAAACACCCCCCAGGAGTGACTCTCCAACTGCAACTCTTCTAGGTGGAGTCTGCATAAAAGCTCTCAAAAAGCTAGAGGTCAGTACTAAATCATAAGTAGTAGAAGAAAATATCAAGTATGAAGCGTTATTCCACTAGAGAAAAAATGACTATATCTCATTGCTCTCAAGGGAGTAGAAAGTACACATCATGATTTTCACGATTAACTGAAAGTCTGAACACTTCAATCGTAAATATCTTTTTAACAAAAGGGAACTTTGAAGAAAAAAAAATCCTGTTCCATGTTTCTATTGGTAATACGAACATACTTGCCAACTGTCCCGTTTTAATCGGAATTGTCCCGTTTTTTGAATTTTTTAGAAGTGTAAAATCGGGACGTCCCGATTTTTAAGTTAAAAAAAAAAAATAACTTTACTTTACTTTATTAAATGTATAGAGACAACATTTAAACGTGAATCTGACCAAATCTTACCTAGTAATTTTGGAAGAATTATGAAAAATGGGTCGAGAATGCATTTAATACTCAAAAACGTCAAGGCCTGGACCCCTGTCGCAATGGACTTTGTGCTTGCAATGTGCACTTCCCACACACTTGTGCAATTATGCTGCGACTTTGGACCCCCGGCCAATTTTGTCCCTCTTTCCAAAATTCAAATGTTGGCAAGTATGTACGAATACAACAAGGTATGAGAGAACCGCTAGAGTTCTAAGTAAGTTTTGTGGAATCAGACACTGTTGCTAGATCCTGTTAAATGCATGCTACAGTTCTTTGGGCTAGTTTCAGGTTCATTCTTGTTTGGCCATTTAATCATCCCTTCATATAATATATGTATGATTTTGTTGCAGGTCTCACTACAAGGAGGTGGTAGTGGCAGCGGTGGTGGTGGTGGTGGTGGTGGTGGTGGAGTCATGCACCCTATCAGACAACCACGCACATCAGCAACTCTAACAGCTACGCAAGAATCCCTCAGAAATGCAAAAGAAATCCTCATTGTTGCCGAGGAGCAGCAGAAGGAGGTGGTACAAGGACTTGAGGTAGGTTTTTATTATGTATTATGTGTGTGTAAGTTTAATTATAAGTTTGAGTGGTAACAGTTCTGGCGGTGGCCGTAGTGGTGGAGTTGTGCAAACTACGAGACAGCTGCAAACACCAGCCACCCTAATGTCACCACTGGGCCTCCCAGAAATGCAAAAGATATCCTTATTATGGCAGAGGAACAACAAAAACATGGTTGTACAAGGACTGGAGGTAGGTTTTGTCTTGCTTTAATTACTCACAAAATAAATGTATACCATATGCAGTCAAATCTGTGTATAGTAACCACCTTAGGGAGCAGGAGACAAGTAAAGTGGCCACTGTAGACAGGTGACCTCTATAGACAGGTTACATTACATCCTAGTCAAACCCTGTGTATAGTGACCACCATAGGGAAGCAAGAAATGTGTCCTCTGTACACAGGTGACCTCTATAGACAGGTACCATGAAATTGACTTTCTCCACAAGGGATCACTTGTTGTGGCTGCTATAGGTTGGCTGCTATAGACAGGTGGCCACTAAGATGGGTTTGACTGTATGGTTTCATTGCTGCAAGGTTGTACAAGTTGTAACAATCTTCTTTCATATATTGTGACTCTAATCTATAACTGCTACCAAATGGTCCCTTTTAACGAGGTGTGTGTTAAAGGTTATTCAGGATATGTTTTTGTCTTGTTATTTAAGAAATGTTGTTCATGAACGCTTATAAGTTTGAATCCTGCAAGTATAATTCTGTTGATATTTTAAGTATTCCTGAAGGCCATACAAGCATGTTTAATTTTTTTTATTTTTAACTCAACCATTATTAAATGTTGCTTGTAAGTATCGGCTTCCATGGTGGTGTAGATAATATGTTTGGTTTGCGGTTGTACCATGTACAAGGAGGGGATTGGTAAGTCCTGAGAAGGACTGGTGGGATTCTTTCTAGGATAGTCCTAAAAAGGACTGTGGTAGTCCTGGAAAGGACTGTTTGGTAGTCCTGGAAAGGACCGTTTGTATTCTTTCTTGAGCTTGTAGTTCTGAAAAGAACTACAGCGCCGGTATAGTTATTGTGAGGAGAGGGTTTGGTGGTAGGAGGGGCTCGACCATTACTCTTACCCATTATTCTTTATTATTTTGTATTTGATCGCTTACCCTTTTCTCTTTTCTTATAGGCTTTACCAACATCAGGGTCTGGTATCAAGAGCTTAGACCATGTAAGTTATTAACTCTTTCCTTTTAAGTAGTCTATTAAGTGCATGTGTGTTTTTGTTATTTTAGTTGTCTATTAATGTTGAGGAACAAAATTAGTAAATATTAGGTGCAGGGTAAACCATAAAAGGAAAGTTTGCACGCATGAGACTTATACTAACACATGAAATATGCAGCGAGGACGATTTTCTTCAACAATTAAAAAAAAACTTATACTATCTTTCATTTGCTACCAGGGCCCCGTTGCAGAAAGAGATACAATCAATTGTAAGTTACGATTGATCGTAAGTCAGAAAATGTACGCGTTTCAACCAATCAGATTTGCGCATCTAGAACACGTGATCTGACTTACGATTAATTGCAACTTACAATCGATTGTATCTCTTTCTGCAACGGGACCCAGGACTGTTTATTACTGAAGGCGACATCACAAGCTACTATGGAATGTTTAGAAAGACTGTCTTTATACAATGATGCAAAGATTTTAACTTTATGCGATGTCAAAGGTCACATGAAGAATTATCACTTAGATTATAATTTATAATGGTAGTACTATTTTAACCATTACTGTTTACTATCTCTCACTTAGTCTCAGGACTGTTTATTACTGAAGGCCACATCACAAGCAACAATGGCATGTTTAGAGGACTGTCTTACAATGCTGCAAACATACAGAAGGTCAAAGATCATCTTAACAACTATCACTTAGGTCAAAGATCATCTAAATAACTACGGTACCACTTACATAAACATTTCTTAATAATGATACCGTTATAACCATTACTATCTCTCATTTACTACCAGGACTGTCTATTACTGAAGGCGACGTCACAGGCTACTATGGAATGTTTAGAGGACTGTCTTACTATGCTGCAAAGACAAGAACTCACGCAGGGTCAAAGGTCGGCTGAGGAGTTGGAACTGTCGCAGAGCATGGCGAACATAAGGTACATGTGATGTGATACATAGAAAGTAAACATCAGTATTAAAATGAACAAAGTTATTAAACACAATTATATATGAATGTATGAAACTACTACGAATTTTATCTTCTAGATTAACTTTTGATTAGATGAGAAGGAAAGGTCACGACCTTTCTTTTCTAGGAAAACTTGTCATGACCTTTTTTCTAGGAAGTTAGTCATGACCTATATTTTCTAGGAAAATTTGTCATGACCTTTCTTTTCTAGGAAAGTTTGTCATGACCTTTATTTTCTAGGAAAGTTCGTCATGACCTTTATTTTCTAGGAAAGTTTGTCATGACCTTTCTTTTCTAGGAAAGTTTGTCATGACCTTTATTTTCTAGGAAAGTTCGTCATGACCTTTATTTTCTAGGAAAGTTTGTCATGACCTTTCTTTTCTAGGAAAGTTCGTCATGACCTTTATTTTCTAGGAAAATTTGTCATGACCTTTCTTTTCTAGGAAAGTTTGTCATGACCTTTATTTTCTAGGAAAGTTCGTCATGACCTTTATTTTCTAGGAAAGTTTGTCATGACCTTTCTTTTCTAGGAAAGTTTGTCATGACCTTTCTTTTCTAGGAAAGTTTGTCACGACCTTTATTTTCTAGGAAAGTTTGTCATGACCTTTATTTTCTAGGAAAGTTTGTCATGACCTTACCATCCTAGTTCCTTCATCAGCTATACTTTTTGGTTAGCAAGAAATTCATACTGAAAAACAACACTTTTATGTTACCCCTCCCCTTACACACAAACACACAAATTAATGAATATACCAAACAACCCATGAAACAATAGCTTGACAGAAAGGCGATAAAAAGGCGATAATGAGAAGAGAATGTCATATAAAGTCTTATAACTGCATGTAGTCTATGTTTATGTTACTGTGACTTGATGTAGAGCATGAAAATGTGGCAGTCCCTTACACATATTTGAGCATGTGGGACTGAGCAGTAAGTTTGTGTGTAGTTGCAGTAATAGATATATGTTGCATGTCGAGAATATGTAGCTTAGAAAAAGGCAAATTTGACACTGTAGCGTAACTGTACATTATTCATGTAATAGAGTATGCATTTAATTAGCCACTTGAAATACATTTTGAGATATTTTTAGGCAGATTATGTGTAGCCTAAACTAAAGTCATTTTTATGATGAGTTCAAAAGTAGACAGTAAAAAAAAAAATAGCGCCTAATTTGAAGCATTGCTTTCAGTTTGGGTGCTAGAATAGACAGAATGTGTAATTATTACTATAAAACAAATGTTATTAATCATCTCATAATGAGGCTTTAAAATGCTAATTGGGTATTTGTTCCAAACTTGTCAGTAAAATGAGCGCTGAATTTCAAGTGTGGTATTTAAGTTGTATCTATTGATTTGATATCATATCAACAATAGTAATTGGGTATTAGTTCAATACATTTCATCCTAATAGCATTTCATTTCAAGTATGGTATTTGTTCTGTATACATGTGAACCTTTAAATATAAACAGGGTATTTATTATTATTATGAAAAAAGGCTACTTGGGTATTAAGTTCAAAACTTTTTAGCAAAAAGAGCGCTGAATTCAATTGTGATGTTTGTTCTTTATGGGTGACTATACACAAAAAAGAGGGTATACTAGTTTGGTGTCAGTTCAAGAAGTGTCAGCCAAAAGATTGCTTGATATCAAGTATGGTACATGTATTTGTTCTGTACATAAACATGTAAATATGAAATATCTATATATTTATAATCTTATTCTAAAAGGATACTTGGCATTTATAAATGTTGGGGTTCAAAGTTAATTTTGATGTCTTTGAACCATGGGCTATTGCTAATAACAGTATTGGGAAATGCCTCACACATGAAATATGAAATATATGCTTTCATCACCCTACCATGATGTGAGCAATAAAATGATCGGAATAGAAATAGTCTTTTTACCGAGATTCAATTCAACCCCATTATACATGTACACTGCGTGCAAAGGATATGCAAGCGCACGTGTACACTGCATACAGTCTTGTTGCTCAACACACAGCCCCGGCGGAGAGGGGCGATTGAGCGGTGAATTTAGGCCCAAATTCAGCGGCATGCTGACGGGGTAAATTCAAGTTTCAATGAATATTTCTGCATTTAATGATACTAAGGTTTGGATTTTATCACACAAGCCCTATTTTATACGTCTTGGCCAATATTTGATGCTTTCAGCATTTCCCCCCAATACTGTTCTTTGGCTTTAAGCCCTGCATTATGATTGGAGCATGGTTTGTTTGTTACTAGATTTTGATGTGCTATGTGCTTTTTATGCCTCCGCCAACGAAGTGGCCGGTGGCATTATGTTTTCGGGTTGTCCGTCCGTCCGTCCGTCCGTACGTCCGTCCGTCCGTACGTACGTCCCGTTTTCGTTCTCGCGATATCTCAAGAACCGGTTGACTGATCAATTTCAAACTTGGTATGAGGGTACATATTGGGGTGACAATGATCTGATTAGATTTTAGGCATCATGAGGTCAAAGGTCAAGGTCACAGGACTCAATATATATGCAAAAATGCCTCGTTCTCGCGATATCTCAAGAACCGGTTGACGGATCAACTTCAAACTTGGCTTGAGTGTACATATTGGGGTGACAATGATCTGATTAGATTTTGGTGTTCATGAGATCAAAGGTCAAGGTCACAGGACTCAATATATGTGCAAAAATGCCTTGTTCTCGCGATATCTCAATAACCGGTTAACAGATCAATTTCAAACTTGGTATGAGTGTACATATTGGGGTGGCAATGATCTGGTTAGATTTTGGGTTCATGAGGTGAAAGGTCAAGGTCACAGGACTCAATATATGTGCAAAAATGCCTCGTTCTCGTGATATCTCACGAACCGGTTTATGGATCAATTTTAAACTTGGTATGAGTGTACACATCGGGGTAGCAATGATCAGATTATATTTTGGGGGTCATGAGGTCAAAGGTCAAGGTCACAGGACTCAATATATGCAAAAATGGCTTGTAATGGCAACATTTCAATCACTGAATGTCAGATTTCAATCAAACGTGGTACCTGAATGTTTCTTAGGGAGCCAATGTAGCCATCAAAGTTTGGGGTCATATGGTCAAGGTCACAGGACTAAAAATATATGAAAAATAAACAAAAATTAATTCAGTGCACGTTAATTTAGGCTTGATATTGAAATCGCGTGATAGCGGAGGCATAATTTTCGACTGCGCGCAGTCGAAGATCCATCTAGTTCCTTCTCTCTCTTTCCCTTGTACGGTCTTCCTTCTTGTTCAATAGTACTTTTTTTTCTCTAAATAATGGCTGTAACATCGTGATACTGTATAATACTATAGAAGATCTATATAATAGTAAATATATTACTCATTGCGGATATAGTATCGGAAATAATATCGCTAGTGATATTCGTTTGTCTCGCAATGTATGGTCAACTAGGAATCTAAAAACGAATATCACTAGCGATATTATTTCCGAAGATCTATATGTTCATGTTCTTTGTATGTTTGTCTATGTTGTAATCTGTATGACATACATGTGTTTGTACATTGATGCATGTATGTGATAAATGCATACAAATATGGGAAAATCTTAAATTGAGAATTTTGCAATTCAATGCATGTAGATTTTGTTGTGTAATGTCGGTCTGTCTTTTCTTCAATACAAGTTTACTTCTTGTAATCTTGTTGACTCATGTTCGCTATCGTATTTGATATTTAGAAATATGTGTACTAGAATATATCATCTACATGTACATGTATGTCCTTAGTAGATGCTTATGTTAGAAGTATTTATTCTTAAAGGCACGGTCACATATCACCCGATACCGTCAACGGACGTCCGACGGATTGAACATTTTCAAAATCAAATTATCCGGTGGTGAAAGTCGTCTCCATTGCTTCATGTACAAAACTTTCCGCCGGATAGAACAACGTACATCACCTGACAATGGACAAAAAATGCGTATGAATGGAGACGGAACGGTTTAACATTTTTCTGTCTGTCGGGCGTTCACTTACGCTATCCGGTGATAGGTGACCGGGCCTTTAGTAAAATTTGTATCATGTATTAAGACTATGAGAATGCTTGTTAGTACTTTTTTTATAATCCAAATTATTTTTTTGTAATAAAATGAAGAGAAAAAGAAAAACCGATTTTTGTGAAACGTGTCTCTTTTATAGAGTCTGCTGAATGAAATTTTAAATTTTATTTGCATGAATTATTCAGTATTTGTTTTTGGCAATCTTTGATCAGATACAAACAAGCATTACTCATCTAGTCTGTTCATTTATATTATAATCAAAGGGGTGAGGTTTGATCTTTGAAGTGGCGTAGCTGGGGGGGGGGGGGGAAGGTGGGGGGAAGGGGGAGTAGAGGAGACGTGCCACTTTAATTTGACAAAACATTAGAAAACAGAAGGGGACGATATGTGAAGAAAATTAAGTAATACATAAGGTGTGCTACTTGTACATATTTCAGATCTCAAAGGCAACTATTTATTAGAGAGATATTTGAATGAAATTAAATCTAACTTTTACAATAGGATCTTATCATTAAATCTTTATGTTTGCTAAAGGATGTAGTAGCATCTTTAACACAATGTTGCAGTGAGTATCGATATTCAATTTTTCAAGGGATCCACATGTACATAGTAATTTTGTTGGCATGTCCAGAAAGTGATGAATGGTTGGTAAAATGGGTAGTTTTGTGATATGATACATGTATGTCCTTGTGTATTGTGTGAGTCGATGTTCAGTGGAGAAGTTAAAATCTGAGCACTTAAAGGGATAGTTGAGTTCTGGTAAAGAGAGTACAGTTTTGGTCAAACTGAATTTTAGTAACCAAAACCTGCACCATTACATTACAAACTAATAGTTATACCTCCACCATGCTCGAAAGGAACACAAAAATTACAAATGACTAAGTAAAAAGCCTGCTATCAGCCGTTAAATCTCAGAGGGCTCTCTCTAAACACTCATCGGTTTTAACCATTTGAAATGAAATATTGTGCATGTGATGTTTTGTTGAAATAGTGATTAGATAGAGAGATAACCAACTATTTAAAAACCTCTCTTGTAAATTTTTGAAAAGAGGAAGCATTAAAAAAAATGTTAATGGCTGGTTCAAAATTATTGAATAATTGTGGGGCCCCACAATTATTACAAATGGTTATGTTTATGGATATTTTAGCTATTTCTGAACCGATTTTGATCAAATAAAGTTTATTCTGTCATTAAAAGTGTATGCTCTTTTGAATTTGATACTCAGTTTTTCATTATCTCACAAAAAAAATTATTTTGTGTAGTGCCCTCTATACCAAAACTCAACTATCCCTTTAAATCGTAAACATCTTTAAAAAAAAAGAGACATTCACAAAACCCAAACCTGTTCCATGCTTCTATTGGTTTTTGACAATGTTACTAGATCCATTTCAGGGTTAAGTGTGTTCTCTATTACCAACCGCCACTGCCCCTAGATTCTGAATGCTCTGTAGACTTGTACATTGCCAACAAGGCTCTTGTAGGCACCGAGTTAATCCAGAGATAAATTGATTTTGTTTTGGTTTCTAGGATAGTACTGGTCACTAAAGCTTTATAGTATTTGCATAAGCACTTCATGTACTAAGATAAGGTTTCTGTGATGAGGAAAATGTAAATGCTTTTTAGTCTTCGCATACCCGCTGGGTGTTTAACAAAGATTGTAATTTGAACTTAAATTATTTACTTAAAAAGCTACCTACATTGTAAGTAAGACGTAGTAAAGATTATGAAAAGTTTAAAGAAATTTGGCATCAAGAACATGAACTCACCTGAAAATATAAAAAAAAATTATGATTTTTAACAAAAGTTGATGCTGTGTTTTTTAAACATATTTAAAATAATTTCATCAAACTTACAAACATAGCAATTAAGTGAATGGCTCTCCATAATGTTAAGTCTAAACTAAAAATTCAAATTAAACTCTTTAAAAGATCTTTGTGAATACCCCATATTATATAAACCTCAATGTGTATCAGTGGACAAAACACATTTTGCTCCCAAAATGCCCCCAAAAATCCCAGGACCCAATAAATTTGCATTGAGTTCAAAGGAAAACAATTTTTTTTTAAAAGCTTGAAAAGCTTAAAAAGTAGCCCCTGAAAATGAAACGTTATTTTTGTTTTCCCTGATGGGAATGCATGTGTCTCATATAGGCCGGTCACATATGAACGGATTGCGTAAACGGACGTCAAACGGAGAGCTAAATTTTCCATCCGTTCGTCTCCGTTCGTATGTGTTTCTTGTCCGTTCCTTGTCCGGTGATGTACGTTGTTCTATGTTTTGTACATAAAGCAATGGAGATGACTTTCATCACCGGATAATTTCATTTCGCAAATTTTCTATTCGTTTGGCATTCGTTTCCGCTATCCGTTGATATCTGACCGGGCCATAAAGAGTGGTGGAGATCTACATACATGTTTGTTTGCTTCTAGTGCAGTAAACCCACTGTAGGAGTTAAGTCCTGTGTGGTTTGGTGTGCATTACATTACATTACATAACAGAGATAAAGCCATTGAACCTTATACAGATATATGGTTAAAGGGGTAGTTTAGTTTTGGTAGAGAGGGCGCTGCACATCACAATTTTTTTGTGAGGTAATTAAAAACTGAGTGTCGAATTTGAGAGAACATGCAATTTTAATGGCAGAATAAACTTTATTTGGTCAAAATCGACCCAGAAACGGCTGAAATATCAATAAATTTATATATCTGATCTTATAATTATTTGGGGCCCGAATAATTAGATGATTTTTTCAAAAAATTAAAAAAATGCTTGCACTTTTTCAAAAATTTTCAAAAGCATTTTTTAAATAGTTGTTGATGATCTCTCTATTTAATCATTATTTCAATAAAACATTGCATAATTTTGTATGAAAAATGGTTGAAACCAATGCCTTTTTAGAAAGTGCCCTCTTGTGTTTTAATGGCTCCTTTTGAACGATAACAGGCTTTTTACTTAGTCGTTTGTAATTTTGTATACCTTTCGAGCATGGTGGAGTTATAACTATTAGTTTATAATGTTACTGTCCAGGTTTGGTTACTAAAGTTCAGCCTTACCAAAACTGTACTACCCCTTTAACTGGCATGGTGTAATGGACACTTGTGTGATGTGTGATGACTCCGTAGCTTTTCTATCAATGGATCCAAGGGGATTAAATATCTCTGTTACAAATTCAGTTCACATAATTAAACATGTGTGATAAGTCAGTGGACATTTTACTGCCTAGATACATGTAGTAATGTAAAGGTTAATTAGTCTTGAGTACTACCCAGGTCGAAAAAACAGTTGAAAATTAGTTGCCAACTGGTACCAGTTGATACCACCAGTTGGCCAACTGGTTTCAATATGGAAATTGGTACACTGGAATCAACTGGAATCAATTGGAATCGAGTAAGAATCCAGTAAGGCTGGCCAGTAAGAAGACCAGTTAATGTAGTTGGTTTCAACTGGTATTTTGAATTGGTTTCAACTGGTATTTCTATTGGTTTTAACTGGACTGCTGCATCTATCCATTTATCTTTACTGGGAACCGGGAATGTTAACTGCTACCGCTTGATGCCAGTTAAAACCAGTAAAAACCAGTTAAATTTCCAACTGGTTTCAACTGTTTTCAACTGTTTTTTCGACCTGGGTACATGATACTTGTCAGTTCCAAGCACACATTATCCATGTTATACATCAGTGGACCTTTTATTCCTTGGATTATATACATTTGGGTTTATAAAGTCTACAAACGTATTTGCTTATCAGAGTAGGTCTGGACTTCTGTATGGTTGTATAGTGGCGCTGTGATTGCAGCAAACTACTAATTTGGGGTCCAACTGGCTCAATGATCATTTCTGTTGTGTGGAACATAGAGGATTAAATCTCACATCCATGTGCAATTATATTACTTGATGAACTTTTGATTGCCTAAGTAGGTATTATAAAAGTTAATCTGACTTTTAGAATCGTCAGTATCTTAAATACATGTATGTAAGTGGACTTTACCCAGTCTAATATTGTGAAACTGAAGTAAGAAATTACTCATTTTTGGATGCATATCGGCTCAGTAGCACTTCTCTTGTGTGGATCTTAAAGGATTGACTCTCGAAATACTGTAAGTTTGTACATATAATTGTTATAACTCAATTTACTTCAGTGCCTGGTATTATGAAGGTTAATCTAACTTAAAACATTATTGCACTTTCAATGATATTGGACCTTTACCCAGTCTAGTATATTGTGAAACTGAAGTAATTAGATATTACTTAAAGGGTACCACCACCCAAAAATAATATTCTTATTAAAGAAAGGTAACATCTTTAGTATTCCAATCCATCAACAAGTTCACAAAAATATGTTTCAAGAAAAAATATATAATTGGAAAACGCATCACCATTCTAAAGCATGCGTTCATGCGGTCTGAATTGCGAAGACTAATGTGTGCAGAGCGAACGAATCGCCCGGGAATCTATTGTCTACAAACGTACGCGTGAATAGCATTGGCGCACTCGCAAATGGTTGGCCCGTATGGAACCAGGAAATAGTAGTGGTTCCGTAAGTGGTGGAAATTAATTGCTTTGTTTATGAATTACACAACCCTTTGTAAAATGTTGGGTATCTATTTGATATCAGAAAACGGTACCAAAACATATAATAATGTGTTGTTCTTTGCCTGGTGGTCCCCTTTAAAGGGACAGGTCCACTTTTACAAAACGTCTGAACAGCTTTCAGTTGACGGATGGGGATCAATGTAACACGCAAAAAAAATCAGAGCGAACAGCCCTCTAATTTGGATTCTACGAATGAAAAACGAATGCGTCCCTCCATTTAAACTATATATCGGTCAATAAAGGAGTTCAACTGATTTAGCATAATATTACAACAATATAGTACTAATTCTCGTAAAGGTATTGTGAAGCCGACATTTGTTAACGTATGTCACAGAAAAAGATCTCAAAAAGAAAGAATATATAATTACATGTAGTCAGTTTAAGCGATGTTTGGGTATTTTGCTTGGTAAACGCTCACACATTAGTACTTATGCGCGAGTCACGTAGCTAGCGCGGGTCACGTAGGGGTCATGCATACCGATCTGGCACTCCGTGAAATCTATGTACAAACTTACTCACCGGCCGAAAATACGTATGTACCTAATTAACCGACGTCCCTCAGTTTATTCAGTTTTTGGTCTATAACTCCACGAAAAAGAGATTTCAAGCCCTAATTTTTTCAGGCATGCTATTAAATGACATTTCCTTTCATATAAGACAATAACCTCGCAACTTTTGAATTTTGGCTTGCAAAAGTGGATCTCTCCCTTTAAAGGTGCACCTGTAAAGTGTCAGATATTGCCCAAAATGACATTTGACCGACTTGAATCCTGTACCAAAATCATTGTAAGATATGTCCGAATGATGTGTGAACGTTTCATTGAAAAAAAACACTGCTTTTCTGGTTAAAAAAGCGAAAATATGCGGTTATGAGGTTTATGACCATTAACGCTTTTGAGCTGAATGATGGATATCGTCATACTAATGGGGCATTTGAAAAAAATCTAACCCTATTTTATTCTTCTCTTACCATAAGCTAAACAACACGGTAGAAGAGAAACGAGGAAGCTCCAAGTAGTTTTCGTGGAGTTAGACACTTTACAGGCATCCCTTTAATATTTGGATACATACTTGCTCATTAGCAGTTCTATTGTGTGGATGTAAAAGTATTAACTCTTAAATTATCAGATACGTACGTTTGTAACTTTGTATAGGTATATTACATGTGTGATATTTAAAGTCAATAGACTCTTCACTACCTAGTGATTATAAGGGTTAAAATGAGGCCTGTAAAGTGTCTAACTCCACGAAAATTACTTGGAGCTTCCTCGTTTCTCTTCTACCGTGTTGTTTAGCTTATGGTAAGAGAAGAATAAAATAGGATTAGATTTTGTCAAATGCCCCTTTAGTATGACGATATCTATCATTCGGCTCAAAAGCGTTAACAAACGGTCATAAACCTCATAAACGTCCGTTGTAAAAGCTGACGCATATTTTCGCTTTTTTAACCAGGAAAGCAGTGTTCTTTTTCAACGAAACTTTCACACATCATTCGGACATATCTTACAATGATTTTGGTACAGGATTGAAGTCTCAAATGTCATTTTGGGCAATATCCGACACTTTACAGGCCTCGCTTTAATCAGACTGAAACAGGATACTGCGTATATTACACTCGCTGGTAATAAATCACTGGACATTTAATAACTGGATAGCATTTCATGGAATCAAACTAAAATAAGGAATGACTCATTTGGACTCTGTGATTGATGTTATACGGAAAAATAACATGTTGCGGCTCAGAAATTCTTCGGCAAAATCTAGCTGTTACTATTGAGTGTTACTATAAGAGCTTAGCATTACAATTTTGAATAAAGGAACACTTAGATGTTGTGTGTGCCATTGAAGGGAAATACAGTACATGTAGGTATTGCGAGTTGTGAATGTATTGTTGTTTATTTGGTGCTGCAAATTTGCAGAGGTTTTTAATTTAGTAAGTGATGTTTTTTCTTAAATTTATTTCTGTATATTTCTCCAGATAATATCATATTGGTGACAAAGTGAAATAATATTGCTGATTAAATGTAAAAAATTAGGGGCTACATGTATTGTATGTTGCATTATTTTGAATTTAATTTGAGAAGAAGTTGAGGGGCCGTGATCATCCTTTATGAGTATTTAGGACTCGTTTTCATTCAAATCAGACAGAGCTGCTGTTTTGTTCTGTTACCATACAATATATATCACTTATATTTTTTTAAATTTCCCAGTGTGGATATCAGGACGCACTTGCCCGAGACGAATAAACCGGTCACCGAGACGGCCATTCAACAGTCGCCCAGTAGTACGACATCTTCACCGGTTCGGCAACAGGGCGGTGCAGTAGGAACAGCCGGCCCAAACATGAACATGTCACACAACGTGTCAAGTAAGTACAGAAATTATTTACATTAGAAAATTAAATAAATGTAAGTTAGAATATTCTAAGTAATATTTAAAGTAATAAGTAATGGACAAAACCTTTGGTGGAGGGGGGTGGGTGGGAGTGAGGAGACCTAGTGGCGGGATGGTGTTGGATGTCAGGCAGCAGGGCGGTGCAGTAGGAACAGCCGGCCCAAACATGAAAACGTTGCACAACATACCAAGTAAGGAAATAAATTATCTTCAATTTTAATTTCAATTTTACAAGGTTACATTTAATCAGCGAGTAATGAAGAAAGTAAGATCTGTGAGGGTATTCGTGGCAGGCATGGGAATGGAACGTCCAAGCAGGGGATAGTTTTGAGGTAAGCTCCTTGGCTCTCCTTGGCTCTCCTTGGCTCTCCCAAGTCGAAATTCCCATAGAAACCCATAGGAAACCCATATGACAATCCTATTCGTCTCTATGGGTTTGAATTGAATTGAATTGAATTTCCCATAGAATCAAAACCCATAGGAAACCCATAGAAACCCATAGAAACCCATATTCCACTTTCCCTATTGAAACCCATAGAAAACAATAGACCTATGGGTTTCCTATGCGTTTTGGTTCTATGGGAATTTCGACCTGCTTCAGTAGCAGGGCCCAAACATGAACACAGCTTGCAAAGTAGTTCAAATTCAAATCAATTAGTTTGTGGTTAATTTATTTTGATCAATTGAGTAATAAGCACAATTTGGGGGAGGGGTGTGTAGGAGTGAAGCAACCAAGGGGGGGGGGGGGGGGGGGGGGTCACAGTGTGGGAGGTTCGCCAATAGGGTGGTGCCGTGGCAGCGATGGGTCCTAACACAAACATGTAAGTATAAGTAAGAATATGTATACTCAAATTGAATTGAAATGAAGAAGAGCAAAGAAAAATTGGCTTCCATGGAATGTGTTTGTCATTTTTGTTTTCTTTCCCCAACCCTAACAGCAAGAGTAAACCCATATGATGAGGTTCCAGAAACGAGTGATGAGACAGATGCAATTTTAGGAGGCTTGGAATGAATATTTGTTTTAATATTTTCTGTAATGGTCCCACATACTCAAATATGTGTATGTTATTTTTTTCTTTCCTGAACCCGAACAGCAAGATTAAACCCTGATGATGTGGATCCAGACACGAGTGAAAAGATGGATAAAGTTTTAGGCGGCTTGAAAAGAACAGGACTAGGATATTAGTTTCAAATATTTTCTGTATTGGTCCCACATACTCAAACGTGTGTTTGGTATTCTCTTTTTCTTTCCTCAACCCTAACAGCAAGTAGAGTCAACCCTGATGACGAGGTACCGGATACGAGCGATGAGACGGACAAAGATTTAGGAGGGGTGGAGGAAAACAAGAGCATCATCCTGCATCTACTCTCACAACTCAAGCTGGGAATGGACCTCACAAAAGTAAGTCCAGATTTTGTTTGTTTGATTTATAATTCTATGTTATTTTATTTCATTTTATTTAATTTCCGACAAAGAAAACATACTACATTAAATTAAGCAATTCATACAAGCTAGCAATGGTAAGTTTTTTAAATTTTAAATATTTAAAAATTAAAATTCTTTTTTTTAAAAAGACTTTATTAAATTTACGACAAAGAAAATAAACTAATTAGAGCAATTCGTACAAGCTGGGACTTGACAAAGATAAGTCAGGATTATGTACCTTTTTATTGAATTCTATTTCATTTTTTCCCTTTCATTTCATTTCTAACAAGAAAAAATATATATAGTAGGCAAACAAATCTATTCAAACTGTCACATTGTTTAATATATTTTTTTACCCATGTCATTTTGAAAAATTTGTATCAATCTTGTGAAATTTACATGTTAAAAATAACTCACTTGTAAATTTCATTTTCCATAGACCTAAATGTAAGTGGATGAAAATGTGTGTTTTGTTTGTACATCGTTACATGTATTTGAAATAAAAATCTTGATGAAAACTATTTATTATAGCCTGCATGGTAATATTGTGTGCCATTCATGAAACCCTATTTTCCCAAGAAAAGCATTCCAAGTGTTCTGGGTGATCAATTGCAAAGGCTCCAAATGTGCTCGGATGACCAGGGGTAATACTGATAATTGTGATAATGATAATCTGTCGGCTCACAGATGTACGTACCATATTTGCTGGTGTATTAACCGCACCTTTAAAAAAAAAAAATTTGGCAAAAATGGGGGTGCGGTTAATACACGGGTGCGGTTTATAGCGTATTAAACCACACTTTTTTCAAATTTTTAATTTTAATTTTTAATTTTTTAATGGGGGTGCGGTTTATACACAGGTGCGGTTTATACACCGGCAAATACGGTACTCTACATGTATTCACATTTATATGAATATAGAATTATTATCATGATTACTTATGTATACTTATTGTTCTTTGTATCTCAGGTCGTACTGCCAACGTTCATTCTTGAGAGGCGGTCGTTACTGGAGATGTTTGCAGACTTCATGGCTCTACCACACATGTTTGCAAGGTAATTAAAAATCATTCAGGATTAAGATGGCAGGGGATGAGTGGCCAATAGTTATACTACCCCCTGCTTTCTCGATACTGTTCTAATTTGTCTATATTTTGACAACTTTTTAGGTAAAACAAATAATCAGCAGTTCTTAGAATTATTTGGTATTTCAAGATTGATTTTGTTTCATTTAGTGTTGTATCACACCTTTTCATGATGCAAAACTGTGTATATTTTTTATACTATAAAATATTTGAAACTAATTTCTATGCAATAAAAAAAGATGTTGAAAATTACCTGGAGTAAGGTTTTTGTTTCCAAGTCCCTGCAAATTTCCCTTTTTCTCACTACAGAATACCTACATTACCCACACCTGAATCCAGAATGCTTGCTCTAGTCGAGTACTACCTATGTTCATTCCACGTTGGCAGAAAGGTAAGTCCACAAGTCTCAACACTAGCACTTGCCCAAATGCCCAGGGCAAAACTTTATGTCCGGCGAGTAAATGTAAACTAATGATCTAGTTTGGTTGCCAGATTGTGCAACTAAAATGCCCACATTTCAACTACTACAAGAAGAAAAATGTTAATTCTTTATAGACGTAAATCTTAGTAGAAGGAAGTGGGCAAGTAAATATTCCATTCCGGGCAAGAAGCACTGGTAATGGAATATGTATGATTGTATTTGCCCAAAAGGGCCATTAGAGAAAAAGGTTAGTGTGGAGGCTTGGGTAAGACTTAAATGTACATACCAACAAAATACTGAACTTAGTCACACAGCAGACATTTTAACTTACCAATGTGCGTTTCATGTGGAAAGAAAGGTATTACTTCATCAAATCTTTTATTGGTAGCATTTTTCTTGCATAATGTGTTCTTCTTCTTCTTCTAATATGCCTCCTTCAATCCTGAACTAATTTCATAATTACTATTTCAGGGATCGCTTGCCAAAAAGCCCTACAATCCCATCCTAGGCGAGACATTCCATTGTTCGTGGGACATCCCATCAAGTAGTACTAGCCAATCAAATGACTTCACTGTCAACGGCGATTCATTAGGAGGCGGGGCCACGTCAGCGGGGAGAGCGGCCGATCGTGTCACGTTCGTCGCAGAGCAAGTATCCCATCATCCACCTGGTGAGTTGGATTCTACTTCATTTTTTACTCAGTTTGGTTTAAGGGGATCTAGTAACATTGTCAAAATCCTTAAAGGGATCTAGTAACTTTGTTGACAAGTGCAAAAAGTGATGAGTGGTTAATAAAATGTGTATTGGTGTGATCTGATATGTCCACAAAGTAATGTGTGAAAATTTCACGTTAATTTCACATTCATTTTATCCTGAGATATGAGCACGGCTTAAATTATCCCGTAGACAATTTTTACATCTGAACACTTCAATCGTAAATATCTTTTTAATGAAATGGAAATTTGAAAAACCAAAACCTGTCCCGTGCTTTTATTGTTAATATGAATATGATAAGGTATGAGAGAACCACTAGAGTTCCAAGTAACTTTTGAGGATAATGGACAGTGTTACTAAGTCACTTTAAATTAATGTTCTAAAATACCTCATTGTATTTGTATTAATACCAGTAGAAGCATGGAACAGCTTTCGGTTTCCCAAATTTCTCTTCTGTTGTAAAGATATGTATGATTGAAGTGTTCGGATGTATAATTATCTACTGGATAATTATTACTGTGTACAAAGTCAGTGCAAAGAGTTAGCGAATATTACTTTGCATTTTTGCTCATTACTTGGTTATCTGACATTAATTTATCATGCAATTTTAACATATCACTCAGTGTACATATCAGATCACAGAAATACACATTTTATCAACTATTTGCCAGTTTTTGCACATGTCAACAAAGTTACTAGAGCCCTTTAAATTGATATAATTAGACAGGTTTAAATTCAGTTCAATCCAATCACATTTGATTTGGTTCAATATGATTTGATTTTATTTAATACATTTTATTTTGACATTTCTTTTATTGAATTGCTTTAATAATGCAATATGTATAATTATTATTTTTTTAACATTTATTATGGTGATTTCTTTCATTCTTACATATAAAGGAAATTATATTTATTCTAATTTCAATGATTTAAATCTATTTGTGTTTTCAAATCTTTTCCCAACAGTGTCAGCGTTCTACGCGGAGTGTCCATCCCGGAGGATCTGCATGAATGCCTACACGTGGACCAAGTCAAAGTTCCTGGGCATGTCCATCGGTGTCAACATGATCGGAGAATGTAAGTAAGATAAGTGGTTTCAGGGCTGAACACCGAACTAGGGTTTTCTATAGCTCAGTCGGTAAGAGCGCCGGTCTAGCAATCCGGAGGTCTCGGGTTCGAATCCCGTTGGAATCCCATTTTCTTTGCTCTTTTTCAATAAGATAAAGTGTATTAGATCAAATGTTTTTAATGGTAGCTTTATTCTACCAGCCCTGGATATAAACATATAGAAATAAACATAAGATTGTTTGTCAGAGTATATCTGTATGAATGCCTACACGTGGACCAAGTCAAAATTCCTGGGCATGTCCATCGGTGTCAACATGATCGGAGAATGTAATTTTTTTTTTTTAAACTGGTAGCTTATATTCTACATTCTTCTTTGTTCATTTTAACTTATATTTTATATATTGATTAAATCTTGTTTGATCTTCTTCAAATGTAATCAAGTTACATTTGTAGATCAAATCACGTGTTTCATTTTATAACATTTTCAAGCAATACAAACCTATTTTCTTCCATATCATGTTCAAATCTTGTTGCAGGTTCTGTTCATGTGCTAGTAGACCATGGTGAAGTCTACACGCTTGTTTTTCCCAACGCATATGGCAGATTGATATTGAATGCATTAGTTCTGGTTTGAACACTGTTATACAAAATCAAAAAGGATATTTTATTTTGAAATTTCAACCAATATAAATCTATTTTCTCACAAATGTTTTTTACAGGTTCTGTTCATGTGCTAGACCACGATGAAGTCTACACGCTCGGTTTTCCCAACGCGTACGGCCGATCGATACTGACGGTTCCGTGGATGGAGTTGGGGGGAAAGGTCAACATCAACTGTCCAAAGACAAACTACTCAGCAGCTGTAATCTTCCACACCAAGGTTAGTAGTAAGCAGCTATCATAGTAGTAGTAGTAGTAGTAGTAGTAGTTGCATATACTAATAATATTAATAACCATAATGAAAACAATATAATAACATGATGATAAATATGATAGTAATACTAAAACTACATGTACATAATTTTGTGTTGCCATTCAACGCTTGTCTGTTGTGAGCATTTAGGAACCAATTAACCTATCTAATTCTATGAAAAGTTGATATGTGTAATTTTGCACTGTTGTATTAAACACATGTACATGTATGTTTTTCGCTCTGTATTATTTTGCAGTGTCATTGATGATATGAATCCTAAAGACATGATAATAAATTTAAAAAACACTGATATTTTGCAGTGTCATTGATGATACATGTATATGAATCCTAAAGACATGATAATAAAGAAAAAACACTGATATACATGTATAATTCATAGCATCATAATTGTTGTTAATACATGTACACATGTATCTGCATTCTCTTTTCCGTAGCCATTCTACGGGGGCAAAGTCCATCGGCTGAGTGCGGAGGTGAAGAATCCAGCCAATCAGATCATCTGTAAGGTCCAGGGGGAGTGGAACGGTTCGCTGGAATTCACTTACGCATCGGTGAGTTCATTTGAAACTACGGTCTTCCTATTAAAATGCCTCCTTCAATCCTGAAGGAGTAGGGGTACTAGTCAACCCGGTTAACACCCTACTCTTTTCAAGTAGACTAGGCTCTTAGTTGTGACTCTCCATTTATTGTCCTATCCGAAGGATGGAGTGTTTTCCGTGAAACCTGTCCTAGCTGCCACCTGTCTATAGCAGTAAGCCTGCTAATAGAGGCCACCCAAAATATTTCCCTGCAGAGAATTTGTGTTATTCAACCTATCTTTATAGAGGTCACCTGTCTACAGTAACCGCTTTTCTTGTTTCCCTTGGGAGGTCACTATATACAGGTTAGACACAACCAAACAATGTGGTTGTTTGAAGCGTGTTCGACCTGTCCATGCGCAGGGAGAGTACAAATGAAATAAACAATTGTAGCTAACTTATGATGTTGTGAAAGATTATTTTTATATTTTGTGTATTTCAAACAATTTGTTACAGGGTGAACAGAAAGTAATAGACACAACCAAACAGTGCGGCTGTCCGAAGCGAGTGCGGCCGGTCAACGCACAGGGGGATTACGAATCAAGACGGCTATGGCAACACGTAACTACCAGTCTCAGGTCAGGCGATATCAACACAGCTACGCAGCACAAGAGATTTGTAAGTTCAGTAATAATTACTAATATCATCTGACTTAGTAAAATACGCGTCATTGATTGGCTAAAAACAGTCACGTGATTGCCATCTCATTTTTGATGGCCAGAGAGGTATATCACCCGCATGGGGCACGCTGCAAAAGAGATTGTATTATGACGTCACAATGAGAACCAAAGGTACACGTACAGACGTACTGTATGTTGTTCTTGACTGATTTCAGTTTCACTGCATGAATGTGTATCATACAGCCCCCGGATTTAGCCAGATGATATAACAGTTGTTAACTTTGTTGTCAGGAAAATCATGGAATGTTCCCTCAGGATTTAAAATGCTATTTCGTGAAGATACTTATATACTTATAATCTTCCCTCAATAGCATTTGAAATCCCTCGGATTGGAACATTCCGTGATATTCCCTCCACCACCAGTTAACAACTGTATGATGATATATGACTATTAAAGTCAAATAGGAGTCATTGATTGGCTAAACACAGTCACATGATTTCAACTTAATTCAGTATGTTCTACAGAAGAGCATTATGTTCCATCCCCTCAGAGTGATATATTGAGACAGGAGAATTTTCATGTAGACCTATGACAAAAAATTATAGCAATGCTATCAATTGCAAGGGTTATGTTCCATGCCTAAAGTTATTTTGTATCAATGTTTGCGCTAAGGGGCCTTGCAAAGTTAAAAAAATTCCAAACATCCAAATAAGATTTGGATAGAGCTCACCCCACCCACCCACCCCCCTATCCAAACTTTTTTTTTTTTGGAAATCCATCTCCGACATGGACAGAAAACTCAAATCATATAATGACTTTTTAAAAGTCATATGATTTGAGACGAGTAAAGTGCAGTTTTTTTACACTAAATTTTTATTTTGGGTGGGGTTTGCCCATTAAAAAAATGTTATTTATCCAAAATGGCCCTGGATCCACCAAAACTTCCAAATCTTATTTGGATGGTTGGAATTTTTATAACTTTGCAAGGCCCCTAATGCATACAATGTTAACAAAAAATACACACAAGATTTCATTATGATTTTATTATGACGTCACAATGATAATATCAAAATATCACTTCAAAAAGCCAACATTTTCTTATCGAGCCCAGAGGTCCAAAGTGAAAAGAATTGTAACTGTTGTCACATACATACAAAATGATAGCTTTGTTGTTGGGAACATCGTGGAATGTACCCCCTAGACTTAAAATGACATTTCGGGAAGACAATAAGTCCCTCGCTCCGTCTAGGGAATTATAATCTTCCCTCAATATAATAATTTCAAAATCCTCGGAGAGGAACATTTCGTGATTTTCCATCCTCTGGCAGTTTCACATTATTATAAAATTCAACTTCAAAATTATGCACTTTTTTTTGTAAAATATGTTCTTTATTCGTTTCACTCCCAGCTCGAAGAGAGGCAGAGACAAGAGAAGAAGCAGAGAATGGACACCAACTCAGCATGGCAAACCAAGCTGTTCTCCCCTACTAGCAACAATGGATGGCTCTACAACAGATTGCTGAATCCATAGGAACATGTGTATTGAGTGGACTGTTCTATTTGTGAGTAGGGATGAAATTGACAAACAATAACACTATAATTGCTTCAGTTCAAATCCTCTCGGGTAAAAATAAACTCAGCATGGCAAACCAAGTTGTTCTCCCCTACTAGCAACAATGGATGGCTCTACAACAGATTGCTGAATCCATAGGAACATGTGTATTGAGTGGACTGTTCTATTTGTGAGTAGGGATGAAATGGACAAAGATTAAACTATCGTTTCAAACTCTGAGACTAAACACAAACAAAGTTGTTTCCCCCTACAAGCAGCAATAGATGGGTCTACAGCAGACTTCTGAAGGCATAGGCAGATGTGTAATGAGTGGACTGTTCTATTGTGTGAGTAGGGATGAATTTAAGTATATTAAAACAATGTTGCAGTTCACACCCTCTGGCAAAAAGGCAAACAAGCTGTTCTCCCCTACTAGCAACAATGGATGGGTCTACACCAGGTTACTGAAGGCAAGGCGTAGGAAGGAAGATGTGTATCGATTGGATTGTTCTATTCTGCGAGTAGGGGTGAAATGGAAATAGATATACATTTATGGGCAAAGATTTATATTTAACAATTGCTTCAGCTCAAGCTGTTCTCCCCTACTAGCAACAGTGGACGGGTCTACAACAGATTTCTCAAGGCATTGGAAGATGTGCATTGTGTGGATTGTTCCATTTCTGAGTAGGGATATACATTATCTATTTTAAAGAAATTAAAGAAATTGATTATTGGGCAAGAGCATCTGAAATAATTGTGACTTCAATAAGTAACCCAAGATTATTCCCCTATATGTTGGCTCAATTTACAATGAGTTTATAGAAAAAAAAGACCCCCGCAGTGGGTACAGATTTCTGAATTTCAAATGTTGGCAGGTATGCAAAAATTCCAGCGAGTTGTTTCCCCTTTAACCAAAATGTCCCATTTATTATGAATAAAGACTTTGTTGATAAATGTACATGACAACCATATTACTTAAAATGTAGTATGTGTACATGTACTTGTATCTTTGCAAATTTTCTTGTGAGATACATGTATGTGTAGATTGAAGGTGTCTATAGTACTTCAATACATGTCGATCATATTCCAGTATTAGTAGTGAATTGGATTCAATTTTATTCAATTACTATCCTACAGCATAGTATTCCAAATGTTCATTCATTTGTTATCCCCCTCTTTTTATGCACAAAGGAAAAAAAACCTTATATGGACAATGTAAAATATGCTTTGATATCTATTTGTGAGTTTGGTTGACATCAAATTGTACTGTACATGTATTTATTGACATTCCTACATTTTGTATACTTTACAACAATTACAACAATTGAGTACAAGCAATATGGTTGAACAGAATATGCAACTGTGATGTTTTTCCCCCAAGTACAATAGAAAAGCATATATTTAGAATTTGAACTAATTCACTCCATATCCCTTTAAACAAATTGATAATGTGTATAATTTGAGGTGCATGTAAATTTGTACATTTCTCCCTTTCCCTGAACCACATTTGCCGGTGTATCAACCGAACAGGTAACTGCACCCCCAACTTTGGGTTGTCGTTGAAGGGGAAAAAACATTTTCTAGATGATAAAACTGTGCTGGGAATCTTTGCAACATAATCAAACCATACACACATCCCATGCTTTCCCCCCATACATTGTGCAAACTTTTAGAACATTAAACAACAAAAGTCACATACTTTTTTTCTGATGGGAGCATAATTTATAATAGAAAAAACTACAAGCTTTTTACTCCACATAAGAAATGATATTATAGCCATATGTGGTATTTTCATGAAATATGTTTCTCTAGCTCTGTGTATTAACCGCTCCCCCCTTGTTGAAAGTTCCTCTGTATGTAAAAACATGCGGTTAATACACCAGCAAATACGGTAAGCAAAACGTTATGAAAGTGATCCTGTTATTTTGTAAATTTCCCAATTTTTTGGTGGACATAATTATCTGAAATGATACCGCTGTAAATTTTCCCTCCCTTTACCCAAGACAAAATAATCAGCCAAATATGTATAAATTTGTACAAAATATTTCTGCTATAATAACAACAATTTGTTGAACTTTGTTAAAGTATAAACTCCCCCGCCTGACCTTTTTTCCCTATTTAGTATTATGGATAAGTTCTTATTGATTGAACTACTGTATGAACTGTACTTAATAGTCCACTGTAATTACATGTAGTTCATTTAGCGAAGGCGTTTGATATTCAGTTTTTTGATTGCTATTTGTTGTCTATACTCCACAAGAACATTTCAATTGTGTGATCATAGCCAATGGTATTTAGTTTGTAAGGTATTCAATGGTTTCATATGTCCATCCCTCTGTATATTTTCAAAAACTCCTGAAGGATTTTGTTCTCTTTATTGCTGCGCTAAAATATATTCCCCAACCCTAAGCTAACCTTTTTGGATTGATAATTGATTGCCAACATTGAATTGATGTTAATTGTTATGTTATTAATTGAAGGCATTTGATCTCTACAATGTATTTATTGTTTATACTCCCAAACGAAAGTTTCCAACGTGTGATCATAGCTAATGGTATTTAGTTTGAAAGGTATTCAATCGTTTCATATGTGACCTTACACCACAAAACGACCGTTATGTCGCAGAGATACATTGTAGTTTCTCTGTTATTAGCTGAAATAGTCAAACTTGGTTTAAAATATGAAATTCAGGATTTTTGTATTTCTTGAATGAAGGTATCTTAATCTGCATTCTGTGAAATTTTGATCGTCAGAAATCATGTTTAAATAAGTTTTTTCATTGAATAAAATTATTAGATATACTGCGCTTGGATGGACGCCAATCTTTGAAGAAGCCAATTTCTCCCTTGTTTTAAAACTGCTTCAGTCATTTTCCATATCTTTGGCGCTAATTTTCATAAGGGTTTGCCTTGTCTGAATATGACAAATTATATACCATTTTAAAGGTAATGAATTCTACTGTAATGTCATATGAAAATCAGCATAATCATTTTCCCCGACTTATTGGTCGTTTTGTGGTGTAAGGTCACATATGTCCACCCCCCACTGTATATTTTCTAAAACTCCTATAGAATTATGTTCTTCCTACTGCTGCACTCCAATCTATTCCCTGACCGGAATTTCATTTTAGATTGATAATTGATTGCCAACATTTAATTGTTAATCACTGTGTGATCATAGCTAATCCTAATAGTTTCAAAGGTATTCAATCGTTTCATATTACCACCATCCCCTGTATTTTTTCTAAAACTCCTATAGAATTATGCTCTTCCTATGGCTGCACTTGATTCTACAGTATACATATTTTCTGACCCCAAATTCAATCTTTTTTAAAGATTGATAATTGATTGCAAAAGTTGTACATTCCTTGCGCAGGTTGTGTGATTATTTTGACAGTTATATTTTTAAAAACCAATATTCTTGATGTGATTATTTATTTTAGTAACATTATAAATGTGTGGTGATATACATGTACATGTATTTTAATTTGATGTTCATTAATTGAAGTATGTTAATTTCTATGCCACATTGTCTATTCAATATTTAAAAAATATGTTATGTAATTTTTTGTTGGTGATTATGATATTGAGATTTTTAGTCGCATGATCTATCCAAAAACTGTATTATGCTTCTCAGTTTATAAGTTATATTGAGTTGATGGTCATGAATTGAATGATTTTAATTTGTTTAGTCACATTACCAATTCAACTATATACAATATTATCATGTAATTTTGTTTTGATGATCATGAAATTGAGGATTTTGGTCACATGATCTATCCAAAAACTGTATATTATGCATCAGTTTATATGTAATTTTATTTTGTGATCATGGATTGATGAATTTTTAGTTACATTCAACTACTTTATACCCTTACTATTATTTTGTAATTCTGTTTTTATAATGATCATGAATTGAAGGATTTTAGGTCACACGACGCCCGGATATATTCATAATGTTTTACTGAAAATGGTATTCATATAATGTGAAATGTATTCAGTGGTATAGACAGTCATCTCAAAGACATTTTTGTCATAGCAATACTTAACCCCCTCCCCCCCCCCCCCCCATTTGCCTCAATCAACACTAACTTTGTTCTCTATTGGTACAATCGGGCAAGTAAAATAATCATAGTTTTTAAAATTTTACTTGCCCAAACAGAGACCGTAGTTGCCCGCTTACTTCTAGATGAGACTTACATGTACATGGAATGAATAACATTTTCTCTTGTACTTGTAGTTGACCGATAATTTAGTTTCCCAATCGGGCAACCAAACTAGACCATTTATGAAATGTTACTTGTCCGACATCAACTCTTACTTGCCCCGGGCAATAGGGCAAGTACTAGTGTCGAGATCTACATGTACTTATACTCCCCATTTTTCCTAACATCTCCTTGTGGTGCTATGCATGTACATGTGTATATTGTATATAACTTTTGGGGCAAGTACATTTTTGACAAAATGATGTACACTTGCCCAAAGAAAATGTAAATTGATCAAATACGGTAAATTCTGTCTTAGCAGCCACCGGCATTCTCTACCAAAGAGTGCCCATGACTTAAATAACCGCTGATCTATGCAATTTGTAAAAGAGCATCAGTTCTTTTAGTAATGTACTGTATGCCAAGTCGTGGGCACGCTTTGGTACAGCATACCCATGACTTGGCTTAATACATGACTAAAATAACCGATGCTCTATGCAATTTGTAAAGAGCATCGGTTCTTTTAGCCATGTATCATATGCTAAGTCGTGGGCACGCTTTGGATTAGAATGCCACAGCCACCTATATGTATAGCCTATAGAAGCTAATTACCTATTGTGGTCTCCTAAAGTACATGTATTCCCCTGCAGTGAAAAAAACATAATTTTAGCGGCCCGAAACCTGTATCTAGTGGCCCCAAACAAAGAACAGCGTAAAAGACGTCTGTAATATTTAATTTCTCAATTTAGTAACTGAAAGGTGATATTTGTATGTGCTCAAAGGGCATTCTGATTCAGTTTTATGAATGATTGCTTTTGATTTATTTAGCAAAATTGTGTGTCTTATACTGTGTTTGAATAACCAGGCGTGCAATATGTATTACATTGTTATATTAATACAAAGTAAATATGTATTCATTCACTCGCAGAAAAATATTACCTGTATCAGACATGTACATTGTATCCTTAATAGCAAAATTATTTATCAAGTTGTGATCTGAATCTATCTTTTTATTGGTTGGTTAGTTTCAATATTGTGGTTTAAAGTTGGACATCAATTTGACACTGTGACTGTACTTACTGAATATATAAATGTGACCAGTTGTGACGAAACCCTGACAAAGGAAAGCTGAACAATTTTGAGAAACTAGATGACTTTGTCAGTTTGGTGTCGATGTTGCTAGATTTGCGACCCTTTTTGTACGAGGTTGTTATTACCAAAGTATGATACAATATACAGTCAAAACTGTCTTAGTGGCCACCTGTCTATAGCAGCCAACCTGCCTATAGTGGCCACTCAACATAATCCTTGCAGAGAAAAACAATGGAATGAACCTGTCTATAGAGGTCATCTGTCTACAGTGGCCCCTTTTCTTACTTCACTATCTTCACTATACACAGGTTTGACTACATTATTTTAACAGAAACTGCGATTTTTAAAGAATTTAGAAATATTAAAAAATCAGAATACTGAAACAGTTCAACTTTATCAGGGTTTGGTGGTGACAGGTCAAATATTCAAACTTTCGAGAGGGTTGTGTCATTTAGTTCACATATATTTGACAAATACATCTTTACTCCATGCTTAATGTGTTGACAAAGATTCTTAACGCAAGACTACATAACAACAACAACATGTAAACTTTTTCTCAACAATAAATCAAAACTACATTTAAAAAAAATCATTATCAATTTGCTACATGTATATCAGGCAAAGCTCTGGCAAGCTTTTAGTCTAATGTTAGCAACCTTTGTGAATGGGAAATGCATGACATTACGGACCATAATTACATACATGTATGTACATGTATGACCATACACCACTGGATATTGACATCATTATTGTTGCATGCTCTGTCTCATTTTGAATATGTCAAATGGTGCTTCTGAAACTACATGTATTGTAGAGTCTGAGAGTAATATTAAATTTGCTTAATAGATTATTTGTTTAATATGACATATATGCACAGTCTATAATCTGTCAAGTCTAAGTTTGTTAGCCAGGTCAGAGCAGCATCTAGTTGTCTGATGAATCCCCTTTATCAAATCATTTGGGAAACATCGGAGAGGGCAGCCATTTACCACATGCTGCACTGTCTGGTCTGCGTTCCCGCAGTCACATGCAGGGCTGTCTTTCATTTTCCATCGATGGAGCTGATAGGCTGACCTTGCATGAAGTGCTTGAACCCTATTCAGAGTTGCCCATATCTCCCTTGACGAAAACAGTGCACAGTCAAACCTGTCTTAGTGGCCACCTGTCTATAGTGGCCACCTGTCTATAGCAGCCAACCTGCCTATAGTGGCCACCTAAAGTAATCTTTTGAAAGGAAAAACAATGTTATGGAACCTGTCTATAGAGGTCACCTGCCTACATTGGCCACTTTTCTTGATGGTTGGTCACTTTACACAGGTTTGACTGTACTTCAAAGGTGAATTCTAAGAAGAAGAATTGTTATGTGGATTAGAGGATGTATCATTAGTTGGATTCCTTATTATATAGCAAAACTGCTGCACATAATATGAGACTGACTGTATTACATACTGTTTGGTTTCCCCCGAAAGTTTGCTGTGTAAAATCAAATTTATAGAGCTATTTTCCCTGTTTCTATTCATACATGTACACCTAAATATATTTGACTTGGGTGAATAACAGTGTACATCAATATAATTATAAAGGTATATTCTATATAAACGTTATTTATATGTGACAACAATTCTAACATTAAAGTGATGCCTGTAAAGTGTCTAACTCCACGAAAAATACTTGGAGCTTCCTCGTTTCTCTTCTGCCATGTTGTTTAGCTTACGGTAAGAGAAGAATAAAATAGGGTTAGATTTTTTTCAAATGTCCCTTTGGTATGAAGATAATTATCATTGAAAATCATTATTTCAAAAGCGTTGATCCACGCTTTTGATAAAAAGTACAATTGTCCTAGCTGAACACGTCCGCATGCAGCACGCGTGAGAATATTCAGGAGATTGAACTTTTGAGACGAGCGAGTGCAAATTCCATGAATTCTGTACTACGTCTATAAACATACACGGGTGCGAATATCTCAAACGGATCATTATTTACTGCGACAAATGTATGGCAGACCATCAGTATTCGGTGATAAAATATGAATTTAATATTCGTTGTTTTCACTAGGTAAACAGTGTTCGTTTTCTTTCAAACTTTCACAAATCTTTCAATTGTATTTTACAATGATATTGTTATAGGATTGAAGTCTCAAATGTCATTTTGTGCAATATCTGACACTTTACAGGTATCACTTTAATTGAACAGTAATTACTTATTGTGTAGGCAGTAATACTGTATATAAAGGCCCAGATTATCAACAGGGTGTTAAATTCAACTCTAGTTTAAATCAGAAAATTTTATTTAGTGGGCTACATGGACTAAGTTTGATAATAGGAACAGTATAAGTTTTTATCTTTTTTCTAACTGAAGATAACTTAAAGGGACTGTCCGCCTTTTGCAAGCCAAATTTCAAAAGTTGCGAGGTTATTGTCTTATATGAAAGAAAATGTCATTTAACATCTTGCCTGAAAAAAATTAGGGATTGAAATCTCCTTTTCGTGGAGTTATAGACCTAAACATAATAAAACCGACGGCGCGTTGTTTATATTCCATTTTCAGTACTCACCCTACGTGACCCGCGCACAGATTGTGATCGAACAACGGCGTAAGCGAATACTAAACAAAATAACTAAGACCCGCTAAAACTTACTACATGTTATATTGTATATTCCTCATTTTCGAGACCTTTTCCGTGGCATACCTTTAAAAATGTCGGCTTCACATTATATTTCTTGAATAAATACAATATGGTTGTGATATTATACTAAATCAGTTAAACACATTTATTGGCCGATATATAGTTCGATGAAGGGATGATTTCTGCACATTCGTTTTGCATTCGTAGAATCCAAATTACAGGGTTGTTTGATCTGAAATTGTGTGTGTGTGTTACATGTACATTCATCCTCATCCGTCTACTGGAAACTGTTCAGACGATTTGTAAAAGGCGGACACTCCCTTTAAGAGTTAAATTTAACTTTGAATTTCAGCTAGAAATGTTAAAATGTTGTATTACCTACAATTTGTTGAATGTTATCTTTTAACTAAGATAAAAGGTGAGTAGAGTAAATTTAACTTTAAATTACATTAGATTTGGTATTACTTATAATTCAATATTGCTTTATTACAGTGTATGTTGAAGTTGTTCTTTTCACTAGAATACATTGTTGTTGAAATGAATCTTTAAACTTAAATACTGTAGGGTTAATTTTTAAACCTCTGTTGAGAATTTTGACCATTATAGTTTACTGCAATTGTGTCAAATTTCCAATTCATATCATGCATATTTTAATATATTATATATAATACATATTTTTTGGTGTAAGTGGTATAAATATTATTATGAAGAGAGATATGATCTATAATACATTGTACATTATGAAATGACTGACCCCTTTCAGAAAGTCCCGAGTAGACCTACTGAACGTCATTATCGTTGATATTTGTGACATTATTGACTTATAGGGCATTCTCTCCCAATGCGTGCCCACGACTTGGCATGCATGACTTAAAGAACCGATGCTCTATGCAATTTGTATACCTAATGCATGGGTTCTTTGAGTCATGCATGCCAGCTGAGGGCAAGCTTTAGTAGAGATTGCCTTAATATTATCATGAAGAGAGATATATGATCTATAATACATTGTACAAACTTTATGAAATGATTGATCCCTTTCAGAAAGTCCAGAGTAGACCTACTGAACGTCATTATATTATGGTTGATATTGTGACACTGTTGAACATATTAAATGAGAATTATGATTACTTAAAACATGCTTTACTTGAAAGGTCTGCTTTGTTGTTGTGTTATCTCCTTAAAGGGTACCACCACCCACAAAAAATATTCTTATTAAAGAAAGGTAACATCTTTAGTATTCCATTCCATCAACAAGTTCACAAAAATAGGTTTCCAGAAAAGAAAAAAAAATTGGAAACGCATCACCATTCTAAAGCATGCGTTCATTCGGTCTGAATTACGCAGACTGCTATGTGCGCGGTGAATTGCAATGTGTGCAGAGCGAACGAATCGCCCGGGAATCTATTGTTTACAAACGTGCGCGTGAATAGCATTGGCGCACTCGCAAATGGTTGGCCCGTATGGAACCAGGAAATAGCAGTGGCTCCGTAAGTGGTGGAAATTAATTGCTTTGTTTATGAATTACACAACCCTTTGCAAAATGTTGGGTATCTATTTGATATCACAAAACGGTACCAACACATATAATAATGTGTTGTTCTTTGCCTGGTGGTCCCCTTTAAATTTCTTTGTCTTAGGTGACAACTCATATACCCAATTGTTCTGATTCAGTTTGGTCTATGCCCAGTTCATTTACAATTCATGTGATGTGTGCATCATTTTGTTATCAAATCCCACTTGGGACGCTCAAACCAATTTACCATTTGGTATAATGTAATATGAACCCTAAATGGATATTTGACAACACCAATACATCTCTCCAATCATCCACCTATTCATCCATCCCTCTATCCATCCAGCTATCAACTTACCAATCCTTCCATCCACCCATCCATCTAATCATATGTCCATCCTTCCATCCATCCATCCAGCAACCTGCCCATTCATTGATTCATCCATCCATTCATCCATCCTTCCATCAATCCATCCATCCTTTTATCCATCCATTCATCCACCCATCCACCTATACATCTGTCCTTATTTAATTCAGTCATCACTTTAGCCCAAATCTCAAACACCACCATTAGAAAAATTCCAAACATAATCGAGAACTTCTTAATTGACAATTTTTTCAAACACTATCTTTAGAACAAATAAAAACATAATCAAGAAAATTTTCAAAAACTAGCATTTGGACCAATTCAAGAACAACTTCAAATGGACAACATTTTCCACAAATGTTTGCATGATATTTATTGAAATAATTGTTGTATAGAGAGAATAGAAAAAGAGTACTGGATAACTGGAATATACATACATGTATATCCATTCATCCATCCATCCATCCATCCATCCATCCATCCATCCATCCATCCATACATTCATCAATATTACCAACTGACTTGCCTACTGCATGACCTACACATACATCCGTCCATCACTCGAACCCTGATTTTCAAACACTACCATTAGAATAATTCCAAACATACTCAAGACAAAATTCTAAATTGTCAAACATACAAACATAATCAATCAAGGACAAATTCGAAATAGGCATTTCTTTTTTTTCCACAAATGTTTGCACGATATTTATTGACAGGATTTTTGTATAGAGAGAATATCAATAGAGATAAAGAGTACTGGTGGAATAGACTTTGGGTTGACACAATAGAAAGAAAAACAAATATAACAACAACATAATATAGACAATTATAGAAACAATAACAAATATAACAACAACATAATATCGACAATTATAGAAACAATAACAAATATAACAACATAATATAGATGACAATTAAAAGTTCACACATTTCATACAAAAAAAAACAACAACCCAATTATGTTAACAGTTAATAATTATATAAACATATCGTTAATCCTGAACATTTATGTATTATGATAGTACCACGTCCTTTAATACACCAAACGCTGTTCATTTCCAAATTACAATAATTATGATTATTAATATATATATCAATAATTATTGAGTTGATTATAATCCTCCTGCTCAAACACATACACATATATATGGGAATGAGTCAAGTATTTCAATTTGGTCGCTAAAAATTAATGATAATATACTGTATGCTAATTATAATATTTCTATTCCAAATATGTACGCGCATAAATCTAGCGGTGGTAATTAAAGATAATATATGAAGAAGTATCTAAATTTGCAGTTCAATGACATTAATGATATGCTAGTTATGATACCCTAAGTGCATAAGTGAGAAGGTGGTATTTTTAACAAAACCTAGTAACTTGACCTTTGACCTTATGGATGACGATATAAATAAATAATTATGTTAGCTTCCAATTATCACTATTAAATGTAGAAAATGAAGTGCAATATACATTTTAAAACAAATTTAGCTTCTGATTTATCACTCGATATGAAGTGTTGTATGGACTACTTTTACCTATATATATCTGGACAGTAAGTCAATATCAATGTATACTATTTGCACATCTATTATGCACTGCGTCAACACCCTGGTGAGCTTATGTATATGGTATCTAGTATAGTGCACAACTATTGTGCACATGTCCAACTCCCTGGGGACCATTCAGCCAACAAGCAGCCACACAGATGATTCAGGCTAGTAAAAGGTTTGATTCAGTACAAAACCCCTCTATTAAAAAAGATGTCCCTGTATCTAGTAATGCCCAACACATCATGACATATAATAAGCAGATGAGCACACCTGTGTAAACCATGTAACTACAGTCAAACCTGTCATAATGGCCACCTGTCTATAGCAGCCAACATGCCTAGGGTCCTGCAGTGATGATCCCCTGCAGAGAACAAGAATGTTATGGAACCTGTCTATAGTGGTCATCTTTCTACAGTAGCCACTTTTCTTGTTTCCCTTTAAATAGGTGGTCACTATACACAGGGTTGACTGTATATGTATTGGACATTTAAAATGTCTTCTCTTATACCTTCCTAATAAGATGTCTTTAACTTTTTTTCAAACATAGGGGAATTGACCAGAAGTATATAATATAGAAATACAAAATGAGCAGAGAAAATGGGGTTTCTCCAGGATTCAAACCAGAGACCTCTGATTTGCTAGACCAGTGCTCTACCAGCTGAGCTATAGAAAGCCCTAATGCTGTGTTTGTCCATGAAACCAAATAGTTTTGATCTATTTATTTATTTACTGCTTATCGTTTATCTTTGAGGGTGTGCCGGCATGTGTATCAGCAACATTGTAATCATTCATGTAATATATGGCTCGTTAACATTATACTTTTAATTGTGAAAGAACCGTTTGCGTGTGAATCATTTCGTTGGCTGAATAGGAATAAAAGAAATTGAAGTACATTTCATTAAATTAAGTATAATTATGCATTTTTTCATATACTTGAACAATTTTTAACAATTGTATTGCAATATTAACTGATTATCCAAAAGCAACAACATTATTTTTATTGACAGAACAAAAATTATTTACGCAGAGTAACCCCTAATTATGGAAATTAAGAGAGAATTTCCAATCCTTTTAATAAGTTTCTACTTAATGATTCTAACAAATCAATTTGTATTATGCACATACTGTAGTGACAAAGAATATTAAGGATCATTCATAGGGGAAAATACAACATAAAATGCACATTTATAAGCCTCTGAAACAATGTCTAATATTCAACTCTCCGAATTTGGAATATAGACGGACAAAATTCTGATTCAAGTTCTGATGGATAATGTTGAAAGTGTTTAAATGTGTCCAAATTATTGTGAATATTACTCTTCTGTTGTATTCAAACATATCAATAGCATGACTTATTTTACTCCTGAAAAATGAATGTTTTCCAAACAATATTAAAAGGTATGGCACATTTCTAGAGAAGAAAGTTAGACTTGTCTATTTTTCATACAGCTACAGCTAAATAGCTAAAAAATGCATATGTTAATAACAGGACGCATTTATGTTATACCCGTTTTAGTTCATATTGTCACCTGCGTTTCGATAATATCCTAAGAATAAGTCTGAAAAAAACAAAAACAATTTAGGACTCCTTTTTCTCAAACTCAACATACATGTGTGGTAGCTAGACAGAAGCTATGAAACAATACACATAACAAAAAATGAATCAACAACATTCCATTGCGTATAGGGACCTACTGTAGGCCCATATTCATGAAAGCCTGCTAGCTTTAGTTACTTGCTAAGTCTATTTTGGATGACGTGGCTACGAATTAACCACATGATATTTTAGTTGCTAACTAGGGTTAACTTAGTAGGTATCTAAGGCTTACCCAGTTGACCCTAGTTGGGGACTAGGAAAACTGTTGCTCAATAAACTGCACATTTAAAATACACTTAGCAAACTATAAAGCAGGGTTTCATGAATATGGGGCCAGGTGAGGCCTGTTTTTATTAAACTCTACCAGGATTGTGAATGATAATAGAACAGCTGCTAATAATAGATCATGCAAAAGACTACATTTCTTTGAATTAATAGATTATAAAGAAACATGCAATTTCTAATTTACTTTGAAATGAACAATTATATTAAATATTAAGTTAAACATAGCGGAAAATGACTAAAATGGAATATTATGAAAATGAGCAAATATATTGGGCTTCTCCAGAAATCAAACATTTGTTTTAGTACATGTCAACTGTACAACAATGAAATCACATACAATATATTTAAATTTGGAATGCTGCTAACTTTTTATCACCCTTTTAAGTAGTAGAAATGGTAAATATTGAATTAAATGAACTTTTAAGTAAAATCATGGTAGCTTTTTGCTTTAATGCTAAGTAAATAGATGCATGCATCCAGCCATTTTCATCAAATAAACAAGAACACATTGAATTTAACTTGTACATGTAGTTATTGCTTGATACATGTAATATATTCATACAAATCCTGTCCAACGAGTCTAACAGACATACACATTAATATACTATCATCACAGGTTTTTTTGTATATCGTTTTTCGTTTTTGTTGTTTGGTTTTGGGCTATACAAAATGGACGCAATCTTCAAGAACAATATACAATTTACAACAGCCACAAATCCACACAAGATAACTATTTTCTTAAAACATGTTAATTTTTTCGATATTCCATTTGCACTCACACACACACACAAACAGCTACCATATAAATAGTTGCATAAATATATTATATCAAACATTAGTTTTACAACATAAACATGTATATGTTGCATTTTCCTACGAGATGAAACATAAAAATTAAACATACATGTACATATAAGCTATGCATCATCTACATGTATCAACACATCAGTCTATAGAGTCACCACTGAAAATATTGAACATACATTATTTTCTGACAAATTTCTCCACTTAACATTTTTAAAATCTCATACTGTATATCATAGACCAATGAAACATCGTGATAGTAATAATTTTCATGATGATGGTGATGATGATGATAATGATGATGACGACGATGACTATGAACATGATTATGATGATGATGACGACGATGATGATGATGATTATGATGATGATTATGTTGAAGATGATGATGATGCTTTTGGTGACGGTTCGGGTTAAGATAATAATAATAATAACAACACTATGTTCTTAATACTATCAAATATAACTATAATAACTAAAATATCTATTATAATTATAATTTCAGCATTAATGATCAATTTAGTAATCATAATATGACAGCAAAATTCTTCCTATGTTTTTAAAATAAATACACTACATTTCAATATTATAATTATGCACAATTGAGAAATCTCACAAGCACTATAATACACCAAATCACAAACTGATGTCTTTATCACTAAAATATATCTATTGACTATAAAACTCTATTAAAGCGCAATCATTAAATAACAAACCAAGAAACCTTGCAGAACATCCCACTATATAAACATATTTTATGTTGAAAAAAATCATCATAATACACTCTCTAATAGATCAATTCTATGTCTCTATGCACAATTTTTATACAAATACATTTCACGAATAAATATATATATATATACTTTAGCACAGTAGGGTTGACTGTTTTATATACAATTTATAATACATATTCAGAATATGACTGCATAATCATTATCACAATCACATAATATATTTACTTCCTAACTTACAAGTTACACAATTGTATTCATTCTGTATATCAATAGTAACACAAGGATTTCAAACAAGAGATATTGTATCAATAACATTAATATACAGTCAAACCTGTTTTAGTGGCCACCTGTCTTTAACAGCCAACCTGCCTATAGTGGCCACCTGTCTATAGCAGCCAACCTGCCTATAGTGGCCACCTAACATGTCCCTATGCAGAAGAAACAATGTTATAGAACCTGTCTATAGAGGTCACCCGTTTACAGTGGTCACTATACACAGGTTTGTCTGTACATCAATATATTAATAGTAGCACAAGATGAATTGTCACAAATTAATTGAGTGCATACAGACAGTACGTCTGTAAATTCATCAACGCTAGATGATATCGTTAGAGAATGCAGAACATTTGGTCGTAGATCAAGTTGTTTGGTGGAATGTAGAATGTCTGTTCTTCAAAGGAGGCGGTGTCACACATGGGCCAATTATCTAGATAAATCGTAGCATGTCTGCCACCTGTCTATCACATACGTAGGTGAATTATCATCTAGTTAATTGTGTGTGACACCGGCTAGAAAGTCAAATGAAAACAAACTAGATGGATCTTCGACTGCGCGCAGTCGAAAATGATGCCTCCGCCATTACGCGATTTATATCAAGCCCAAATCAACATGTACACTGAATCGATTCTGTCAACTCAATTTTGATGATCACAAGCTATTTTTGCATATAAAATGAGGTCTGTGACCTTTGACCTTTGACCACAAAATCTAATCAGATCATCGGCTCCCCAAGATACATACATGTACCAAGTTTGGTCAGAATCCGTCAATCCGTTCTTGGGATAACGCGATCACGAGCTATTTTTGCATATATAATGAGCTCTGTGACCTTTGACCTTATGACCCCAAAATCTAATCAGATCATCGGCCCCCCAAGATACATACATGTACCAAGCTTGGTCAGAATCCGTCAATCCGTTCTTGGGATAACGCGATCACAAGCTATTTTTGCATATATAATGAGCTCTGTGACCTTTGACCTTTGACCTCATGACCCCAAAATCTAATCAGATCATCGGCCCCTCAAGATACATACATGTACATGTACCAGGTTTGGTCAGAATCCGTCAATCCGTTCTTGAGATAACGCGATCACGAGCCGTTTTTGCATATATAATGAGCTCTGTGACCTTTGACCTTTGACCTCATGACCCCAAAATCTAATCAGATCATCGGCCCTCCAAGATACATACATGACCTAAGTTTGGTGAAAATCCGTCAATCGGTTCTTGAGATAACGCGATCACAAACTATTTTTGCATATATAATGAGCTCAGTGACCTTTGACCTTTGACCTCATGACCCCAAAATCTAATCAGATCATCGGCCCCCCAAGATACATACATGTACCAAGTTTGGTCAGAATCCGTCAATCCGTTCTTGAGATAACGCGATCACGAGCTGTTTTTGCATATATAATGAGCTCTGTGACCTTTGACCTTTGACCTCATGACCCCAAAATCTAATCAGATCATCGGCCCCCCAAGATACATACATGACCCAAGTTTGGTGAAAATCCGTCAATCGGTTCTTGAGATAACGCGATCACGAGAACGGGACGTACGGACGTACGTACGTACGGACGTACGTACGGACGGACGGACAACCCGAAAACATAATGCCTCCGGCTACTTCGTTGCGGAGGCATAACAAATATATACTTTACCCCCAAAACAAAAACAAAAAACACATCAAGAAAAAAAAAGCATTATTATGAAATAATGTTACAGAATGTGGAGGTATCGGCAAGAAATTTTTTTGAAAGAATTATGGAAAATCATGCGAGGGGAAATGATTGAAAGTTCTAGGCCCTAGTAAACATAAAGATTTTAAAAGTATAATTGTACAATTTATCAATTGATCTTACCGTACAATTTCTATTATGATCAATTAATGAAACGTACGATTAATCGTAAAGCTACATGTTAAAGGGTCCAGAAAAAATAAGGAATGATATAAATGTAATATATAACTTATGAAAGATGAATCATAATGGGCAAGATATAGTCAATTTCATTATTACATGTACATTCAATCACAATACATTCAAGTATAATGACCCATATTCAAAAATTTAAACAGGTGTGTTTAATAGTTAGACAGGACTTAGATGCAAGGTCACATTTAAGCCATAATAAACATAATGTACTGTATGTTGGACTGTGCATAACATTTCATGTACAGATGCATAGCACAAACAATTACTATTTTTACCCAAACTAGGTACATTTTGAAAGCACAATTTATACTAATTTGTTACAAATAAAAATACAAACAATGTACATTTTATGCATAGGATGTGCTAGTTGTAATTTCTACAATGGCTATGTAGCTTAAACATTACAGGCAAATAGGCCTACATGTACATGTATACTTGCAATGTCACATTTGTGTATCATGATTATAATTGCGCCATTATTGAGATACATGTACGCTTCATTTACTGTATGCACGTACTGTAAACTATGCACACACACTACATGATATGGACCCCGTTGCAGAAAGAGTTGCAATCGATTGTAAAGTTGCAACTACTTGTAAGTCAGAAAATATGCACATTTGCGCATTTAGTCACATGATCTGACTTCCAATTTATTGCAACTTTATACATCGATTGCATTTAGTCACATAATCTGACTTTCAACTAATTGCAACTATACACTCGATTGCATTTTTTCTGCAACGGGCCGAGGGTATATACTGCATATATTTGGTTGCTAATTGATTCTCTCAGAGTCACATTTGCACTGGTTCAGATACTACCCTGGTTGGGTAGACTAAATATTAATACTGATAGGGAATAATATAAAGCTGGGTTTACTACATGGACTGTACATTTAAATGAATGCCATCTCACTCAAAATATCCACAATACTCTTGAAAAAAAACAACTTCTGAACTGAACCGCTCATCTAACCAAAGCAAAAAGCAGAGATTCTACTTGGAATCGAAAGCTTTACTAGGCTCCTATAAACTGACCCTCTTAATGTTCTTGCATAGCAGAACAAACAAAATCAAAACTTAGACTGGGCCTAACTTTAGCAGAATAGAGTACATAGTGAGATGACACAGCTATTAATTGCCATGGTTACTTGCTCTAAACAATGTCAGGCAACTTAAGACAAATTTATTTCTAAAATCATTACTTTGCCCTTATTGTCACATGTGCCAGCCTTCGTTTTCATCCCTGTCTCATATCTATCTCTGTATTCATCCTTTCCCCTTCTAATATATTACTTTCTTTATATGCCCATAGAGACCCTAATCTTGTGTGATATGAGCTATAGAAGAACCATTTTATTATTATTATTAGTAGGCAATATGAGCAAATGTGTCAGGAAGTGCAATATACTCTGTGAATAGTCTCCTAAATATGGCAGTATATAATCTGAGGTGATGGATGGAGGCAGTGTCATATCTTATATTGCTCCTTTTATGATACTCTGTTCGAGTTTTGGCTGTACAGATAAATACTTGTACATGTAGTTTGAAAAATAATCATGCAATATTTCAGACTGGAAATCTAATCAAGAAATTCATAATGGACAACTGATGTTTCAGAATAATCTGCTTCCTTTGATCATGAAGCTTCTTCCTAGAGAACCATCAGGGTTTTCAATAGGTTATACATTAAAATATAAGTTTGTCCATAGTTTCTAGATTTTATTTCCAGTCTTCTAGTCTTGATTACAAGACGGATACACTTTCAGTAATATGTACAACATGTACATAAGTTCCTAAATATTTCTTCTGTTGTAATATTTAGTTGTAGAATGATGCAGCAGTTTAAAGTATAATAAATAAAATCAGAAAGCAGCATTTAGGATTTTTTTTTTAGCCCTGCAGTAACTTAAACTTGGCAGTCTTGGGGAACACTAATAACGATTCTCTGCTAATTTCAATATCAGCAAACAAACGAAAAGTTGAGAATAGCGGATAGTCGATGGCGATGGCTACGACTTTCGTGAGATACACACTTTGGCACATATCCATGTTCTTCATTCTTTTCTACGAGTGCCATCACTCGAAGTTGCCGAGCCACTTTAGGAATAATGCATTGTCGACGGTTACGTTGAGACTTTCGCAAGGTGGCAATAGTTATGGGAAACATCCTTTGACGAGAGTGCCTCTAACCACATACAGTCAAACCTGTCTTAATGTCCACCTGACTATAGCAGCCAACCTGCTTATAGTGGCCACTAAACATGATCCCCTGCAGAGAAAAACAATGGCATGAACCTGTTTATAGAGGTCTGTCACCTGTCTACAGTGGCCACTTTTCTTACTTCCCTTCGGCGGTCACTATACACAGAATTGACTGTACATACAATAACGGATTGACGATTAGATAAGACGGTTAAACGTTCACGCTGGGCATGTAACCCTGCTCCCCGTCCTTTTCCACGAGCCACCACTCCGCCTAGAAAACAACTCTGGCTGCTTCAGACAGTTTGACATTAAGACAGGTATGCACACGTTTTGTAGATGTAAGTACATGTAGATATTGTAATGATAAATAAACACATGGTTGATAACAAACCAATCGTTGAGAATAGCGTTTTTTTCGAAGGTTACGGTTAGACTTTTGAGAGGTACGCGCTGGGTACGTAACCTTGCGCCCCGTCCTTTTCCACGAGCCACCACTCCGAGTTGCCTTCGGTATCGAACGCCGCAATCACCGTGACGACCGAGCCTTCCGTCAGCGTTATCTCGTTCGAACTGCTCGCGGTGAACGGCCACTCGGCAAAGTAGTACTGCAATGACAATGAAAATATATGGGAAAATAAAATCAGAATGGGGAAGGTAAATCAAAGCAAAATTCCCTGCATATAATCAATTCATCAACAACAATTTACCAATCAATTTTTGTGTGAATAAGTGACATATTTTATGACAGGTTTGATTACCTTATTTTGAAAGAAGAATTCAATGTCATTAATTCTAGCTAGCTTCTTTAGAAGCAATGGAGAAACATCGTACTAAGAGAACCAACAGGGGTCGTTGACACATTCCATGGGTTGAATAAATGCCAATGTTCAATCCTCCATTTTTAATACAGAGTGTGCAAATAAAAATCATGCACTTATACAGGGTGTGTACAGAAAAATCCTACAGCAAAACACTCATTAACGTCAAGTCCTGGGTGCACAAAGAACAAAAAAACAGAGGTAATATGAGGTTGTTTTTTTAATCTGAAGCATTCATTGTCGGAAGTCTATCCATAAACATAAAACCTCTTTAATAAACAGAGGCTAAAAAGGTATTAAGTGTACGGTGTTCCATAAAAAGGAAACCTACCTGGGGTGAGCTCATATCGTTGTACCCTCCCCTGTTGGGCTCGTCATCGTTGGAGCAGATGCCGGTATTCGCGCCTTCATTACAGGGTGTGTCAAGAAAAATCTTACTACAAAACATTCATGCACATGTTCAGGGTTCCAGTACAGGGTGTGCAAAGATAAACGTACCTGGGGTGAACTGAGGTCGTTTCTGAGGTTGTTTCTAGAACATATTACCTTATGAATATTATAGGGTGTTCCATAAAAAAAGGAAACCTACCTGGGGTGAGCTCATATCGTTGTAGCCGGCCCTGTTGGGTTCGTCATCGCTGGAGTAGATGCCGGTATTCGCGCCTTCATTACAGGGAGACAGGATATGCATTGGGAGGAAGCCTTGCGATGCTGTAATCAAAACAAAAAGGAAAAAAGGAAAACAAATTTACTAAACCAATTAAAATTAAGAATAAGAAAACTGAAACATATAATAATAACCATTTTCGTTGATGGAGTCTGGAATAGATGGCAGTATTCGCGCCTTCATTACAGGGAGGAAGCCTTACATGAGGCTGTAATCAAAACAAAACAAATGTGTATAATTTACTAAACCAATTAAAACAAATTAGTAGGTAAAACACTGAAAACGATATTAACAATAACCATTTTCATCGCTGGAGTCTGGAATAGATGCCGGTATTCGCGCCTTCATTACAGGGAGGAAGCCTTGTGATGCTGTAATCAAAACAAAACAATGTGTACAATTTACTAAACAAAATAATATCACTAATTAGAAGATTTAATCAGATCTGAAATTTCCACAAGTTTGATGCTACATCTCAGCCATTTCTGGATGGATTTTAATCAAACAAACTTTATTTCTTTTTGAAAATTTGACTTGTTATTGTGATTCCTTAACTTTAGTTTTCTTTTCCCTCTAGAATCACCCTCTATTTCGATAAAAAAAAAAGTTGATACATAAAAACGTACCTCCGCTATCGACGTACCACCGGTCCGTCCCTCCCGCCGGATCCTGCTCCTTGATAATGCCGACCACGTTGCCTTTGTACACACTGATATCCATGGGCTGGGCCGCGATGAAGTTAGACTTGACCTGGTAGACGCGCCCAACGGGGTAGCGAGTTAGTACACTCTGCCTCTGCGCATCGCTTTGAGCTTTCGATGAGGGCTGTTTAAACATGAATAAGAGAAGTTAATTGATTTATTAATCATTCCTTTCATGTCATGATTGATTAAGTGATTGGTTGATATACACCGATATCCATGGGCTGTGCAGATAAGAGTTGTCCGGGTAGACGTGTCCTACAGGGTAGCGAGTTAACACACTTTGTCTCTGAGCATCGCTTTGCCCCTTTGATGAGAGCTGTACAAGAATAAGAAAAAATATTGGTTGATAGATTGACTGACCCATTGTTACTTGATTTTATAATTGATAGATCGCTATATTCATTGATTACATCTGACTGATATGAAAAGAAATTTTAATTATTTGATTAACTGATTGATTTTGAACGATTGAAACCATCTCTCCAACCCCACGTAAAAATAAATAAATAAAGAAAACGTTACCGGTTTGCTTGCAGGTATCATGGGCTCCTTGAACGGCTTACGAGATTTCTTGTCCGTCTTCTCCACCTTCCGGTCGAACGTGCGCGGAACGAAGAAGTACGTCATCATCGCCTCCGACGCGCTCTGGTGGCTCGACTCAAATTCAGACATGATATTAGACATGTCGCTGGACTTGACGATTGAAAGCTGAAAGAAAAGAAAGAAGAGAAAATTACAATCAGATTTGAAGCAAAGTTCAAGGGGTTTAAGTTTAATTACAATGAATGTCTTTAGTAAGTGGAAAGAAATATGTCATTAGCGCCTCTGACGCACTCTAGTGACTCGAATCAAATTCAGGCATATTAGACATGTCACTGGACTTGACGATTGAAAGCTGAAAGAAAAGAAAAGAAGGAAAATTACATGAATCAGAGCTGAAGCAAAGTTCAAGGGTTAAAGTTCAATTGCAATGAATGTTCCTTAAGTGAGTCGTTGGATTATATGTCATTATCACCTCCGATAATTGAATAATAATAATATATTAAATTTATCCATGTATAACGCTTAATACATGATTGCTAAGGGCTATACAAGGGTCAGAGGTCAATTGCAATGAATTGTCAAAGGTCAAACTAACCTCGATAAGTGGATAGAGCTTTTTCAGCATTGAGTTGATGAGGTCTCTCAATATGTCATATGTCAAAGGTTAAAGGTTTTCAGCGTCGAGTTGATGTGGTCACGTTTGGCCTCAAATGAGATGCAACTCAGAAGGTTAAAGGTCAAAGGTTACATACAATACATATACTTTGGGGTCACAAGGTCATAGGTCACACTAACCTCAATAAGTGGATAGACCTTTTTCAGTGTTGAGTTGATGTGGTCTCGCTCGGCCTCAATGAATAAGACAACACAGCTCTTGAGATAACATTTCACTAAAGTATAAAGGTCAAACATTGCAATACATATTCTTGTGGTCACAATGTCAAAGGTCAAAGATCAAACTAACCTCAATAAGTGGATAAAGCTTTTTCAGTGTTGAGTTGATGTGGTCTCGCTCTGCCTCGATGAAGGAGATAACACAGCTCTTGAAGTCGACAGTGATAGATCAATAGGTCATAGGTCAAAGCTTAAAGGTCCCCTAAAATACACATAATTTGGGGTCACAAGGTCAAAGGTTAAACTAACCTCGATGAGTGGATATAGCTTTTTCAACGTTGAGTTGATGTGGTCCCGCTCGGCCTCGATGAAGGAGATAACGCAGCTCTTGAACAGGACCATGGACAGTTCGCACAGCCGCGGCAGCTCATCCTTCAGCTGGATGTTCAACGCTTCGTAATTCTTCCTCGCGACCTCCTTATCATCCTTCACCTAAAAACAAGGACGAGTTTTTAAAATCAATTATTGACAAAAATTAATCCGACAATTGGAAAAACCTGTTGTTATATTAGTTTTCAATTAAGAGCCTGAGCTCTCAAATCCTAGTAGAATCTTCTTGAGTGGTAAAATTAGAGTCTTGTATGGCGCAAGGATGGTATGAGTGTCAGGCTATCAATCCAGAGGTATCCAGTTCGAATCTCTGCAAAGCACATTTTTTGCTCATTTAATTTATTGAATATTGTTGGTCAGTTTCCCCCTTTTACAATTCAAATTACTGTAAACGTGGTAATATTCGAGGTGCTTTAATTTTTGCGGATTTCGCGCTAAAGTCGGCGTCCGCGAACATTAAATCCCGCGAACACGCAATTTTATTCATTTTCATAATAATATAATTTTGATGAGGGTCTTACGATCGGCCGCGAAATTAAAAACCCGCGAATGTGTTTTTGCATCGTTCAGCGCGAAATATTAATCACGTGAAAATAACGACGTTTACAGTACTACTTACAGTATGTATATTTACATACAGTAAACTAAAATGCAGATCTTTTTTTATTTTTGACCCCAAAATACTTGGGCTGAAATCTATGTGTTATATCAACATCAAATATATGTAATCTTCAGTCTACAGAATAAGCAACTTGAAAACAAATCTTCATGTACATGTACAGTGTACATCTGGTTTGGCTCATCTGTATGTAACACTCTACAAATGAAATACATACTTGTATAAAATGCACAGTCACTGATACAGTATATTTGTACACAAGGAAAAAAACATGTTACTTGAAAAGTATTAACGTAAGCTAAAAAGAGAAAGAAAATAAAAACAAATACTAGCTCACTTGAACAAAATAAAGAATACTGTATGTGCACTACAGGGATTAGCAAAAATTAAGTTTACTATAAACAGTGCTGGTGTAAGGTAAGCAATATTGGGTTGAAAATTCCTATGGATAAAATGGAAAGGATATATAAAAGGTACATACTACTTCAAAGAAAATGTACTAATAATGACAATTGGTCACATAAACAGCGGTATGGTTCTATCATACTCAGAACTTTACAAAAATTAAAAACAACAAAATGACAAGTTGACAACTCAGGAGGTAGCATGGGAAAACACAAACTTGCATTTCAAGTCTCCAAACAGAATATAAATGAAAAGGATTGGGAAATCAACATTTATATTCAATATCGGCCTGAGTGGGGAAAGATAAGACACTATCGACTGTGGCCATGCAAATAGAGAGTTACGTTTCCAGTCACCTGAAGGATAACAAAAGGATTCATACTTTGGGAAAAGCAACAGATATTGGCATGGGAAATATAAGTCACTATCAACACAAAGGACTTGAAGGGATCTATTAACTGTGTTGAGATGTGCAAAAAGTGATGAATGGTTGATTCAATGTATATTGTTGTTATCTGATATGTCCAATGGGTATTGTGTGAAAATTTCAAGTTAAATGGATGTTATATGGCCGAGAAATGAGCAAAAATGCAAAGTGATGTTCACTAACTCATTGCACTGACGTTGTACACGGTTTCGACGATCCAGTGGATAATTTAACATCTGAACACTTCAATCGTAAATATCTTTTTAACGAAAGGGAAATTTGAAAAATTTGTTAATACGAACACAATAACGTATGAGAGAACCGCTAGAATTCCAATTGGATTTTGGATTTGGGCAATGTTACTAAGTCCCTTTAAGAACAGATTTGGGAAATAAAGCCATAAGAAATCATTGGGATAAGCAACATATATTGGCATGGTATAGAAAACATTGTTGACTTGAGCCATGCAAACACAAAGTTGCGTATCTAGCAGTGTTGGGTCCAAGACCAGAGGGTCCGATATCAAGATCAAGATCAGACAGTCCGAGATCAAGATCAAGACCAAGATCAAGAACAAGCTCGAGATCAGAACCTCTGAGATCAAGATTAGAAATGTCCGAGATCAAGAACAAGATCGAGATTACTGCCGATCTCGAGACTGGTCTCGAGATCAAGATAGATCAGACAGTCCGAGATCAAGATCAAGACCAAGATCCGCAGCTCAAGATCGAGATCAGAACCTCTGAGATCAAGATTAGAAATGTCTGAGATCAAGAACAAGATCGAGATTACTGATGCCGATCTTGAGACTGGTCTCGAGATCAAGATCGATCTTGAGTTACCCAACACTGGTATCTAGCCTCCTAGAGGAGTGAAGATATAAGAAGTGTACATCAGCCATATTAGAAATCTTTGGGATGAGCAACAGATATTTACTAAGCCTGGGTCGGAACGGTCGGAAGACCGGAATCCGTCCGGTGTGTGCGTGTTCCGGTTTTGTTTTCTCCATTCCGGTATTCCGATGAAACAATGTAATACATAAAGAATATCTTATATATTTTGTAGTAGAAAACTATCAGAAGAAAACAAATGACAAAAAAGTACAAGAAAGACGATGTCGAATGCAACTTACAACGACAAGAAATCCGCTGCGTTTATTATGAAAGCCGATCTAGACTAGTACTAGTAGCTACCCGGCCCGGCGCGCCCCGCACAGTCATGTGCTATATTGCAGCTGCTACCATAGCGCTCAGCTCGAGCTGCACACATGTACTCTGTTAACGATTCTCAATTAAACGTTGACATCCAGTCCGCCCTATTTCCGGTTACTAATAATGCTCGATACAACCCGCCATATCACTAGTATACTTTGCGTGCAGGTTACGGGTCTATTTTCTTACGCAAGAATCCATCCGCCGGGACTTCCCCAATTCCCGGCGGATGGATTCTTGCGTAAGAAAATAGACCCGTAACCTGCACGCAAAGTATATGAGTGATATGGCGGGTTGTATTGAGCATTAGTAACCGAAAGAGGGCGGACTGGATGTCAACGTTTATTTGAGAATTATCGTTTGATCTAACAGGGTACATGTGCAGCTCGAGCTGAGCGCTATGGTAGCAGCTGCATAGCGCATGACTGTGCGGGGCGCGCCGGGCCGGGTAGCTACTAGTAGTAGTAGCCTACTAGTCTAGATCGGCTTTCATAATAAACGCACCGGATTTCTTGTCGTTGTAAGTTGCATTCGACATCGTCTTTCTTGTACTTTTTTGTCATTTGTTTTCTTCTGATAGTTTTCTACTACAAAATTTTCCGCGAGGCAGTTGAGTTGGCCTGTCTCGCAGTGCGGGGCCTGCCTGCGCTGCCGAAGCTATGGCAGACCTTCTAGTGCGTGTTCGTTCCGTATCATTCATTGGCAGGTTGTTTTTTTATCGGAATACCGGATTCCGACCGGCACAACACCGGCGGATTCCGGAACAAAAAAATTCCGACATGACTCAGGCTTAATATTTACATAGAAAAGAGAAAACACTATTGACTTTGGCCATGCAAACATGAAGTTGCATTTCTAGTCTCCTGAAGAAAAACATAATAAAGAATACTTTTGGGGGAAGAAAAAAGGATACACAAGACTGTTATTTGTATGGGATATACCCGATACAATTGGCTGTGGCCATGCGAAGACAGAATTGCTTTTCTAGTTTATAAATACTTGGGGAAAGCAACAGATATTGGCATGGGGAATTAAGAAACAGAGCCATAATAAATACTTGGGGAAAAAGCAGCATGGGAAATATACATGTAAGACACTAACGACTATGGCCATGCAAACACGAAATTGCGTTTCTAGTCTCCTAAAGGAAATAAAGAAACACCTTGGGGAAAGCAATGGGGAAGACATGACATCATCCACTTTGGCCATGCAAATACAGAGTTGCGTTTCTAGTGTCTAAATACTTGGTGGAAAGCAACAGATATATGGCTGGGAAATAGACGACTTTGGCCATGCAAACACAGAGTTGCGTTTCTAGTGTCTAAATACTTGGTGGAAAGCAACAGATATATGGCTGGGAAATAGACGACTTTGGCCATGCAAATACAGAGTTGCGTTTCTAGTGTCTAAATACTTGGTGGAAAGCAACAGATATATGGCTGGGAAATAGACGACTTTGGCCATGCAAACACAGAGTTGCGTTTCTAGTGTTTAAATACTTGGTGGAAAGCAACAGATATATATGGCTGGGAAATAGACGACTTTGGCCATGCAAACACAGAGTTGCGTTTCTAGTGTCTAAATACTTGGTGGAAAGCAACAGATATATGGCTGGGAAATAGACGACTTTGGCCATGCAAACACAGAGTTGCGTTTCTAGTGTTTAAATACTTGGTGGAAAGCAACAGATATATGGCTGGGAAATAGACGACTTTGGCCATGCAAACACAGAGTTGCGTTTCTAGTGTCTAAATACTTGGAAGAAAGCAACAGATATATGGCTGGGAAATAGACGACTTTGGCCATGCAAACACAGAGTTGCGTTTCCAACCTCCTTCGGTGCTTTTTCTTTGAGTCGGCGCGGACTCCCGACCGTAGTCGCTTCGTCGTCGTCGCTGTCCAGCGCGTCCTTCTTCTTTTGCTTGGACTGAGCGGCAGAAGGGCGCAAGAGAAGATATAAAGAGTAGATGGGGGATAGGACAGAAGTCTTACTTATAACAGGTTGGGTAAGACAATATGTGACCCGCTATAGCAGAACCCGGCACTTGTCGGTAATTCATGTTTTGAAGAAATTGGCATTTTAAGTTCACACAATGTGTTCACAAAATGATTGTAAAATTGTAACAATCATATCTTCGCTAATTATTGACCAATTAGTTATAGCAAAGCATCAAATGAAAGCTTGTGATGAGGCCTTTGTAATGGTATGAAAAAAATCTAAATTTTGATTTTGACCGACAAATGCAGAGTTTTGCTATAGCCGGTCACATATGCTAACCACGGCTTCTTGGTTAAATCAGAAAATGTTGAGTGTTTTTAAAGAGTACAATTATTATAGCAACTGGTTAATTGTTTAATAGGTGTGTTAAAAGATAGGCAAGCTTACATGAAGGTGTTAGTAGGCCTATGCCTAATCTTATAGAGTACAGAAGCTATGACGTCATACAAATCTATTTTTTTAGAATTTTCAAATTTGACCTTCAGTTTCCGAAAGAGCATAACAAATAATGTCCAAATACCAAAAATCAATTGAATATGTTAAGTATTTGCTAAGATATGCCCATCCAAATGAATTTGTTGTCAATATGAAATCAGTGTTATATAGTGCTCTGGTTCATAACTTCGTAACGGAAAATGAAGTTCAAATTTGAAAATTCTAAAAATAGATTTCTGATAACGTCACACTTCACCACTCTATATCTGGATACTAATTTGAGGCACACATGTATGGGAAAGCGAGTCAAGTAATTGAGTGTAAAAAGTATCATATACTACATGTAGTATGCACTCAAACTGTCACTGCAAATTATGCACAAATTTTTGCTGTAAATCTGAGAAAAGCAAAATCATAATTTCATACTAAGTAAAATGTTATTAGTTTAAATATGCTGTCAAGTTACTATACATGAAAGGCAGTTACATGTACATGTAAATGTACATGTATATATCGGAAATAAATAATAAGAAATAAATAATAAATCAAATAAAAAGAAATTCATTAAATCATAGTTATTATAAACACATTTTCTGTTCAGTTAATCTAAAGGAAGTAGTTTGAAAATGCTGTCAAGTAATAAGGGAGATACAGATCAGTAACAGCAAATCAAATCAAATCAAATCAATTAAATCATAAGACTTGTAATTCCAAACACACTATCTATTCAGTCAATTTTAGAACAATTAGTTTAGTACACATTGTCAGATCAATGCAAGAGAAAAATCTAAAGGAAAAAAAAAGTTATTCAAGTAAAAAGAAATAAATTAGAAATAAAGAGATGCAAAACAAGCTGTCGATTTCTTACTCTCTTTGGGTGCTTTTGAAATAAAGAATAAAGAATAATAATTAAAAAAATTAATAGGCATGCAATTGAAAAGTAGGGGCAAACTATAAATAGCTTTGACCTAGTACATTTTTATAGTGTGTAATAAGCAACAATTATACACAAAAAAAAAAAAAAAAAAAGTGGGGAGAAAATTACCAAAAGCCTAAAACAAACATTTTCAGAAGAGTAAACAAAATAACTGTGAAACAATTTTTCTATATGAAAAATATACTAGAGTTATTTCTTTTCCTTCGAACTGTCATCTTACAATTCATCCAAGCACAAATTTACCCCAAAAGACCAAGAAAAAGGCGTACCAAAGTCCTTTATAGGGCTAAAGTATAAGAATCAAGAACTAACACCAAGATTAACACTAGGTCCAGGACTTACTGCTTTGGTTCTCTCTTTGTCTGTTGTCTTCTTGGCCTTGTTGATCCATCAACCCATGAGCTCCTATTTGAGTTCAGGAATTTAAAAAGGGTTTGTAGCAACTATTGAACCAACATAAGTTAATAAGAATTTTTTTTTAAACAATAGATCTAAGACTAATTAATGCTAGTTCTGGACTTACTGCTTTGGTCCTCTCCTTGTCCTTGGTCTTCTCAGCCTTGTTGATGTAGCTGTCATAGTCCAGGAGCTTGTCGTATCTCTTCTGGATCAGCTTGTGCGGCCCTTGGAACATGTTGAGTAGGCTGTTCAGCGGGGACATGACTCGCTGCTGCACAAATAATGTCTGAGGAAAAAAAGTAGAAACTTGATTTTATTCACTATTGTACAATCAATGTCTGAAACAGAAACTAACCATGTAATGAATATGTACATGCAGTAGAAAGATACTAACAATAATGTTAAATAGACTGTTCAGCAGGGACGTGACTCGCCGCTGCATAAATAATGTCTGATGAAAAAAAGAAAAAAAAGGAACATATTTCAGACTATGAGGGATCAAGTAACTTTGTCTGAATTGACTAGTATAAAACTCACTTGCATCAAGTTTTTTTTTTCACGTATGAAACCAACCTTGGTTGTTCTTATTTTTCATTGTTGCTGAGATTATTATGATTTAATTTTTTAAAAGTCCTGGGGATCATAGCAATAAGTTTGCAAATAACACATTTTCGCTCATTATATTCATGTACAATGGAATTGTTACACATCACTCAGCGGACATATCAGATCACAAAAATACACATTTCAGAATAACTAGATTTTTTTTTCTTTTTATCTTCATAATCAGACATAGGTTTTATCTCATTATCTTGATGGTTCGTTACTCTTGAAGTTCAGGTTTTCAAAGCCTAAACAAATTCAATTTCTAACTTTAAAAAAATCACCATGAATGGGTTCAAATTAATGCTGTTAGACCCAGAGAACGGTACATTTTATGACCCGGGGCTTTCTGCATCATACTTACATAGTCTTTGTAGAGTTTGTTGGCAAGATGGTTTTGGACTGTTTCGTATTTGTTGACCTCGTGTAGGTTGGATTGGTTTGCATAGTAGTCTGAGATGTCTGTTCCTACCGTCGCCTCCACTGATGTGGCCTCCTGCAAATTGGCAACACAAGAGGCAAATTGGCAACACATGAGGCAAATTAGTAACCCATAAATAAACAGGCTTGTTATAATAATTTCAGAAACATGCTCTTTACAGATCTTCATGTCCTGGTTTGCATAGTAGTCTGAGATGTCTGTTCCCATTGTCGCCTCTACCGATGTGGCCTCCTGCAAATTGGCAACACAAAGGACAAATTGGCAACATTTTGTTTACATAACATATTGTTTACATGACACACTTTAACATAGCTCTTTGCAGATCTTCTTTTACTGGTTTGCGAGGTAATCTGAGATGTCTGTTCCCACTGTCGCCTCCACCGATGTAGCCTACTACAAATTGGCAACACATTGTTTACATAAATTGTGTAAATATTTACAGATCTTCATGTACTAGTTTGCATACATGTAGTAGTCTGATATATCTGTTCCCCTGTGATATAGAATAGATGCCCAATATTTTGCAAAGGGTTATGTAATTCATAAACAAAGCAAATAATTACCACCACTTACGGAACCATTATGGCCTCATGGTTCCGTACGCGCCAAACGTCTTGGAGTGCGCCAATTCTATTCATGCGTACGTTTGGAGACAATAGAAACGCAGGCGATGCATTTGTCCTAGACAAAAGGTAGTCTTTGTATGCAGACCCATAAACACATGTTGTAGTATGGTGATGTGTTTTCCAATTATATATATTTTTTCTGGAAACATATTTTTCTGAACTTTTTGTTGGAATGGTCTACTAAACATGTTACCTTTTATTTATAAGAATATTTTTTTCAGGTGGTGGTACCCTTTAAAATAAAACCTTACCTTGAGTTGTTCTAGATATGCATGGACATCCTTGGTGAAGATCTTGATGGTTTTCTCCAGTGTGTGGAACTTCCTTTCTGCTTGGGTAAACTCTTCATCAATCGTCTGGATAAATCAGACAAAAAGAAACAAGAAAAAAACGTCATAACAATCAAACTTTCTTTCTGCTTGGGTAAACTCTTCACCAATTGTTTAAATTGAAAACAACAATACCAGAACATCACAATCAGCAAAAAGAAGATTTAAAGAAAGATTTTGAATATTTTCTCCCATTTGTGGAACTTCCTCTCTGCTTGGGTGAACTCTTCATCAATCGTCTGCAGAAATCAGAAAACAAAATATCAGAGTCATCAAAAGGAAGAGCATAAGAAAAGATTTGAATACATGTATGTATTCCAGTGTCTGGAACTTCCTTTCTGCTCTCTCAAATTCTTCATCAACTGCTGAATTGAAAACAACAATAAAACAACCATTATTACAATCAGCAGAAAAGAAGATTTAAACAAATATTTTGAATATTTTCTCCTTTCTGCTTGGGTGAACTCTTCATCAATCATCTGGACAAATTAGACAAAAAACAACAACCATCATAACAATCAGCAAAAAAGAAGATTTAAAGAAAGATTTTGAATATTTTCTCCAGTGTCTGGAACTTCCTCTCTGCTTGGGTAAACTCTTCATTAATCGTTTGGATAAATCATAAAACAAAATATCAAAGATAGTATTTAAAAGAAGATTTGGGTGTTTTCTTCAGTGTGCAGAATTTCCTACTTTCCTACTTTCTCATATTCTTCATCAATTGTCTGGGTACATCAGAAAAACAAAATATCACAGTCATCAAAGGGAAGAGCAAAATAAAGATTTTAATATGTATTCCAGTGTCTGGAACTTCCTTTCTGCTCTCTCAAATTCTTCATCAATTGTCTGAATTGAAAACAACAATAACAGAACATCACAATCAGCAAAAAGAAGATTTAAAGAAAGATTTTGAATATTTTCTCAAGTGTAAACTTAACTCTTCATCAATTGTCTGGATAAATTAGACTAAAAACAACCGTCATAACAATCAGCAAAAAAAGAAGATTTAAAGAAAGATTTTGAATATTTTCTCCAGTGTGTGAAAATTCCTCTCTGCTTGGGTAAACTCTTCATCAATCGTCTGGATAAATCAGAAAACAAAATATCACATTTAGATAAAGAGCGCAAAGTTTGATGTCACCATCATACAAACTAAGCTGGGGGACAATATCAATTCCAAATTAGATGCATAACTGGATATTTTATCCCATAAATGGGAATTAAAATATGAATTGAGATTATCACTCACCTGCGTTGCCATGCCCGTCATCTGCGTGAACTTCTGATTGATTCGATGGGACTTCTTTGTGAATTGAGTGAAGATTGAGCTTGCCTAACTAAATTGGTGCGAATTAGATCACTTTGATATCAACCATCATATAACTAAGTGGAGGGACAACAACATTTCCAAATGAGTTGCATAATTGTACGATGAGAATAATGATTTAAAATGAAATAATCACTGACCTGTGTAGCCATGCCCGTCATCTGCGTGAATTTCTGATTGATACGCTGGGATTTCTTGCGGATGGAGTGGAGATTGAGCTTGCCTAGCTTGTCGCTGATGGCCTCTTGCCCTCTGTGTCTGTACTTCAGCACTGTCAATAGGAAAGATGGATAGACATTAGATAAAAAATTAAATAGTTTTCAACTTTGGCTATACACTTCAGTTCTGTCAATCAAAGATGGATACACATTGAAGAGGTCAACTATTCAAGTATGCCGCTCTGGTAAAAAAAGGCTCTTGTAAAAAAAAAAAAAAAAAAAACAACAAATATATATAATCAATATTTTGACTTTTTATTCGTCACTAGCTTTTATTTGATACTTAATTCATAAGCAGAGGTCGACATATAGCTTGCCCGCTCGCAAGTACAAATTGATGTCGGGCAAGTAAAATTTCATAAATGGTCTAGTTTGCTTGCCCGATTGGGCAACATAAATCTCTTCAACTGCGAGAGTATAATGTACTTTCTTACATGTAACTTTCATCTAGAAGTAAGTGGGCAAGTCAAATTTTAACATTTATGATTTTACTTGTCCGAATGGACTGGTGCGAACGAATCGCCGGGGATTCTATTGTCTCCAAACGTACGCATGAATAGCATCGGCGCACTTGCAAATGTTTGGCCCGTACGGAACCAGGAAATGGTAGTGGTTCCGTAAGTGGTGGAAATGAATTGCTTTGTTTATGAATTACACAACCCTTTGCAAAATGTTGGGTATCTATTTGATATCACAAAATGGTACCAAAACATATAATTATGTGTTGTTCTTTGCGTGGTGGTCCCCTTTAAGGATAAAAACACAGCCATGTGTGAGAGACTATAGAAATAAATAAAGTAAGAGACTAAAACTCACCCAAGTCTTTCCTCCTCTTGAATTCATTGATGTCCGTTGCAACGTCCGTCATGGTTTCAAGCGCTAACTTCAGCGTTTCTTTATCATCATGCTCCTCCTCTGTGTACTGTTACCATAGCAACAAAAAGAACAAGAGAGTTAATTTATCTACCTCAAAATATGAATGGAATGACTTAATTTTAATACAGACTCAATACTAAAAGGACTCTCCCATTTTGTAATACAGGTAAGATTTACCTTGTAAAGTTCTGCTAGAAGGAGATGACATTTGAATATTTTCTAGTTTGATCATGATTTTTTTCTACCTAAAATGTGAATAGAATAACCAAGTTAATATACACTCCATACTATAAAAAGGGCTCTACCATTCTATGAAATGGGTAATAATTACCTTGTAAAGTTCTGCTAGGAGAAGATGGTATTTGAGTATTCTCTGGACTGGCTTGATGAGGAATGAAGCAAGATCCCAGCAGTTTGTGCTTTGTCTGGAGGGAAAAATAAACAAACAAATATAATATACATGTAGATAATAAACAAAAATAGACAAAGAAGAGTTACAGTTGAGAACATTCCTTTCATTGAAAGTACAGAGTTTAAAATCAAACATCTGAAGTAACAAAAAATGTTATGTAAGGGTGGCATTTCAGTCGGGCAGGTTCTCAGTGAATAAGATCCAAACATTATTGGGGGGGGGGGGGGGGGTTATGTTGTAGTCTGTTGCTCAGAGATGCCAACCTTCACAAACCAAAACAAGTATTCTGAGAGGCAAAAAACAGTATTTTCAACCAAAAAAAAGTATTTTCAGAGCAGCCAACTTCGGGGTAAAAAATAAATCATATTTTCAAAGAAGTCATTAGTATATTTCCCAAGTGTATTTAATAAAAACAAACCAAAACTCACCTGACCAATTCCAGCCCTTGATTGATGTACTCCTGAACCTCTGGGTTTTCTTCGTACTGAAAAGAAAGCAGCAAAAACATCATCATCATCATCCGAGTGTTAACATTACTGATTGATTGCAGTATGCATCTGATGACCGGGGTAATAATATCATTGTAAAGCAGTCTTGATTATCAATCATATTAGGCGCTATATAAATCAAGAATATTATATTATTATTATTATTATAAAAACTGTTATCATCATCATCACCACCAATTATGGAGATTTTGAAAATTGAAATGAAAAGCATTCCTGAATGCATTTCGATTGTTGTCTGTAGTATCAAAATTCTGATACTTTATAATTAATTAAAATTCGGTACTTGGCGCAAATGTTCAGGGATAAAATCTGGCATCAAGTTTCAAAATTTTAAATGAAAATATTACATATCATTCAGAAGTATCTTAAAATTACATTGCAATACGATTTCAGTCCCAAATATCACTTTTCAAAACATCACTTCAAAATAAAGAGAATGTGTTTTATTACCCTTTCCAGAAGTGCGGAAGCATCATCATGGTTCCTGCAGTACGTGGCATACGCCTCATGGAGAGACTTGGCGTTCTCCATGAACACTTTCCCTGTAAAAAAAGATACCGAATTATTACAAGGTAATAAAATAGAGAGCTTTCAAGGGGGCCCAAACACTGTCATTTTTGCATACCGTCAATGACTAGTGCATTATTCCTGTCACTGACAGTTTGGTCATTCCCTATCAAATCACCCATAATTTGGGGAATTTTTCATCGCACCCGCTGAAATTTGGCAGAAAGCAATTTGGGCTTACACATCCCAAATATGAAGTTTCAGTCTGCTTGGCCGAACGGTTTTCATGCTACAGCGCAGCCAACATTTTGTAGTGTTTTTACCTGTTTTCAAGTGGCTATTTCTCGATCACTAAATGGCCACTAGGTTTAAAATGGTATCATTTGAAAGAGTATTTAACTAGAAATTGCGCGCTCGGCGGGTCGCGCAGCCGAGCACATGTATCCCCCGAACCAAGGTAATCTTAACTATTTCTTTATATCATGGTTACCATGGCAACCATGAATCCGCCCCACACCAAAATCAATAGGCTTCATCCTCTTTCCTTAATACACCTTCATACCAAATAAGAAAATGATCGGACAAGAACTCGGACCTGTAGAGCGTTCACATGGTAATCTTAACTATTTCTTTATATCATGGTTATCATGGTTACCATGGCAACCAGGACTCCGCCCCACACCAAAATCAATAGGCTTCATCCTCTTTCCTTAATACACCTTCATACCAAATTAGAAAATGATCAGACAAGAACTCGGATCTATAGAGCGTTCACAAGGTAATCTTAACTATTTTTTTATATCATGGTTACCATGGCAACCAGGACTCCGCCCCACACCAAAATCAAAAGGCTTCATCCTCTTTCCTTAATACACCTTCATACCAAATTAGAAAATGATCGGACAAGAACTCGGACCTGTAGAGCGTTCACAAGGTAATCTTAACTATTTCTTTATATCATGGTTACCATGGCAACCAGGACTCCGCCCCACACCAAAATCAATAGGCTTCATCCTCTTTCCTTAAGACACTTTCATACCAAATTAGAAAATGATCGGACAAGAACTCGGACCTGTAGAGCGTTCACAAGGTAATCTTAACTATTTCTTTATATCATGGTTACCATGGCAACCAGGACTCCGCCCCACACCAAAATCTAAAGGCTTCATCCTCTTTCCTTAAGACACCTTCATACCAAATTAGAAAATGATCGGACAAGAACTCGGACCTGTAGAGCGTTCACAAGGTAATCTTAACTATTTCTTTATATCATGGTTACCATGGCAACCAGGACTCCGCCCCACACCAAAATCAATAGGCTTCATCCTCTTTCCTTAAGACACTTTCATACCAAATTAGAAAATGATCGGACAAGAACTCGGACCTGTAGAGCGTTCACAAGGTAATCTTAACTATTTTTTTATATCATGGTTACCATGGCAACCAGGACTCCGCCCTACACCAAAATCTAAAGGCTTCATCCTCTTTCCTTAAGACACCTTCATACCAAATTAGAAAATGATCAGACAAGAACTCGGACCTGTAGAGCGTTCACAAGGTAATATTAACTATTTATTTATATCATGGTTACCATGGCAACCAGGACCGCGCCCCACACCAAAATCAATAGGCTTCATCCTCTTTCCTTAATACACCTTCATACCAAATTAGAAAATGATCGGACAAGAACTCGGACCTGTAGAGCGTTCACAAGGTAATCTTAACTATTTCTTTATATCATGGTTACCATGGCAACCAGGACTCCGCCCTACACCAAAATCTAAAGGCTTCATCCTCTTTCCTTAAGACACCTTCATACCAAATTAGAAAATGATCAGACAAGAACTCGGACCTGTAGAGCGTTCACAAGGTAATATTAACTATTTATTTATATCATGGTTACCATGGCAACCAGGACCGCGCCCCACACCAAAATCAATAGGCTTCATCCTCTTTCCTTAATACACCTTCATACCAAATTAGAAAATGATCGGACAAGAACTCGGACCTGTAGAGCGTTCACAAGGTAATCTTAACTATTTCTTTATATCATGGTTACCATGGCAACCAGGGCTCCGCCCCACACCAAAATCAATAGGCTTCATCCTCTTTCCTTAATACACCTTCATACCAAATTAGAAAATGATCGGACAAGAACTCGGACCTGTAGAGCGTTCACAATGTAATCTTAACTATTTCTTTATATCATGGTTACCATGGCAACCAGGACTCCGCCCCACACCAAAATCAATAGGCTTCATCCTCTTTCCTTAATACACCTTCATACCAAATTAGAAAATGATCGGACAAGAACTCGGACCTGTAGAGCGTTCACAAGGTAATCTTAACTATTTCTTTATATCATGGTTACCATGGCAACCAGGACTCCGCCCCACACCAAAATCAATAGGCTTCATCCTCTTTCCTTAATACACCTTCATACCAAATTAAAAAATGATCGGACAAGAACTCGGACCTGTAGAGCGTTCACAAGGTAATCTTAACTATTTCTTTATATCATGGTTACCATGGCAACCAGGACTCCGCCCCACACCAAAATCAATAGGCTTCATCCTCTTTCCTTAATACACCTTCATACCAAATTAGAAAATGATCGGACAAGAACTCGGACCTGTAGAGCGTTCACAAGAAAATCTCTGCGGCGGACGCGGCGGACGCGGCGGACGCGGCGGACGCGGCGGCGCGACGAGGCCAAATCCATAGTATCCCCCGAAGTGGTTCGGGGGATACAATTACAAATCTAGACACAGAAATTATATTTTTGAAGGAGGGGTATAACAGGCAATAACATAGTGACCTCAACTTTGAACTTTAATTTGACCATGTGGATCAAATACATTTTTGTTGATATACATTGTACATCCTACATTGTAAATTGTTCCCTAAGATGGAATGAAATTAAGACCAGTAATTACTCACCTACGAGTTGTTCTTCTACAGGTTTGTCCGTGGTTTCCTCCATTTCGTTGAGGAACTTCTCGGCCACCTCGATGACCTGATCAATGTTGCCAAAACAGCACTTCAAGCTCAAGCTTTCATAGCGCATACGCAGAACTTTACAGCAGTTTTTTCTCTCCATTTTCTAGGGTAAATTTGAGGAAGATTTTTGTCTTCTTCTTCTTATTCAGGTCAATCTGCCTCCTTCAATCCTGAAGATTCTTGCTGATACTGTCTGTGTGTGTGTGTGTGTGTGTGTGCAGACACAGGCTGCTAGGGTGCACGGGTGCACATTTACAAAGTGCAAGTCAAATTCAAGTCCAGAATGTGTAGTAAAATGAGAGAACGGAGCCTAACTTTCCATCCTAGCAGAAACTTTGTAAAGATTGGAGTAATGTACAAGACAATAACAATATATTACTCACCTACGAGTTGTTCTTCTACAGGTTTGTCCGTCGTTTCTTCCATTTCGCTGAGGAACTTCTCAGCGACCTCGATGACCTGGTCGATGTTGCCAAACAACACGTCCAGCTCCAGACCCTTAGCCTGTATCAAAACAAAACAATGAAATTAAATGCGGGGCACGGGTCACCAATAGTCAGCCCCAAATAAGCAGAGCTACCACCAACATTGAAATTCAACAATCGGGAAGATTTAGGGAAATTTTATCAGAACTCACGGTGATATCTATCAAATACATACAACCTAATTAAATGACAATTATCTTTCAATAATCAGGGAGATTGCCTGATGGGATGAAATCCGATGCAGTAATCTAGATCTATTTTTAGGGAGTCTCATGTGAAGTCAGGATGACTTGGCGGCTCTGCATGAGTGGCCATTGTTTATGATTAATTCACATATATTGTATATAACATGTCCCAATTTCGTAGAATATAAGACTGTGCCCTATTACCGGATACCAACTAGTTTCACTGACAAAACAAACATTAGATGCATCAAATAAAAGTGGAAATTATACGAGCAGCTGCATAAACTCATAAAGAATACATCTGTTGTATTAAAAAATGTCTTAAAGAATTTGCACATTTTTCTCCAAATCGACTTTCTTGTAAACCCTTCCAAAAAAGAAACCTCTTCTTGACACAAAATTTTGTGTTGTATTACTTAACGTGATCGATTATCCCCGTTTTGCATGGGAATGTCATTGATATGCGCGCTGCCACAGGTGCGCAGCAAAACGCGCGTAAAACGCCTCAGGACGCTTATTTTCTTCGGGAAATGATGGGAAAATGTTGCTGAATGTCCATTTGTTATCCTCCGTTAATGCTGACTGTCAAATTCAACTTTCAAAATTAGGACATTTTTCCTACTGAATTTGCATGTCCGGTAATACGACACGTTCGGTAATACAACACCTTACTATACATCATTCGCTTTTTGATAAATGCATGAATACATTTGTGTTTATAAAAAATGTGCATGAGTTTTGTATGCACACCTTTTACCCACATTTAATAAACCCTTTCCTGGCAACTAGTACAATGATTTATACAATAATTCCACTTTAAATGATTAGTAGAAAATTAAACAAAATACATGAGTCATATGTACAGTATGTCTGTATCTGGTAGAAAAATAGCTCATAAAACAAAGACATTGAAGAATATTAAAGAAGACAAAGAAAGTTATCGGTACATGGAATATTGAAGAAAAATATTAATAAAGATCACAGAATGTCGTAAAATACAAACTCCACATGAAATCATTTCAAGGGTAGTTACAATAATATACCGTATTTGCTGGTGTATTAACCGCACCTTTTTCCATACAGAAGAACTTGCAAAAAGGGGGTGCGGTTAATACACGGGTGCGGTTTATTATACAACTAACAAATGGGCTTCTTGTGATAGTCAAATCTATTACCGAGGTGAGCTCAAAATGATTATTACCCGAGGCGTAGCTGAGGGTAATAGTCATTTTGAGCCCACCGAGGTAATAGATTGCCTATCACAATCAAGCACATTCGTTAGTTGTTTTATATCACTCATCAATATCACGGATTGTGTTCAGCTTATAGCAAAATAAGTGAAAATCTCTGGAATATTTCATAAAATCGCTTGTAAATTTTGATATAAAAATCAATCGACATTAATGAGGCCAGTATGAGCCTCCAGAACCACGGCGCATCTAATACGCTTAAAGTCATTGTTATTTTGCGCATACAATCACAAAGACGCAAAACTGAGTGCGCACCAACGCGCTGGCAGTTGCGCACATACGCGATGAATGCGTGCTAGCAGCGCTCCCACGGATGTGCTTATTGGCTGTCTTGGCATTCTTGTTCCAGGGTGTTAGTTTTTACCAGCAATGTCAATCACGTGACTAGAACGTGTGCGCCATAGAGTACTGCACAAATTTGATCGCGTGTGCATTTTGCTAAAACACATGATCTATGGGACGAACGCGTAACAAACTTTTAGTGTTAGTTTTTGCTAACAAGCCCGGTCACGTGATTGCGCGGGGATTGCGCGTGTTGTCCAAAACTATCATTTGTCAAATACAATGGTAAAACGATCTTATGAGGGATATAAAGCATATTAACCACACTTTTTTCATACAGAAAAACTTGCGAAAAGGGGGGTCCAGTTAATACACAGGTGCGGTTTATACACCGGCAAATACGGTAAGTACTGTATATAAATGTATTTGTAGAGGTGCATTAAAAAGCAAATGGTTTTACTATCGTGATAAATAATGGAACTAGTCCTGAACAGGTTTATAGCAGACTATTTTTGCTGAACATAAAACTATGCAAATTACAAGGAAGAACGCACAAAGACAAAAGCAGTCAACATCTACAGATTAAAAGAGAAATACTTCAATTCCAAGAACAAGAAAGTAAAGAAATCACACATACATGTAATACAATAATCATAAAATCACCACCACCAAATCAACGACTAAAATACTAAAAACATAACAATGCTAGACAGAAAAATTCCATGCAATTCAATGTTTCTCATGCTGACTAGCCTGAAAATGCCTTTTAGCAGGTCTTTCACCTGTTAAATAAGATTTGTTTTTCTTCCCAGTGACATTTTTCAAGGCTCAATTCCCCTGGTCAGTTCCCTTTACATTTACGTTATAATTTAAAGGGGTAGTATAGTTTTGGTAAGGCTGAACTTTAGTAGCCAAAGTAAATAGCCTGTTATCATTCAAAAAGAGCCATTAAAACACAAGAGGGCGCTTTTTAAATAGGCATTGGTTTCAACCATTTTTCATACAAAATTATGCATGTGATGTTTTATCGATATAATGATTAAATAGCGAGATCATCAACAACTATTTAAAAAACGCTTTTGAAATTTTTTGATAAAGTGCAAGTATTTTAAAAATTTTTTCTAAAAATCATCTAATTATTTGGGCCCCAAATAATTATAAGATCAGATATTTTTATTGATTTTTCAGCCGTTTATGGGTCGATTTTGACCAAATAAAGTTTATTCTGCCATTAAAATTGCATGTTCTCTCAAATTCGACACTCAGTTTGTCATTAGCTCACAAAAAAATTGTGATGTGCAGCGCCCTCTCTACCAAAACTCAACTACCCCTTTAACACTAACTCCTTGAGTGCCAAGCTCGCATTTTTGCGAGTAACAATACACACAAATGCCATATAGCATTAAAATCCCTGGCACTTTAAGAGTTAAACATTACACACTAAATAAGTCGTTAGTTGCAGGTTAAAATGTTATTGGTGAAACAAGGTACATGTAGTAAACCTAAATGCAACAAGATGCTAAAAAGGAAAATCAGAAAATCAGAACAAAAGTTAGCAAAAGAGTGGGATTGAATAATCTTGTTAATGCTGGTTATTAGTAACATTCCATTAGTTGTTTTGTGAGCAACACACGTTTTAAAAATTGGTTAGAAGGCAAGATGTACTTTCAAAAGTGTTAGAGCCTTTTCACATTGGCGAAAATGCGTGATTTCAATCATGATTTGAGTTATTTTTCACTCCAATCACGCAGGGGTGTCGATCTGTTCGGAAAACACAATGCATTGGGGGGGCGAGCATTGTTTGTGAACAATAGCTCGCCCCCCCAATGTATTGTGCTTTCCGAACAGATCGACACCCCTGCAATCACGGTATTTTTGACGGTGTGAACACTAATTGGAATCACGAATCGCAGAACTCAAATCATGGTCCAGAGGTGTTTTCGAATCATGATTCACTCAAATCACAGTGCAAATCGGTAGTGTGAACGGCTTGAACTCCAAAACATGATTTGGGAGGCTGAGCTTACGTGACCTTACATGCACTTCCACCAATAAACGGGGTGCTCTTCGCTTCAAATGCAGTCATGCAGTGCAGTACTAGTGTTCTCCAGAAACTGTGATTGTAATCACAGTTTTTTTTCGTAGTGTGAAAGCAAGGCAACAGAATCACCGTGATTGTAAACATAACTCCAATCATGATTGCAATTACCAGTGTGAAAACGCTCTAAGTTAACAAGATATGCTTCTAACCATTTAGTAATCAAGATACTTTACAATCAGAGGGAAAGATTTTAGTTAAATTCATCTGTTGTAAAGGGTGAGAAAGTCAAAAGAAGCATTTCAATATAAAGATACATGTACTTCAAAAGTGGAAAGAGGAAGAATTGATTTATCTTTAGAGATGTTAAAGTGTGCAAGAGTGCTTTCATTCATTTAACAAAATAATTAAGAATCAGAGAGAGAAAAAAAGAATAATTCGTAGCTCATTCTTCTATCATTTTGTTACTAATTGCATTCATTCTAACTGCTCTCAATTAGAGTTCAAGATAGAGTTTAATTCATCATCTCTTTAGACAGATGTTAAAGGGTGCAACAGATAAATTCAAACCATAAAGTGATCAACATATATGTTAAAACCACAGAAAAAATTCAAATAGTTGAATTTCAATCCATAAATTTTAGAGATGTAAAGAGGTGAAAGATGCTTTCAACCATTATGTGATCAAGGTACTTTACAATCAGAAAGAGAGAAAAGACAATTTGTTAGTTAAAGGGGACCACCGGGCAAATAACAACACATTACTTTATATGTTTTGGTACTGTTTTGTGATATCAAATAGATACCCAACATTTTACAAAGGGTTGTGTAATTCATAAACAAGGCAATTAATTTCCACCACTTACGGAACCACTACTATTTCCTGGTTCCTGGTTTGCGAGTGCGCCAATGCTATTCACGTGTACGTTTGTAGGCAATGTAATCCCGGGCGATTCGCTTGCTGCACACGCAGTAGTCGACTCAATTCAGACCGCATGAACGCATGCTTTAGAATGGTGATGCGTTTTCCAATTATTTTTTTTCTTTCTGAAAACCTATTTTTGTGAACTTGTTGATGGAATGGAATACTAAAGATGTTACCTTTCTATAATAAGAATATTAGATTTGGATGGTGGTACCCTTTAAACCATCTTTTTAAAAAGAGATATTAGAATAGTACACACATAGAGTGCAGAAGATGCAGAAGATGCTTTTGAACCAATCAGTGTCAAGAAACTGAAATCCAGAGAGAGAAATAGAGGAAGAATATTTAGTTGATTCTTCTAATTTTCATTCGTTCTAACCACTTTCTTTTCTCCAGAGCGATCCCATTCATCCTCGGCTAGGGCTACGATAATTTCACTGATTTCAACCTGGTAATAAAAAACAAGCACATCAACAACATGGACACATACTAAAGCTTCACTCTATTCAAAACAAAAACAATAACACTTTTTATAACTTTGAAAATAACAAATAAGGCAAAAAATAATAAAATTAAATTATGTTAATTATGAAATGTAATCAAATAAAGATAAAGAAAAGCCGAAGGTAAAAACTTAACTTCAAAATAAAGAATGAAAAAATAAAAAACTATGATTAAAGAAAAAACATAGCTGTCATTAAATAAAAACAATATCAAAAAGGCAAACAAAACAACAAATAATTATAACTAAATAAAAAAAGGTTCAATCAAACAAATTGTGGAAAACATAGGCAACATTTTAAGGGCTGCATGCAAATCTCATAATCACAAAAGAAATATTAAAATTGTAAAAAGTTGTGCACCACTGCACTAAACATTCAAATTGAAAAAGACAGTAAACAACAACCAAATATCTGAAACAAATATTGCATAGATCTATAAATAATGATTGGGTCCCATGTACATGTATGCAAGCATAATAAATGTGACCAGCTATAGCAAAACCCAGCACTTGTCGGTAGTTCATGCTTTGAAGAAAAGGGCATCTTAAGCTCTCATAATGTGTGTAAAGGACTTATGATTGTAAAATTTAACCAATCATATTTTCATATCTTCCCCAATTATTGACCGATTTGTTAGAACAAAGCATGAAATGAGAGCTTGTGATGAGGCCTTTTTAATGGTATGAAAATTTACATTTTGATTTTAACCGACAAGTGCCGGGTTTTGCTATGGACGGTCACAAATAAGTAGATATACATGTACTACATGTATACTTTTGTATGAATTATGATTTGGCATGATGACTGAGTGATATAATACAATGAGCATGGGCAAGCTTGATTAAAAATATGATGAAAATACAACATTTCTGTAATTATTCAAAGCAATATTTGTATATATACATGTACGTTCATTAAACAAAAACAAGCATTTTAGGGAATAATTGAAGTACGATTTACGTATTATACAAAGCAGCACGTGTAAAACATGCAACTTCAATGTACATACGTGTATAACATCATGCAGAACACCAAACATTTTGTAAAAAACAACACTTCAGTCACATACAAAATGTCAAGTACTTTTTGAATAACTTTAAAGGGGAGGGAAATGCTGGAATTTTTGCTTGCTGTTACTGCCAAGTGCAGTATTCATTTCACTTTTAGTTGTATATTAGGCTGTTTTCGCAACCGGCGACGCGGCCACTCTACAACGCTAATCTTAGCGGGGGGTCGCACTCAGACCGTAGTTGGCCGAAATAGCGTCGTGTGTACAGCGACTACGGAGCGGTGTGGTAAGCCCTTACTTCAATGGGTCAGCCAGAGGTCAGTGGGGTCAGCCAATCAGCGCGCTTGGTCACTCGAGCAAGGAGACGTTCCGCGTATTCTTCACTGCGAAACTGCAAATATATCGCGACGGTAGCCAGAGTACGGAGACGGTCACAGCTGATTTAAATACCGCGTAGTCAGCACTCCGTCCCATTGCGAAAAGACGCTATTTCCTCTTGGGTATCACTAATAATGGAAATAATCAATGTTTTTGAAACCACTAGCAACTGTTTTGACCGAGCACAGGAGGCTGCCACGTTTTTTTTTCAACGTACCATAGAAAATGTCTTCTGAGCGTGCACTAACAAAAGTGGGTTATGTAATCGCTGTTGTTGAATCTGCTGCTATGTCAGTGGTTTTATATGTAACCTGCTCTTGCACAGATGCGCTCACATGACGTTTCATATCAGTAACAGCAAGCAAAAATTCCAGCATTTCCTTCCCCTTTAATCATACATAAAAAGGGCCTTCTCAATTTATATTCTCAGTGTGAATAGTGGTCTTTATACACAGGTCACTGGCCTTTCTAGGCAGGGTTCCTTACCTGGTTTTCCTGTAGAACAGTCATGAAGCCCTCCTGGCACAACTTGATGTCCCTAACATAATCAACTTCAGTTTTCAGGAGCTCTTTGATGACCTTTTCCCTGAAATCTGCCGGAGTCAGCTTAGGGGCAGGTGCCTGCTCGGGCTTCAGCTCCGTCAATTGCTCTGAAAATTAGAGAAAAGTAAGAAACATTATCCTATAAATAAAGTCATCCATCGTCCTAATCATCTCGTCATCATCATCATCATCATAATTATTCCCTGAAATCTGCCGGAGTCATCTTAGCGGCAGGAGCCTGGTCGGGCTACAGCTCCGTCAATTGCTCTGAGAATTAGACAAAATCAACATCATCATCATGACTGAATCATTCATCATCGTCGTCATCATCATCATCATCACTACATCATTCATCATCATTGTCACCATCATCGTCGTCATCATCACTATGGTCATCAACATCCTCATCAATATCCTCATCATCATCTGCACTGTCATCATCATCATCATTACCATCATCATCCTCATCATCATCACTATAGTCATCAACATCTTTATCATTATTGTATTAATTGTCATCATCATCATCATCATCACTATCATCATCCTCATCATCATGGCTAATACCTTGCAGTTTGTGTAGTTCCTTCTCCCGGTCCAGGATATCAAGCTCTGCGTCCGCTATGTGCTGCTGCAGCTCGGTCTTATTAACATCTTCTTCATCTTCACCATCATCATCATCACAATAATTATCAACATCATCATCACCATCAGTGGTTCCATCATCATAACCCCCACAAGCATTGTCATCATCAGCATTGTCATTACCATTACCATCCCCATCATCGTTATAATCATCATCACCTTCATCACTGTCACCTTCATCGTCATCATCATTGTAATCTTGACCATCACCAACACCATCATCATCATAATCATAATCATCACTACCATCATCATCACCATGACTACCTTGCAGTTTGTGTAGTTCCTTGTCCCGGTCCAGGATGTCAAGCTCTGCGTCCGCTATTTGCTGCTGCAGCTCGGTCTTGTTATCATCATCATCATGATCACTATCATCATCATCACAATCATTATCAACATCATCATCACCATCAGAGGTTACATCATCATAACCACCACAACCATTGTCATCATCAGCATTGTCATTACCATCACTATCATCATTATAATCATCATCACCTTCATCATTATCATCATCAACATTATCATCACTGTCACCCTCATTACCATATCCCCCCCATCATCATCATCATTTATCATCATCATCATCATCACCATCACCATCGTCATCATCATCATCATCATCATCATCCTCATCATCATCCTCATCATCTTTGTTGATCATACCTTGCAGTTTGTGTAGTTCCTTCTCCGTGTCCAGGATATCAAGCTCTGCGTCCGCTATTTGCTGCTGCAGCTCGGTCTTGTCCTGTTCCACAGTAACAAACGCACACTCACGCACCAAGTTCCCTTTCTGAAGCTTCTTAGTCTGCACAAAAAAAGGATATAGAGGGAATAATTCAGTAATTATGGAACTTTCTGTATCTATAAAAAGAAGTTGAAAGCTTATTATCTAATGAAAATTCCATTCTGCAAGAGCTACTGAATAAAGAATGTCAAAAATATTCAATCAAAAGCCAAAGCATGCTTCATCCTCTTGAAGAAATCCAAGAAAGATGATGACATCATGAACAAGAAATGTAACATCATGGCTTAAAAATGTACACCCCAACTAAGCTAAATTACCTTTCCAAATTTGTGTATTCTTAGCAATTCAAAATAAGTAGAGAGAGGATAAGATTTTCACTGATGCCAAAAATGACTTGCAGAGAGTAAAGTACTTTAACCATCAATAAATTAAGACTCAATCTATCAATTGCACAACTCCCACACTAATTCTTATTTTTCTTGTTTTTTAAATTTTATGTTACTTACGTCTAATTCTTCAATCATCTCAGCGATCCTGCTCTCTAGTTTGGCTATGGCCTCAGACGCATGCCCCTCCCCATTAACCGCCCTGTCCACGGCAGTGTAGGTAAAAATATCTTTATCATTCTTTGCATATGAACCCTTCATATATATATTTTTTTTGGTGGTCATATCTTATATTACTTACATCTATTTCTTCAATCATCTCAGCGATCCTGCTCTCTAGTTTGGCTATGGCCTCAGACGCATGCCCCTCCCCATTGACTGCCTTTGGTCCAGGACCTAGGCGGGGTGGGGTAGGCCTCCCAGGGGGAACCTTCCTCTTAGCTGTCAAATAGAAAGAAAAACAACAACAGATATACATGTAATTATCAACATCATCATCAAAGTCGTCACTGTCATCATGATCATCACCACCATCACCATCATTATCATTATTTTCATCATCATCATAGTCATCTTCAACATGATCATATTTTGGCTATGGCCTCAGATGCATGCCCCTCCCAGTTGACTGCCTTTGGGCCAGGTCCTAGGCGGGGTAAGGTAGGCCTCTCAGGGGGGACCTTCCTCTTAGCTGACAAATAGAAAATAAACAAATATAATCATCAACATCCTCATCAAAGTCGTTATTGTCATCATCATTACCATCATCTTTATCATCACCAAAACCACCACCACCATCTCCATCATCTTTGTCAATGTTATCAATGTCATTGTCATGAATGTCATCACCATACCACCCTCATCACCTATACCACCAACACCATCACCTTCATCATCTTCAGCATCACCAGCACCATCATCATCAACATCATCATCATCAATATCATCACCATCACTACCACCAACAATACCACCACCACCACCACCACCACCACCATCATCATCACCACCACCCCTTCCATCATCATCCATCTTACCAGGTGCGGCTGGTCTCGCAGGTGCCGGTCGGCTTGGTTTAGGACTAGGGGCGGGTGCAGCCTCCTCTGGTGCGGGAGGGGGCGTATCCTCAACAAAGCCCCCAATCCCCAGCAGATCACAGACCAGAGCTTGTCCTGGGGCGGCTGGCTGTGTGGACTGTTGCTGGAGGACTGTCAGGAAAGAAAAAAGATGAATTTTTAGTGCAGGATGTTGATTACAATGTCATTTTGCTTCAAGTACTTCAAGTACATAGCAAAATTGAAATGTGCAACAGACATCTAAGCTGCCATGATGACTTTGTACTGATGTTGCTTCATAAGAGATACTCCAATAGAAAGCTTGTGCATTGAAATATCATAACATTTAAAATGGCTAATGTTGTGTCCCTGCAAATTATGTCAAAGATAAGTTCAAAACCAACCCCAAACTATATTTTTTACTGATGATGCAATCATCTTTTGGAGTGGGTGGTTAGAGGGCTTACCTTGACTGATGACGCCAAGATCTTGGTCCAGGAGAGAAGCTCCCCTGGTCACAGGGGGTGGCTGCTGAGGAGGTGCATCCGCAGCGTCTGTGTCCCAACTGCTGGTGTCAAAGATCTGGTCCACGCTGGCCTCAAACTGCGCCAGCTCTTGGTGGTTCCCAGAATTCCCTAGAGGCTGTTCTGACGAGAAGAGGTCAACCTCTGGCTTCGGGGGCAAGGATGGTTTCTTGGAAGACGGGGGAGGGGGTGGCAGGACGGCCTCCATGTTATCAACGCTGAGGCGGGGACGTGGACGCGGCACGGCTGACTTCGGGTTGAACTTCTGCGGTTTGGGAGGCGCGATGGGACGCTTTCCCGGCGAGGGTGGAGGCGGGAGCTTGAACGAGGAGGATTGGGCTTCGTCGGGTGACGTAGTGCCCAGCGGCGAGTTGATGGTGAAGTTGATGCCCTGCGCGAACGGGTCGTCGGACATGTCGGACTGGATGCTCTCGTCACGGGGCAGGCGGGGTTGTGGGAAGGCTGCCTGGAGGGGGTCCAGAGGATCCAAGACGGATTGCATCGGGTCTAGAGGATCCAGGACAGCCTGCATGGGGTTGAAAGCTGGCATCGGGTTCAGTGGAGCCGAACCAGCCTGCACTGGGTTGAGAGGGTCGGGTATTGCCTGTGCAGGGTTAAGAGGCTCAAAACCACCTTGAAGCGGATTGAAGGAGTTAGCAAACCCTGGTTCAACATCAGTTGGAGGAGCCATGGCTGAGAAAGGATTTCCTACCGCAGCACTCTGGCTGCCATCCAAGGGGTTACCTTCGTCTGCTGCAGCAAAGGGATTTGCAGAGCCATCAGTGGAGGCATCGTTGCCAAAAACTGCATTGAAGTCTGGCGCTGTATCCTCCTGGAAAACTTTGTCCAGGTCTGAGTTTACCTGTGACAAGGTCAAGAGTCCTGACGCGTTGTTAGGAGAAGCTTCCATGCTTGTGTTAGGTGTAGCACCTTCTAGGAGAGCATTGTCCAGTTCCTGGTTGACTTGCGACATGGTCAGGATCTCTGTATTCGCCTGTACAGACTCTGAGCCTTCGGGAGGTGCAGCAACCGGTTGAATGGTGGCGCTGGTGTCGAGGGCGCTCGTATGCAAACCCCTATTCACCGGACGCTGCACACTCCTGATCTGCTTAGAGCTAGTAGGGTTGTACGGCCTTGCCGCTAGTATGTCAAACTTGGACAGGCTGTCTAGAGACTCCTGCTTCGTCACTTGTGGTTTTGCTGAAGACTCCCCAGAATCATTTGCTTGCACTTGGTCAGGTAGTGCCGTTGTTGCTTCCGTTTGGGCTGGTTCCAGTGGTGCTGCAGGTGCTGCCGGTTCTGATGACGATGTCGGTTGCATCGGCTCCAGAGGAGCCATAGGAGCCATTGGCAGCAGGAGAGGAGACATTGGTTGGTCAATGGGGCTCATGTCCAGGATGGAGTTGCCCCTTGTGGGATGGGGAGGTGGTGCAGGCTCCGCTGACATCGGTGGAACTGTTGCTGTGTTGGCCCCAGACTTCCCGGCGAATGACACCGGCCTGAAGGCGTTGCCTCCTAGCTTGAATGCATGAGGGAGCGAGGGGTCTTTGGCAGCTGATGAATCCCCGGTTGTTTGTGCAACAGGCACAACAGGAGCTGTAGACGCCATAGGTGCCATGGGCGCCAATGGTTGATCAACGTCACCTCCAAGGGGATCAAAGAAAAGTAAATCATCCAATCCACCACCACCACTTGGTTTTGGAGCACTACTAGAGTTTTTCCCAGCCAAGCTGTCAAACGGATCGATGGGTAACAATTCATTTGCATTTGTATCTGCCTGGGCACTCTTTGGTATACTAGGCGCAGCACCTTTCTTGGACGCTTTCGCCCCTGGGGGCTTGGGCGCTGCCCTCTTGTACGATGGAGTCCTGGGTTTATCTAGTAATTGCACATACGCGACTGGAATAAAGCCCACCTTGCCACCCGTGTTCTTCGCTTCATACCAATCGTTGTCCGGCTTGTTGACGATAGTCAAGATTTCTCCTTGCTTCGCTCTCAAATCATGTTCCGTCTCAGAGTTAAAGTCGTAGACGACCTTTGCCCTCCTGCCTTTCGGCGACGAAGTGTCCTTCTCCTGCGCTGCATCTAATAACTGAGGTTTCACAACGGCAACGTCCGCTTGGGACGTCCCTAATACTGTAGTTGAATTACTGGAACTAGTTGAGTCCTTTTTAACCTTCGTCTTAACCTCCGGGGGCACGTAACCCTCTGGAATGTCCACGACAACCTCTACAAACTCCGCTGGAAAGATTCCCACGTTACCATCTAGTTCGCCTTCCAACCATTGATCGTTGACCCACTTCCGGAGATGAATCGTTTCGCCATCCATGAAGCTTAGCTCACCGTCCTGCTCCGCGCTGAACGGAAAACGCGACGTCGCTTTCGGCTTTTCCTGCGGCGCGCTCTTCGATTTACTGTTATCCTGGAAAGCATTGTCAAAAATGTCAAAGTTCAGTTCTGACGTTTGCGGCGGTGCGCTCTCAATTTTGGGTCCGTTTAGCGAGTTTGTGTCAATGGAATGAGAGTGCTCGTAAGGAGGCGCTTCCTTGGTAACAAAGGTTGTGGGGAACATCCCCGACCTGCCTCCGACCGTCCCCTGCATCCAGTTCTCATCTATCTCGTGTGTGACGGTAATCACTTCCCCTGGGTGGTGAAAAGATATGAAAATAATGATTATCAGCATTTATGTTACATTTATTCTGCACTGCTGCTCTCTACCCAGAAGTACAAATTATGAGAACCATGGTCGGTTTAAATTAGCCTTGCACCAATGGAAGTATTATGGCTAGTGAGCTCCCTGGGGAGTTGAAAAGTATGCAATATCATTGTGTGGATTTGAACTGTACCTGATGACCATGGGTGATGGGTAATATCGTCACTGATGTGTGCTCTCTATAAGATTCCTCTATCATTATTTATTGTACATACACGTAAGCTTCATGAAAAGCATCATGGTATGAAGGCACAGGGAAATTCAAACATTAATTAAGACAACACTAATTACAATTTCAAGACAATTATCTAATATCTGTAGCATTACTGCACACATATTGTACACTCAAATGCTTTAAATAGTGTATTGAGAATTATATGAAACTTGTGATGCGTGTATAATTCGATGTTTTAATGAAATACTGTAAGCAGTCCTCACCTTTATGAAAGCTGAGATCCCCATCCGTGCCACTGTCATAGTCCTGTATGGCCGTCACATGATGTGTCCCTTCCCCACCTGTACCTGTCACACAGAGACAAAGATAATCACATGATAATCACATGATCATTGCATGATAATCACATGATCATTGTATATGATAATCACATGATAAACACATTGTAACCACATGATAAACACATTGTAACCACATGATATTCATGAAAGCTGAGATCTCCGTCTGTGCCACTGTCATAGTCCTGTATGGCCGTCACATGATACGTCCCATCCCCACCTGTACCTAGCTGTCACACAGAGACAAATAGAATCACATGATAATCACATGATCATTGCATGGTAATCACATGATAAACACATTGTAACCACATGATATTTATGAAAGCGGAGATCCCCTAGCAATCGCTTTCTAGCTGGGCGCTACAGTGGCCGAAACAAGATCAACTTCCCTGCTATTTTTCTCCCGTACCCATTCATATACAGTGTTTCATCAGAGTAACACCAATAGAAAGAGAATTTCTCCTGCTCTTGAACAGGACAATTTCATCGCCTATTTCTCTTCTTTCTATCGGCTATTCCCCCTGATATTTCTCCTCTACACCATTCAGAGTGGCCATTTCATCAGATGCGTCCGGACGCATCCGATGAAAATCAGGGCACTTTGAAAGGGGTATATAAGCGGCCTTCTCTTTTTCAATCAACCACATCAACTTACCAACAGGACTAGTCCCCTCAGCCGGTTTCACAAAGTTCGCTGGAAACGTGCCGCTACTTCCATGACACTTCCCCGAAATCCAATTGTCGTCGATGCGCTCAATTATCTCGACAGTGTCCCCCTCCTTCAATGCGAGCTCCCCGGGCTCCGATGTCTCAAAGTTAAACAGCGCCACCACAAGGCAGCCTGCCTCCATCTTGGCCTATGGTGGTGCTCAAATCTACAAAGAAAGCAAAAAAGGAAAGATTGGTTAAAAATATTACTGTCATTTACTATCAAATACTTGTAAGTAGCCAATTCAGGAGTCAGGACTAATCCAGAAAATACACGCAGACCTGTCTTATAGTGGCCACCCGATAGTGCTCAGCCAATCTCCTTAAAGTGACCACCAAAGGAATTCCTCTGCATGGAAACTTAATGTTATGGAACCTGTGTAAAAAAAAAAATAGAGGTCTCCTGTCTACAGTGGCCACTTTTCTTGTTTCCCTTTAGGTGGTCAATATACACAGGTCTGACTGTACTTGCCTGGGGTCTATGATGAAAGCATGTTAAAGCTTGAACTGGTTAATAAAGGATGTATAATTACTTAGAAGAAATCAGCGAGACTGACCTAATCCTAAGATAAAATATTTGGTCAAAAACATCATTCAATAAGGAAAAAATAACATAGGTACTCATGGCAATCAGCATACAAAATGCATTCAAAATAATTTTTAAAAAATCATCAAATTCACAACTTAGGAGCCTCTGTATCATTATCTCAAAGAACTATAACAATAGTATTTATTACATTTTTCATTATCAAATACAACTTCGAACACTTGACTAATTACATGTTTGTCAATTAAATGTCTTATATTACTTTCCCTGATTAAAACAAGGGTGAAATTTAACCCTATGATGACCATGGTTTGAAACTAGTCACATGAATAGGCGGTACAACACATAATAGTATTGTTATTTAACTGATCGCAGCTGTCTTAGACATGTTGATTTCTCTTGATTTCTTCCATAATGCACACACAAAAGTAGTGATGAATGAATTTAAAGGGATCTTGTAACTTTGTTGACTGTGCAAAAAATGATGAATGGTTGATACAACCTCATTGCACTCACTTTGTACATGGTTTCGCGATTCGTTGGATTATTTAACATCTGAACTCTTCAATCGTAAATATCTTTTTAACGAAAGGGAAATTTGAAAAACCAAAACCTGTCCCATGATTTTATTGTTAATAGGAATACAACAAGGTATGATGGAACCACTAGAATTCTGTATTTTGAGGATTTGGACGATGTTACTAAGTCCCTTTAAAGATGAAAGGGGTATTATGCTATTCGCAGGGATGCCAGTGACCTGCAGGTTGAGAGCCTGAAAATGGAGTCTTGATACTTTGTTTGTGTGCAAAACGGTACAAATAAGCCTGAATTTGTAGGAGTCCAGGGCCTGAAATTCAGGCTTTTGCCTGAAAACTGGCATCCCTGTATTCGTAATGGTAACTTGTCTAAGGGCCTTGCAGTCTAGATCAAGTAGATTTTTTGGAATTTAATTCGGAAAAAAATGGATCAGATAGTTAGTCACATGCACTGACTGGATCAGTTGAGGATGAGAAGTCACTGCGGCTGTTATAACTTTGTAAAGAAGAAGATACTAGAGACTAAGGCTGTCGATTTCGGGTATATTTACTACCCGGGACTCGCGATAATTTTTCGGGCGAGTCCCGGGTACCCGAAATTTATAAATTTGTTGATTTCACTATAGGCATGTCACGCCGCTGGGAAACATGTTCATTCAAGTGACAAAAATGCAGCACATTTATGACAATAAATCATCTTATAAAATACAGCAAATTCGTAAATCAATTTTTTGCTTTTTTTCGGGATATCGAGTATCGATTTTTGCGCCCGGGACTCGACATTTTTCGGCGGGACCCGGGTACCCGGGACTCGTCAACAGCCTTACTAGAGACTTAAATTAAATTCTCTAGGGGCTCCCGAAGTTCTTCAAAATGCGTCAATGAGAAACATTGCCTCTAATTACCCACACACTTGTTCAATTATACAGTCAAACCTGTGTATAGGGACCACCCAAGGGAATCAAGAATAGTGGCCGCTATAGAATTATAATTTTCCAGTGGATAATTAACAATCTGAACACTTCAATCGTATATCTTTTAAACCAAAGAGAAATTCGAAAAAAATTATTCCATGCTTCTATTGTACAACAAGATACAGTATGAGAGAACCACGAGTTCCAAGTAGGTTTTGTGGATTTGGACAATGTTACTAGATCCCTTTAAGTGTAAACAACTATGTACATACACCCTATGATACAGTAGTCCTGTTTCTACAGCGTTGATAGCTCGATACTGAAAAGTGTGGATTAATTAAGGATTATGCGCAGGCTTCGGAGATAATTTAATTACAACTTGAGTCACAGACACTACGCGATGAGGTTTCATTGATTACTGTATGCATCCATGGGGCCTATACTTACACACTGCATGCATGTGTGATTCACGTGGCCTATTTATGAACAAGCTATGGTACATTGTTGTATTGTATACTTTCGCTCTGATGTATAATAAATGATTTTTATGCAGCCTGCTAGATGTTTGGACTTACTACTAATTAGTGTTCAAGTTCTTCAACCCATTCCCTTTGAGATTATGAAATGTCCATAGACTTTGTACATAGCCCACCCGGTAACACCTGGTTCCCATAACGGGTTAATATGCAAAGAGGATGGGTACACAACATTTTAATTAGAAACAAAATAAAAGATTTTTTGTCAAGATCTATGATCACAGATGATTGAGAAGAAAGAAAAGAGTATTGTGCAATAAGTGAGTGTTTATCTTTAAAATAATGGCATTCTTTCAATACTCCAGTGCATGCAGTAAAGATTTTCAGCTGTTGACAAAATCGACTTTTAAAGGGGTATTCCGGGCCTGACAAAACCATTCGTTATTTGAATAAGCAGAATAATAGGCATAATTGGTGAAAATTTGATCAAAATCGGACAAGAAACACGGGAGTTATACCTATTTGAACATCATGTATAATGAGCGATCGTTTCAAAATTGCCGCCATATGCAACATCATTGACGAGCAACTCGCCATGGCTTTAGTACATGAAAATACACTTATTTCTCATTTTCGTTGCAAAAAAATAATTTTTCTCTGCTTGTTTTCACGAATTCATAGAAGAATATCGATGGGCCAACCTCTTTGGAATTTGTAAGCTCATAAATTTGCTTTGTTATGAAGAAAATTTAAATTTTGTAAAGTTTCCATATACATGTAGAAGTCAAAATGGCTGCAGCTCGCAAGTGACGTCACGATCGATAGCAATTGCGAACGATACTAAAAATCGGAGCAAAGTTCATCCTGTAATAACTTTTTTATTGCTCTACCGTTTTGGCTCAGATTTTCGATCAAGATTCTTCATATTCACTTCATTTTATAGCAAACATCACATTTCAGGGGTGGAATTCCCCTTTAAGTAGTCCAGTGGCATCTAGGTATATTACTAATATAGATATATTAGAGTAGCTATGTGAATATTATGTGAATATTGGTTTGTCCCCCCTTTGGTCCCCTATTGGGTTAATGTAAACTTTATTTTGGGGGCGAATATAAACCCTAACCTCACCCTTATTACCACTCCTACCCAATATGAGTTGAACCCGACTGATACATTTAGTGGCTGTTTCAAACATTGGTGATTTGTGAACAAACTTTGCTTCTTTTGAAACATAACTTTTTCACAATTTGTTTTCTTCATGTAGACAGAACATCCAATATTATACTTGCCCTGGTCCGCTGGCCCAGGGCCAGTGAACTTGCACTTCGGGCCAGCAAAATTAAACTCATATTTTGGTGGTCCGATCGGGCAAGCAGATTTTCAACCTGACATTGACAAATGAGAAAAAAATCTTGTTATATTCACTGCTATGCTACAGGTTTGATCAGAAAAGGGGAATAAATAATTTTACTGGCCCGACCAGGCCACTGACAAAAAAGGTAAGTGTGGAACCCTGTTATACTAACTACAAATCTACAGAAGATATTTTAGAGAATGTCGGGAATACATGCTTTAAATTCCAAATCAAGGCATCTCATACACATTGAGAATTGTGTCTCAGACCCTAGGCAGGAAACGTGAATGTTGGTAATCGAGCCCCTATTCATCAATTCACGCTAGAAGCGCATTACAACGCACACTGCGATAAGAAGTAATTTGATAATGGTTTAGCAGTGGCATCATCAGCGCAAGGCATGCAGAGCTGACATACTATACCCTGCCATCCGATGTAGGATGGAACACAAAAATCAATACAAGTTCACACTGACATAATAATGATGATAGTAATGATGATGAAGATGAAGATGAAGATCAAGATGATGATGATGATAAAGATGAAGATGAAGATGAAGATGAAAATGAAGTTGAAGATTATGATGAAGATGAAGATGAAGATGAAGATGAAGATGAAGATGATGATGATGAAGATGAGGATGAGGATGAGGATGAGGATGAGGATGAGGATGAGGATGAGGATGAGGATGAGGATGAGGATGAGGATGAGGATGAGGATGAGGATGAGGATGAGGATGAGGATGAGGATGAGGATGAGGATGAGGATGGAGATGGAGATGGAGATGGAGATGGAGATGGAGATGGAGATGGAGATGGAGATGACGATGACGATGACGATGAAGATGAAGATGAAGATGAAGATGAAGATGAAGATGAAGATGAAGATGAAGATGAAGATGAAGATGATGATGATGAAGATGAAGATGAAGATGAAGATGAGGATGAGGATGAGGATGAAGATGAAGATGAAGATGAAGATGAAGATGAAGATGAGGATGAGGATGAGGATGAGGATGAGGATGAGGATGAAGATGAAGATGAAGATGAAGATGAAGATGAAGATGAAGATGAAGATGAGGATGAGGATGAGGATGAAGATGAAGATGAAGATGAAGATGAGGATGAGGATGGAGATGACGATGAGGATGAAGATGAAGATGAAGATGAAGATGAGGAATGAGGATGAGGATGAGGATGAAGATGAAGATGAAGATGAAGATGAAGATGAAGATGAAGATGAAGATGAGGATGAGGATGAAGATGAAGATGACGATGAGGATGAGGATGAAGATGAAGATGAAGATGAAGATTACGATGAGGATGAGGATGAAAATGAAGATGAGGATGATGATGATGATGAAGATGATGATGATGACGACGATGACGATGAGGATGAGGATGAAAATGAAGATGAGTATGATGATGAAGATGAAGGTTATGATGGTGATGATGATCTTGATGATAATATTAACATTTAATTTTGTCTAAAATTAATGAATTTAAGTGCATTCAAATACTCATCAGAACACAGAATATAATCATGCCCTGTCCTAAGGAAGGAACTAGTAAAGATAAAACATTTTATTTAGAGACTAAATATCTCTATACCGTAAACTCTGGGGGTGACTTTTGCCGCCGGAGTGACTTTTGCCACTTTTTTAGATGAATGTATTTTCGTCAAGACCCGCTTTTTAGAACAAATTTCTTATTGTTATAAATATATTATTATAGGGTAATGTATAGAATCAGATATTAGTTCTAAAGAGTGAAAAATTATGAAAATATAGCCTTCTCAAAAAGTGGCCAAAGTCACCCCGGATTATGGTACCTTGATACCTGTGTTTCATATGCCCCCACCCCTGTGTCTTAACCATGACACCCCTATTTCTTCCTAGCTCCACTACCATATCAAGAGGGCTATTTTCAAAATTTAGATAGAAAAATTGCCCCCTGTGTAAAGGTTCACGAGGGCTATTTGGGGGCTCACAGGGGCTTTTTTTGTCTTGTATTTATTTGTTTTCATTTTGTTTTATATTTATTTTTCTCAGACATTGTAATAACTGATTAAATAAAGATCCCACCCTATACTGCTGACAAGCATTCTCAGTACCAATAAAAAGAACATTTTGCATGCATGGGACCAACTAAAAGATTTATGTGATATACACAGCGAGGGTGATTTTGTTGAACAATTTCGTTTTTGTTCCCCCCGTGTTTTGGCTCACGGGGGCGATTTCAAAGTTAACAGGGGCAAATGGCCCTTTGCCCCTGTGTGTGTATATTTTATGCTGTACACCACCATATACCTGTTTTCATTTCAGGGCCAGCCAAGGCTTGCTTGTATTGTATCTAGATATGGGGGCGTGCACGAACCAGAGGGAAGCTATTGAATAAAGCAACTCAGGCACGTGTACGCATGGCGGCTGCGAATAAGCATTCACTGTTTAGCGGAGTAAGGCTGGAATAACATGAGATGCAGACTGATGTTTATTAGTGTACTGTAAATACACGTTGTACGAGAGCTCTCAATACAAAATTAACCCAATCAGCTTGGGCACATGTGAAGTAGCTGCAAATAACCTTTATGTTTAATAACTATCTATCACATTGTATGAGAGCTATCTATACTTAATCCCATTTAGCGTCTTAATTTGGGCTCAAGTACGGCCACTGGAAATATTTAGCATTTACTGTATAGAGGAGAAAAGCTGCAATATTATCCTCAAGTAGACTGGTGTTCGTTAACTTTTTTTCAATGCAAACATTAACCCATTAGGCAACTAAAGCTCATGTATGGAGGCTGCGAATAAGCATTCAATGTTTAGCGGAGTAAGGCTGCAATAACATGATATGCAGTGACGATGTTTATTAGTGTACTGTAAATACACGTTGTATGAGAGCTTTCAATACAAAATTAACCCAATCAGCAATTCAGGTAAGGCCGCTGCGAATAAAGCATTCACTGAAAAGAGTCCACATAAACGAGATAATAAAAAAAGCAACCTGGACACAGGCAATATAAATATGTGACCGGCTATGGCAAAACCCTGCACTTGTCGGTAAAAATCAAAATGTAGATTTTCATCACAAGCTTTTATTTCATGCTTTGTTCTAACAAATTGGTCAATAATTGGTGAAGATATGATTCGTTTCAATGATTGTTTTATGATTTTTTCGTAGGTCTTTTACACACATTCTGTGAACTTAAAATGCCCATTTCTTCAAAACATGATTTACCGACAAGTGCAGGGCTTTGCTATAGCCGGTCACATAAAGTCATTACGCTGTATGTTGTTTACAGCAGCATTGCTGTAATAAAATCCAATGGAAGCTTGTCATTACCCTGCACGTCATTACATTCAAGCAATCATTTTAAATGGCAAGAGCATAGCCGTGTACACGCAAGATACAGACTTTATGTTGTTCAAAACAATAAACCTGAAAAAACCTAAATACAACATTTATTAACTAATTCTTAAAAAGTAAAATTAGCCAACTTATATTATAAAACCATCCATTGGAAGCTTTTTATTAGCCTGCACATCAATTACATTCAAGCAATAATTTTAAATGGCAAGAGCGCAGCCGTGTACATGCAAGATACACGCTTAATGCGCATGTTGTTGTTCAAAACAATCCTGAAATAAATGTTTGTTCGGTTCGTGTCTCCTTAAGATTTAGGTCATTAAATTAAGTTCTTCCATCGCTTGATTGTTGTGATGGCTGTCTCCATCAATGCATAAATCAAATTAGCCAACAATAATATCATCATTAAAAAAATAAAATATAGATAACACAGGCAAGATGGCAGCGTCTGCCTTTCCGATACAGGTTTATGATATTTTGTGCAGGAGAACCAAATGCTGGCATTTTTGCTCACTGTAATAATGATAAGTACATTTCCTGTTACTTCTAGTAGTATGTTTTCTCTTGGGTATCACTAATAATTGGGATAATCAATGATTTTGAGACCACTAACATAGATTGTTTTACTGGAGGCTGCCATGTTTTCCAACGGTACCGTATGAAACGTCATCTAAGCATGCACTACCTATTTGTTTTTTTTGTTTACATCTGTTTTGACTGACCACTGGAAGCTGTCATGTTTTCCAATTATACGGCATGAAATGTCATCTGAGCTTGCACTAGTATCAAAAGGGAGTTACATAACCACTGACATAGCAGCAGACTCAACAACAACAAGCATTATGCACTTATCAGTAACAGTTAGCAAAAATGCCAGAATGTTGGTTCCCCTTTAAAGCCCAAAGAAAAACATCGAAGCTTCAAAGTGCCACAGGAGAAACCCAAGGGATGTTTGTGCTGTGAGAGAAAAGTGATTATAGCCTGTGAGTGGGCGGCCATTATAATCACCTGCGACATACGACACTCAAATCATTCTGTGAAGACTGGTAGAGAGCATAGAAAGAAGGAATTTGTGTACACGTTACTAAAATCACAGAATGCTCATTATTTATGCAAACCTTTTTGATAAATATTATATAAAATAGTTGCAATTAAAAGTGAGTAATAACCTGTGAGTGGGCGGCTATTATAATGACCCTTGTCATACAACACTTGGTGGGACTTGTAAGACTGACAGAGAGCATAGAAAGAAGAAATGTTACGAGTGCGTTCTAAAATTCCAGAATGTTTAACCATTTATGAAATAACGTTCAAGCACAAGTAATGCCACATTGGTCTATCAGATGTTCTGATACACATTGTATTGCCTTTTTGTGATGAGGTATAGACAACAACAAAATGTTTCAAATTTATACAATTGGGGTTGAGTAGGATGATTTGGTTTTGTTTTACGAGATTCTAAATGTCGAATAACAATGCATAAAATTCAGCCTCAATTCACAGCTTGTTCACCATCTATGCAATAACATCGAATATCAATGTTTTGAAATATTTCTAGGCTAAACCTTTTCTCTTGAAATGGGTTTCAAAATGCCGATTCTTAGCTTGAAAAGTGTAGCTCACCTTATAGCCCGGTCACATATCAACGGATTGCGCAAACGTATGTCAAACGGAGAGCTAAATTTTTCATCCTTTCTATGCGTTTCTTGTCCGTTCCTTGTCCGGTGATGTACGTTGTTCTATGTTTTGTACATGAAGCAATGGAGACGACTTTCATCACCGGATAATTTAATTTCGCAAATTGTATATTCGTTGGGCATACATGTACATGTACGTTTCCGATATCCGTTCGATATCTGACCGGGCCATTAGCTTGAAAAGTTTAGCTCACCTTAGTAATGTTTGACATTTAGGCAGTAAAGTGCAAGTAACATGAAAGTGGCCAATGCTGTAATGCAAATTTTATTACATATTTTGTGATGGGGCGTAAAATAAATGCAATAGAGTGGGGTTGGATGTTTTTGTTTTGTATTTTGAAGTGCTGTATTCTACAAATTCTACTTCCTTCCAGGGGGGTGTTTCACAAAGATCCTAAGTTGAACTTAACTCTAAGTTGGACTTAAAAACTATAGAAAGCCGTTAGTTTCTTTGAAACAAGTTATTTTTAATGGCATAAATTATGCATAAAATATTTTCTATTATCAAGGAGATTTCATTTTCTTGATGTAATATTTATGAAAGTCTAAAAAACTTGCATTTTTGCTTTTGAATATATTCAATTCCAAGGCTACAAATGGCTTACCATAACTTGTTCTAAGTCCAACTTAGGATCTTTGAGAAACACCCCCCCCCCCCCCCCCCCATGAAGTGTTTCCATCTGTTGCAGAGAGCTTGCAATCTCATTTAGGTTTGAAATTGATTTGGACCGGTGGGAACAAATAAAATATGCATAATTTATGGCACAAGGATTTGACTCAGATTTTGCGCTCGCTCACAGATTGACAGCAGACAGAAAAAAGACACCACACTGCGCAGTAGCAAACTGCGCACCTATACGATGTTTCGTTGCAGCTGTTTTGGGATCTTGTTTTTGTGTGTGTGAACGTTCGTTAGTTTCGTTAATCATGATTCTTTATACGAGGTTTCGTTAGTCATGATTCTTTAGTCATGATTAAGGGATGAAAATGTTTGTGTATGAACAAGCTGTAGATCTCTAATGCTACAGGCAGTGAAGGGTCAAAGAAAGAGGTCTCAAATATGTTGATTATTCATGAGGGGAGATGGAGGGTGGTGTGAAACAATTGCAAAGGGTGTCAGAAGCAAACTATGCATAATTTATGGGGCAGGGCAGTGTCGGAGAATCCAGGGATGTTCGCAGACTTTACATACTCGAGATCAAAAACAGAGAGGGAGAGAGAAGATAAAGAAAGAACAAATGAAAGAAGGCAAAAAGAAATATAATAAGGAAAGAGAGTAAACATGAGAAAAGGGGAGAAAGATAGAGGGGAAATACAGGACAAGGCCAAATTACTGTCAGATGAGAGTAGATAAGTAGAAATTGATTTGGAATGCTAACGGGTGTACTGATGCAGGCCAGGGTAAACCAACCAGGTGAAATGGAAAAAACAGGATCAGAGATAATCACTGCAGACAGTGTTCATATTGCTTGTGTTGTATTTGCAAGAGACACTATCAAGAATTACTCAATCTAGGCCTACAAGACTGAAATGTAGATGAGAACTGACACATTTGCTAGTCAACTTTGCTTAAATAGTGACCATGTACACGGGGGCTAGGGGCAAATTCGCCCCCGAAATCCCCAAAAAGAGCCCCAAAAATTTGCATAGAGCTGAATGCAAAACAAATTTGAGGGTATTATTTCCATGCAGGCAAGCTTGAAAAGTAGCCCCCCGAAAAATAAATATTAATTTTTTCCCTGCTTACATGAAACAAAAACAGGATCAAATATAATCAGAGATAAAAGCAGAGAATGATAGAGAGAAAAAAAGGAAATGGAAAATGCCTTTAAATTTGGGAAGGAATAGGGTTAAGTGTGCCTGAACATTTAACATATGTTTTAATAATGGCTGCTATTTCAATAACAACAGCAACGTGAATTCAATTTAGATATTTCTTTCTACCATTAACGAGATGGACAGACAAAATGGACAGAGATGAAAGGACAAAATTGAAGAAGAAACAACAAGTGATGAAGAATTAGAGGAGAGAGTGACAAAATAAAAAAACAGAAAAAGAAGAGTGAGATACACATGTAGACAGAGAGAGGGAGAAAAGAAGGGAGAGGTAAAAGGAATGAGAAAAAAGAAAGGTAGAGGTGATATATCGCAATGTACATGTTTAAATTTGCAATGATCATAAGACAGTCAAATCTGCTCTAGCGACAACCTGTATATAAAGATCACCAGCTTATAAAAAACGTTAATCTTGTCTCCCAAAGATGCAGTTTACAATGCAAATGAACCTCTCTAGATAAGGACCACCTGATCATAAAGACCACCTTATCTGTCTCCCTCTAGAGTGTTCTTTATAGACAGGTTTGACAGTATATAGTTTTAATCACTTAAAATTCAGATTCACAACAAAATTTTCTCTCCCTTTTAATACAAACTATTATATTTGATTGATTATCAGTACAGCTTCACTGCCGAAACAGGTGGTTATCAAAATGATGAAAGCACAAGACTTGATGGATTGTACAAACATGTCCATGGAAATAGAATTTCCTCAACATAATAATCATTAGCTCTTAAAAAATATCCTAAGGCATCTAAAACCACATTTAAAATACAATGTTCATACTGATTAACAATTTATTGAGTAACAACCACACAGAAAACTTACTACGTAAATTACCATTTAAAGTGATACAAATGTTTATCTCATCTAGAGATACAAGTATGCAAGGCTCGACACTCGCACTGGCCCGCTGGCCCGGGGCCAGTAAAATTGCACTTGGGGCCAGCAAAATGTATAAAAGTCATATTTTGGTGGCCCGATTGGGCAAGCAGATTTTCAACCCGACATTGACAAAATGAAAAAAATCTTGTTTTCTTTTATGTCATGCTTCATCTGTAATCACAGGTTTGATTAGGAAAGAGTGATATTTTAAATAGTAAAAAAGCTAACTCATGAAATATAATTTTGGGGCCAGTCAATTTTCTTTTGGGCCACAAGAATAGGGGAAAACACAATTGCACTGGCCCGACAGGGCCACTGACTAAAAAGGTGAGTGTGGAGCCCTGAAGTATGCATGTCTTTAAATGATGATTAGATAGGAGAAAAGGCCGAAAGAAGAAAAAAAAGGTATGTACAGTATAGTCAAAATAAACTTTCCACTGTAGTATTTTCATTTATGCAATGCTTAAAATAACATGTACGTAAGCCATAAAAGGCTCTGAATCACTTTCAGATGCAAGTGCAAGTTCATGACACAAACACTCCGTATTTGCGTGATATTAGCTCAAGAAATTAATTTATTTGCTTCGGCGCTCTGGTGCACTGAGCCTAGAAATTGAGGAGAGGTTTTTGACAGAATACAAATTGCTACCTCCTTAAAGGCAGGATCAGTTTCTTAACATAAATGCAAATTTGTTAAATGTAATGCATTGAATGATAGTGTGTTGTTCTCAGGAGTAATGATTAAATAAATTGAGGCGATAAGTCTTTTGGAATACAAATTGCTACTTCTTCTATTTAAAGACAGGAATCAGTTTCTTTACAAACTGAAAAGCAAACAGATCTATCAACATTTGATGCTGCATGTGTACATGTTTGCACTGTATTCACGTTACATAAAAGTACTAAACACTCAATCATTTTCAGATGCAACGGCAAGTTCATGACACAAACACTCTGTATTTACGTGATATTAGCTCAAGTAATTAATTAATTTGCTCCACTGCTTGGGTTCGCTGAGCCTAGAAATTGAGCAGACACTTTTATCCTTATCTTGAATACAAATTGCTACTTCTTCTATTTAAAGACAGGAATCAGTTTCTTTACAAACTGAAAAGCAAACAGATCTATCAACATTTGATGCTGCATGTGTACATGTTTGCACTGTATTCACGTTACATAAAAGTACTAAACACTCAATCATTTTCAGATGCAACGGCAAGTTCATGACACAAACACTCTGTATTTACGTGATATTAGCTCAAGTAATTAATTAATTTGCTCCACTGCTTGGGTTCGCTGAGCCTAGAAATTGAGCAGACACTTTTATCCGTATACAAATCATCTGCTTTTTAAAGGCAGGGTCAGTTTCTTAAAAATGTAAAATAATGTCTACAAACGATATTCACACTTTGTATTCACTGTATTCGAGACAACCACACGTTCATGACACAAACACTCCGTATTTGCGTGATATTAGCTCAAGAAATGAATTAATTAAGAAAGGCTACTTGCCCGCTTACTTCTACAGGAGATTTAAACCTAAACAATTCCATTATTCTCTCATAGTTGACCAATAATTTAGTTGCCCGATTGGGCAACCAAACTAGGGCATTTATGATATTTTACTTTCCCCACACAAATTTTACTTGCCCCGGGCAATAGGGCAAGTGCTAGTGTCGAGCCCTACATACACTACATGTATGTGAATGTACACTCATACTCCCAATGGTGCAAGTAATTATACATGTAATTGCGCTAATTAGAGAAAGAAACAAAAAAGATACTCCATTGACAAAAAAAAACATCTCAATGCCATTGGCTGAATAAATTATGCACTGACTCATATCTCTTCACTGTGGTATCTGCCCCTGTACAAATGTCATGTAATTTATCTAGCTACATATTATCAAGTCCCCCACAATGTTAATACAACCAGCATTAGCGTGGCATGCATCGCTCTGTTAATCAATTCTATACTACACGGACATGTGCACTACATGTATGCTACACGTACGGAATTTTATAATATAAATCTATAATCGCTGTTAATCAATTTTCTCCCATATAACATACATACACTTACGTAAATTATGTATACATACAAGTGCATCCATACATGCATGTGCTGCAATACATCAATCTATCTGTATCTGTAGCTATTAATTTATAATCTTGGCTTTAAGTCCTGGCATCAAATTGATTATTTATTTAAATTTTGGAGAGTTATTTTTTTATAGAGTTAAAGGGATAGTTGAGTTCTGGTAAGGAGAGTACAGTTTTAGTGAAACTGAATTTTAGTAACCAAAACCTGCATCATTACATTACAAACTAATAGTTATAACTAGAAAGGAACACAAAATTACAAATGAGGTAGTAAAGATCATGTTATCATTCAAAAAGAGCCGTTAAAACGTAAGAGGGCGCTCTCTAAACACTCATCGGTTTCAACCATTTTGAATAAAATATTGTGCATGTGATGCTTTGTTGAAATAGTGATTAGATAGAGAAATAACCAACAACTATTTAAATACCTATTTTGTAACTTTTTTGAAAAGAGGAAGCATTTTTTTGAATTTTTAACGGCTGGTTCAAAATTCTCTAATAAACCCGGGCCCCGGGTTTATTACAAATTGTTATATTTATGGATATTTCAGCCGTTTCTGAACCGATTTTGATCAAACAAAGATGATTTTATTGTTTAAATATTATGCTCTTTCAAATTTTACACTCAGTTTTTCATTACCTCACAAACCAATTAAGTAGTCTAGCGCCCTCTCTACCAAAACTCAACTTTCCCTTTAAGCTTGAAAAGTAGCCCCCCAAATATAAATTGTATATTTTCCCTGCATTGAGGGGGGGGGGGGGGGGGGGGGGGGGGAAGCACAACAAATTTTAAAGAGGGGGCATCATGTGCCCCCCCCCCCCCCCCCCCCCCCTCCCCGTAGCTACACCCCTGCCTGGCTAATCAGTTCTCTCCCATAATGTGCAATATATTACAAGTACATTTATACACAGCACTATGTTCACATCAGCATTAGATGACACATGTGTTCAGGAAATCACTCATCATACTGAGTAATGTACTGTACATGATACAGGTGTTGTGTACATGTGCAAGTGTATACACTAACTATTTTCTTTACTGGCCCATTCGGGCAAGTTAAATAATACATTTTTATATTTGACTTGCCCAAAAAGTAAATTAACTTGCTTGCTTAATTCTAAATGAGATTTAAACATATGAAATTACATCCTTCTCTTGTAGTTTGAACAATAAGTTGCCTGATCTGGCAAGCAAACTTGACAATTTATAATATTTTACTTGCCCAACATCAATTTTAACTTGCCCCGGGCAAGCGGGCAAGTACTAGTGTCCTTCCTGTGTATGAGTAATGTACATGATACAAGATACAGGTGTTGTATACTGTACATATGTACAGTTTAAGCAGGTCTTGACACAAGCAATTGCCCACTAGCCCAGGGCAAGTAAAAATGATGTTGGGCAAGTAAAATTTCATAAATCATAAATCATAAACTACTGTTTCTGTTGAACTATGAGATGAAAATGCCATTCTTTACATGTAAATCCTGAAGTATCTAGAAGTAAGTGGGCTTGTAAATTTTCTGTTCAGGCAAGTAAAATTAGAAAATTTAGGATTTAAGTTGCCTGATATAACTGGCCAGTAGAGAATAAAGTCAGTGTGGGGGCTTGGCTAAACACATGGTTATGCAATTCTTCATTATAATATTGAGGGCAGGGGGGGGGGGGGGGTTCAAGGAATGGCATCACATGGGGGCAATGCTCCCCTTGACACCCCTCCCCTCTGCTGTAACAATGTTTGAGGACCATGTAAACAAATACTGCACAGTGCACTACACATTCTTAAGTAGATACTGAAAGAATCGCCTGAGGAAAAATTATGATAATTCCACTTCATATAATACAGGAGGTACTATATGTATTATACACATGTGCGGAGTCTCTCTCCTCTGCCCAATTTATGCCCATCAAATAATCTCATACAAAAATGCACTTGGTAACCCCATCACAACCAATACTGCACCCACACTCAATCTAAAACGCCTGCAGAAACTTCCATACTTTAAAAGAAGAGGTTTTGTTCAGTATGTTGTTCATGTATAGGTGTAGAGAAAAAGAATGTGAAGTATTTCATTTCTCATCCCAAAAAAGATTCTCATCCCAAAAAGATTCTCATCCCAAAAAGATTCTCATCCCAAAAAGATTCTCATCCCAAAAAGATTCTCATCCCATAAAAATCCACATTTGAGAACCACATGGAAAGTAACACTGCACATGCAGGATTACTTTAGATAAAGTTATCTCTCAGATGACGTTGCCAGCATTAAAATTCAAATATATAGTTCACCATAGATGTGCGATGCTGTTCATATGCACTGCGCACTAAATCTTTCCCTTTCCCAAAATTATCACCCAGCGTCTTATCGAATAATCCCATAAAAATGCACACTTGGTAACCACATTATAACCAATACTGCACACACATGTAGTCTCTAAAACACCTGCAGCAACTTCCATACGTTAAGAGAAGCAGTATTTGTTCTGTATGTTGTTCATGCATAGGTGTAGAGAATGTTAAGTATACACATTGAACATGAATTCTCCATTTTCCTTCAAGTGTCATATCAAACAGTGCCATGAAATCCACATGTGACATCACAACAGATACTGAATTACTGTCAGATAAAAAGAAGTCTCTAAAACGCCTGCGGCAACTTCCATATTTCAAAAGAAGAGATATTTGTTCAGTATGTTGTTCATACATAGATGTAAAGAATGTGAAGTATAAACATTGAACATTCTCATCTCGTCTCCTTGAATTATTACTCAAGTATCTTATCATCAAGTAATCGCACAAGAATCCACACTTGCGAACCACATCACAAGTCACAACCAATACTTCACACTGGATAACTTAAGATAAAGTATAGCCTCTAAAATGCCTGAGGCAACATTAACTTTCCAATCTATAGTTCACCAGAGGATCTATTAGCATGTTGTTCATACCCATGCATTTGCTCTTTTCCTTTCTCCAAATTATCACCCAGCGTCTTATCGAATAATCCCCCCCCCAACCCCCCCCAAAAAAACCACACCACATTACTATACAAAGTCTCTTAATCATAATTCACTTTTACTGTGCATGTACAGGGTGTATGCACATTCAATCTCAACATTCTCTCTTCCCGTATCCTAACCTAATCATTTGAGTGTCTATAGATCCAATAATCCCATTAAATGTCAAACTTGAGAACAGCATGCGTACAGGTAATTCACACTTGTACAAATTCACACTTGAAAGCCACACCGACTTAGATACAAAGTATCTTTAAATACAAGATGCAAAATCATAATTCACTTTTATACATTATACTGTGCATGTAATGTACATGTTTGTACAGAGTGCATTTCTTTCAGTATCCCAACATTATCACTCAAGTATCTATTCAATAATCCTATTAAATGTCAAACTTGAGAACAACATACTGTGTACATGTAAATACATGCATGAAGAAACACCTCCCCGAGGCAGAATTATGATAATTCCACTCATGAATACAGACATTACCATACTGTTGTGTGGAGCAGGCAGTGCATTGACAATGCATGGTTGGTGTTTGATCATGAACTGCCAATGCATGTATTGTCAATGTTCTCTCTGCTAATAAGGAAATTGTGTGTATGGCTTGTAAATATGGTGAACACAACCTAGTAACGACCAATTATTACATTGTAGATGTGGATAATTCCAATTTTATGCCACAAAGTATGGTATGAACAATATATATGACAGGGCTCCACACTCACCTTTTTAGTCAGTGGCCCGGTCGGGCCAGTGAAATAGTTTCTTCCCCTGTTCTGGTGGCCCGAAAGAAAAATTGTATTTCATGAGTAAGCTTTTTACTGTTCAAAATATCACTCTTTCCTCATCAAACCTTTGATTACAGATGAAGTATGACATAAAAGAAAACAAGATTTTTTCATTTCGTCAATTTCGGGTTGAAAATCTGGATGTCCGATCGGGCCACCAAAATATGACTTTTATACATTTTTACTGGCCCCATGTGCGATTTCACTGGCCCTGGGCCAACGTGCCAGTGTGAGTGTCGAGCCTTGTATATATGAGTATAAACAACCTAGTACGCCCATTTGCTACGAATTCCTAAAACTCTCTTTAAAGACATCATTAAAATGTAACAACAGTTTTTAAACAAAAACAAAATATAATCTTAAATTGAATTGATAAAATATACTAGGCACGTCTGCATCATGAGTTCTGTTTCTGTGTAAAGTAATCATGCTGTTCTGCAGAAATTGCAGCAAATTAATTATTTATGAATTCTAATCTGTGAGGTATCACAGCTGAAACCTCTTGTAATCAAACTGTTTTGCAGAAATTACAACAAAATAAATCATTTATGAATTCTCATCTCTGAGTAAATTGGTGACAAACCATGAGTAATCCAATCCTACAATTACGGGCAAAATCGGGGTGTGCGCATCTTAAAATGTCACAAGATACACGCTAACTGTTCTTTTAAAAATATTTTATCTGGATTGATCGGTCCAATCATGGATTTTAATAGGAAGAAGACACATTTTTGCTACTATGCAATATAAGCAAATTATTATGAAACGTAAACCTTTGGCAATTACAAAGTACAAAACAATTGTCTCTATGCGTGAATGGTGATAAATCCTTTATAAATGTAATCATCTCTTCAAAATGGAGGCATAATTCAGGGTTTGCACATTATTCTGAAATGTAACCAAATTTGCAGATGTATTTGAGGAAAGGTACATTTTTAGCACAAATTCTAAAATCCAAATATCAGTAACAAATTGCTTGCAATCCAATCTGAAGCAAGCACTCATTAATTCTCATCTATAGGTAAAATTTCTGAATATCAGTTTCAGATCTCATTTAATATCTAGGCAACTGCCACATCGGGTACACAAAAATTGGAAACAGTTTCTTTTATGCTAAATATAGTTTCTTTTATCTCAAGCTGACTTGGACAAAGAGAAAATTTTATTGTTGAGTCTGAATATCAGTTTTCAAATCGTGTGTAATCTAGACTGAAGCGCACAATAATTAATCATGGTACATGTATATCATTCGGTAAATTGCCACTTGGTCTACAACCATTTGGTCTATTCCCATTTGGTCTACTAGAAAATCATGAATCTGGCGGCTTAATTATGATTATGATTATGGATTATGATTAGAGTTAGGGTTGTGGATTAGGGTTAGGGTTAGGGTAAGGGTTAGGGTTAGGGTTAGGGTTTTGGAGGCATCAGGTAGTAGACCAAATGGGAAGTAGACCAACTGAGATTAGACCAAGTGAACATAAACCTATCATTCTGCATACGTGCATCTTAAAGTGTAACAAAATATGCATTAAACATTTCCTTTCATCTCTTGAAAACTGATTTAATGAAAAATTCACAATGTTATTTTTAAAGGGGTAGTTTAGTTTTGGTAAGGCTGAACTTTAGTAACCAAACCTGGACAATAACCTTAAAAACTAATAGTAATAACTCCACTATGCTCGAAAAGTATACAAACTTGCAAAATGACTAAGTAAAAAGCATGTTATCATTCAAAAAGAGCCATTTTGATCACGAGAGGGCGCTTTTTTAAAAGCGTCAGTTTCAACCATTTTCCATACACAATAATGCATGTGATGTTTTATTACCAGACTGATTTTATAGAGAGAACATCAACAACTACTTAAATAACATTTTCGAAATTTTTTGAAAAAGTGGAAGCATTTTTTTGAATTTTTTGAAAAAAACGTTAATTATTTGGGCCCCAAATAATTATAAGATCAGATACATTTATTGATATTTCAGCCGTTTGTGGGCAGATTTCGACCAAATAAAGTTTATTCTGCCATTAAAATTGCATGTTCTCTCAAATTTGACACTCAGTTTTTAATTACCTCACAAAAAAATTGCGATGTGCAGCGCCCTCTCTACCAAAACTAAACTACCCCTTTAAGTCTCATCTGGCAGTGTGAAGCCATATCAGTGTCAAACCTCATGTAATCTAGACTCGAGAAAACTAGGCCAAATTGATCAGGGTATGTGCATCTAAAAGTGTTACAATTATTTTGGGAAAAAGACAAATTCAGCAAGAATTCTCAACCGCGTGTGAATCTGAACATCAGTTCCAAACCTCATGTAATCTAGACTCAAGAAAACAGGGCCAAAACAGGGTACCGTAAACCGGGGTGACTTTGGCACCCGGGGTGACTTTGGCCACTTTTTGAGATGAATGTATTTTCATCAAGCATCACTGTTCAGAACAAATTTCTTATTGTTTCTAATGTAGTCCTATAGGATAATGTTCAGAATAAAAAATTAGTTCTGAAGAGTGAGACCTGATGAAAATACATCCTTCTAAAAAAGTGGCAAAAGTCACCCCGGGTGCCAAAGTCACCCCGGTTTACGGTATGTGCATCTTAAGTGTAAGAAAGTATAATATGCAAGAAAGAAAAAAATAAACAGAGTAAAGAGACAATTTTAGAGAATAAATTCTCATTTCACAACCATGTAGATCTAAATATCATTTTCAAACTTGACTCGAGAAAACACTGCCACATGTGCATAGATCTTCAAGTGTAATAAAATATGAAAAGCATTTTCTTTCATCTTAAAATTATTTTGGGAAAAAGACAGTATCAGCAAGAATTCTCAACTAGTGAATCTAAATATCAGTTTCAAATCGCATGTTATCAGACTAAACCCAAACACTACCAAATTTGCATCTTAAGTGTAAGAAAGTATGCGAGAAAAAAATAAACAGAATAAAGAGACAATTTTAGAGAATAAATTCTCATTTCTCAACAAGTGAATCTGAATATCAGTTTGAAACCTCATGTAATCTAGACTTAGGCAAACACCGCCAAATCAGGGTATGAGCATCTTAAAGTGTAATAAAATATATGAAATGCATTTTCTTTCATCTTAAAATTATTTTGGGAAAAAGACAATATCAGCAAGAATTCTCAACTAGTGAATCTAAATATCAGTTTGAAACCTCATGTAATCTAGACTTAGGCAAACACCCCCAAATCAGGGTATGCGCATCTTAAAGTGTAATGAAATCTTAAGCATGAGTTCAGTTACGGATATTGATACAAAACAAAAAACAAGGCGTAGCATACAAACGACAGATAATAAGAGCGAGAGTTAGAGAGAGAATACTTAGAGCAGGGCTAGACACTAGCACTTGCCCTTTTGCCCGGGGCAAGTAAAACGTGATGACGGGCAAGTAAAATTTAATAAATGGCCTAGTTTGCTTGGTCAACCATGAAAGAATTATGTAATTCCTTAGGTTTAATTCTCATCTAGATGTAAGCAGGCAAGTAAACTTTCTGTTTTGGGCAAGTAAAACTTGAAAAGTTATGATTTTACTTGCTCAAACGGGCCTGTGTGGAGGCCTGCTTAGAGCTTCACCTCTTTTCTCCATAATACATGATACAACAGGGGGTGTTTCACAAAGATCCTAAGTTGGACTTTAAAATCATGGAAAGCTGCTAGTTTTTGAAAAGTTTTTGAAAAGTTTTCTTGGTAAAAGATATTTTAAAAGCCATACAATGTTGATTCAAATCATAAATATGTTATATTATCAAGGAGATTTCATGTTCTTGGTGCAAAATTCATGCAAAGTCCAAAAACGCTTGTATTTTTGCTTTTTAATACATTTTATTCCAATGCTATGAATGGCTTTCCATAATAGTTAGGTCCAACTTAGAGTTAAGTTCAACTTAGGATCTTTGTGAAACACCCCCTGGCTCCTCTGTATGACATAGTGTACAAGAATTCATATCCAACCTACATGTAGATGTATAATTGCTTATGTTGATAATAACCACAGACATTAATTTGATTGATTCGTCCTACTATCAGCAGGGATGCCAGGGGCAAATGGCTCCAGGGCCTGAAAATTTGTGGAGACTCGAAATAATGCGCGCGAAGCGCACATCACGAGCGCGAAGTCCATTTAGCCGGGGTCCAGGGCTCGCTTTAGGGCCCTGGAAGCTCTGGGGTTCCAGATGCTCTCTGGTGCAATCTGAGCCTATTTTGGGGATCATATCCCCTAAAAAAAATATATATAATAAATAAATAAATAAAAAATAAAAAACTTTTTTTTTTTTTTTTTTTTTTTGAGCCAGAATTTTTGTAAAAAAAACGGAAAAGCCGACTATAGACGGAACTCTGGCATCCCTGCATCAGCCATTTCTCTGGTGTTGCTGTTAATACATGCACAGTCGTGCTTCCGTAGGTTAAGACAAATAAGTTCACATATGATGACATAAATGGTACCCTGGGGTACCAAACGAATATCCGCCATTTTGTTCAATTATTTATTTATTTTTTAGGGCTGTACCGGGGTATAGCGTGCATACAAGCGCGCGCTGCACTGCATACACAACGCAATACGGTTGTGCTTCGAGTGGACACAAGATGGCGCTACACAACGCGGTACCCCGGGGTACCGCGTGTGTCATCATATCATCTATTTGTCGCAGGCTCACATTACAGCTAAGGCCAAAACAAAAAAATTGTTGGAGTAACGGGCAACCAAAAATTAGGGTAGGTAGGTAGGGGTTTTTTTTTTTTTTTTTGTGCAGATTCGCACAAATACACAAAAACACACATATAACACATATTGCAATTGGAAAAGAAAGAAAAAAAAAATCAGAAAAAACAAATCAGAAAATGGTCGGCGGTATTTTTAGGGTCGGGGGGGGGGGGGGGGGGGGGGGTTACGCCAATCCAACAATTTATTTTTAATGGCCTAACCACAAATATTAACCCGACTCCTGATAGAATATGTGACCGGCTAGAGCAAAACCCGGCATTTGTCGGTAATTCATGTTTTGAAGAAATGGGCATTTTTTAAGTTCACACAATGTGTGTAAAAGACCTATGAGTGTAAAATGGAAACAATCATATCTTCGCCAATTATTGACAAGGCATCAATATAAAACTTGTGATGAGGCCTTTGTAAATGGTATGAAAAACTACATTTCAACTTTTACCGACAAGTGCCAGGTTTTGCTATAGCCGGTCACAAATATGGATTTAACAAACTATTCAGATCTGAATGCAACATACCTGTCAATTGCTCCAGTTTAAAGATGACTGCAAAAAAATGCACCTGTTCTGCAGACTGACTATTCCTTGCATAGAGTCAACACACTGGATACACCATGTCCTGTGGGTTACAATCCAAAAAAAAAAGAAATGCTCCAAATTACAGCTCAATAATCCAACAATTAAACAAATATATTCCGTGATTTCAACCTTGAAGCAAATTCACAGATTTTCTCCACACAAAAAAATCCCCCCAAAATGCTCTAAATTCCAGCACAATTTACAAAATTAGAAACATGTATATATTCTGTGATTTCAACCAAACAATTTCAATAATTTTCTCCAAAATTGTCTGATCCCACGCGGTAATTGATCACAGAATACCATACTCCTGCCTATAGAATAACAGAGGAAGAAATGAGTAAGCTAGCATGTGCAAGGGTGTGGGTTTACAAACACTGTACTGGAGAAATAATCCACACAAAAAAGATGCGTGTTATATCTCACAATTCAGTTATTCAAATTTGCTGATTTTCTCCAAAACGTTCCAATTCCATAGTCGGAAAAATCCTCAAGGTCTCATGGTATATCACATCTCCCAGATAGTTATTCAAAAGATAAATTCACTGATTGCCTCCTAAATGTGAAGAAGAAAAAAAACACAGCTAATTTTATATTCATATTCACGTAGGCATTAAGTTCGGATGAATTATAAGAGATAGAGAGATTGAGCAAGCTACCATGTGCATGAGCGATGGCTGCATACACTATACTGAAGAAATCCAGGAGGATGAATCGTACCTCACAATATCACACTACAGTCATATCTCACAGATCCCCTCCAAAATGCTCAAGGGCAATAGATGATACACACGAGGAAGACAAATCCTCAATATCATATCTCACGCTACAGTGGTTGGCGACTCGGCTCTGCTTTAGCACCAACCACAAATAGATATATCTACCGGAGGAGGGTGGGGTGTACGTACCGGGTAATGCATCGCAATTTGGCGTGTGCACATCAAATTTCTATGACCGGCTCTCGCCCGTCTGTGTGCGCTATGCTTATTAAATTTCTATGACCCAGGCCCATCACTGACTGTGTGCGCTCCGTGCTCGTTAATTTCATATTCATGACCGGGTGGCTCTCTGTGTGCGCACTGTGCTTGTTAATTGTGTATGACCCGAGGGCTGTGTTAAGCACAACAAATTACGCAATTCATATCTGTGTGTGAGAATGAGCATTTGTTGTGTGTGTGTCTGTGTGTGTATATAAATGTGCATATTTGTCTAATTGTGCATAATGTGTTTGTCTGTGTGTGCGTGTGTGCGTGTGTGCGTGTGTGCGTGTGTGGTGCATGAATGCATGTATCTGCACTTGTTTGTCAGACTGCTCGAGTGTGTGAATGTTAAAAAATGTCGAGTGTAGGTACGTGAGTGCGTGTATGATGTTGTATGTGTGTACTTGCTTAGTATAATCTATTCGACTCTCCCTCTCTCTCCATAACTTCTATGACAATGTTCATCCACACATGTATTGTATGGCCATGTAGCATTTAAAAAGTGTGCAATAAATGTAATTAATTAAAAAAATTCTGCATGTGTGCACATCAAATTTATATGCAGAGTTGGTTAAATGTATATGTGTGCTTGTATGTGTGTGGGTATATATTTGTGTGATTGTGTGTGTATGTGTGCGCATGCGTGTGTGTGCTGTGCGCTATCCCTAGCTCTCCCACACTCATATAACGTGACCCTCACACCCACGCATACGTGTGCGCATGCATGAGCATGCAGAGCAAATAGATGGGTAACTCTTTAGATGAGTTTGCGTACAATTGCGCTAGCTGTGCACAAGTATGCTGATTAGACCCACCTGCACTCAATGTACACACACGTGTACCACTGACCGAAGTGCAGTATGACAGGGCAATGGGGTTCATCAATTATATTTGACAAGTGAAAATTTCACGGTATTTATTATGATGGAGATGGATACATCTGTCTTTTTCTGAGAATTTGGATCCTCTTGACTTGTTTCTCAAATTTGTCTCGTTATCCAATAAACGCTTATTTTGCAGTATAGTAATTAGCATTACAATCACTTTCCCGCATGATGTGTGTTCTCTTCAAAACAATATTATATACTCACATAACAGATTCTTGCACACACAAGTGTGCACACTTGCGCACATGCTCACACACAAAAATAAGCGCAAATGCACACATTCTCTCTCACACACACACACACACATACATACACAAAGTCATACTCAGTCATAACAGAAACAGATGCACACATACATTCTTTCTCACTTACACACACACACAGACAGACAAAAATACAACTATACACTCACATATGACATAACACACACGAACAGACACAACCACGCTATAGTGACTCACACACAAACTGTACCTGACCCTTCTACCCTCGCATAAGTAAGAGTGCTCTTGACAAGATAAGTAATACATCATAAGAACAGGTGTCTTATATTCATCTCCCTATCCGAACTCCTTGATCTCATTTTCTCATCACTCTCACTTTTAAAGGGACTTAGTAACATTGTTCAAATCCTCAAAATAGAATTTTAATTCTAGCAGTTCCCTCATACCTTGTTGTATTCGTATTAACAATAAAAATCATGGGACCGGTTTCGGTTTTTCAAATTTCCCTTTCGTTACAAAGATATACATGTACGATTGAAGTGTTCAGATAAGAAAAACTCAGGTGGAGATTTGAAACCGTGTACAAAGTGAGTGCAGTGAGTTAGTGAATATCACTTTGCATTTTCGCTCATTACTTGGCCATGCAATGTCCATTTGACTTGAAATTTTCACACAATACCCTGTGGACATATGAGATAACAACAGTATACATTGCATCAACCCTTCATAAATTTTTGCACATGTCAACAAAGTTACTAGATCCCTTTAAAGCGATACATAGTAACTTTGTTCACAAGTGCAAATACTGACGAATGGTTGATGAATTTAAAGTTCTCCAGTGGACAATGTCCAATCGGGACACTTAAATCATAACTATCTTTTTAACATTTTCAGCTGTAAATAAAACTAAGTACCTGTAAACTTACTGTAGCTGTGTATTTCTTTTACCCTTCAAGCATCATTGAATTAGAACTTTTAGTTTGTAATAACTGACAAGTTCTGGTTACTAAAATTCTGTTTGACCAAAACTGTAACTACCCCTTTAACGAATCTGAACAACAGTGTAACTTTAATCCGAGGCCAGTAAAATTGCATTTCGGGCCAGCAAAAATGTTTCTATAAAGTCATATTTTGGTGGCCCGATCGGGCAAGCAGATTTATAACCCGACATTGACAAAATTATAAAAATCTTTATTTCTTCCATGTCATGCTTCATCTATAATCACAGGTTTGATCAGGAAAAGGTGATATTTTGAAATAGTAAAAAGTTTACTCATGAATGAAATAACATTTTTGGGCCAGTAAATTTGTATTTCGGGCCACCAGAAAAGGGGAAGAAATTGTTTCACTGGCCCGACCGGGCCACTGACAAAAATGCTAAGCGTGGAGCCCTGTTTAATCACTCACAAAATATCTTGCTTACCCTTCTTTTCCCTTCTCTCTCCCCCACTCTTGCTCTCTTTTTATCTATTAATTAACCCAAATTGTTCTCTCACTCCAGCTCATATCACTCTTAAGGCCCAGTCACATATCACCGGATAGCGTAAACGGATGCCCGATGGAAAGTAACAATTTCGATCCTTTCGTCTCCCTTCGTATGCATTTCTGGTCTGTTCCTTGTCAGGCGATGTACGTTCTTCTATCCGCTGGAATATTTTGCGCATGCAGCAATGAAGACGACTTTCACCAATGTGCTGGAAAATTTGATTTCGCATATTTTCTATTCGTCAGGCATACGTTTACCCGTTCCGGTGATATGTGACTGGGCCTTCACTGTATAAGATGCAAGTTGGCCCAATTGATCAATCTAAATATAGAATGCTTACACATGTGCTGATTGATCGCTGTCTTACATACATTGTATACTGATGATGCACTTGGCCATGGGCTTCAATCAGCCCAAATTCTATTCTACTTCCATGAACTCTAGATATATAGTCTCTACATCACAGTCGAACCTGTGTTTAGTGACCACCTATGGGAAACATGAAAAGTGACCACTGTAGTCAGGTGACCTCTATAGACAGGTTGTCAAACATTGTTTTTCTCTGCAGAGAATCATTTATGGTAGCCACGAAGACAGGTTTGACTGAACATGTATCTAGTCAAACCTGTCAAAGTGGGCAACTGTGTATAGCTGCCACCCTGCCTATAGTGGCCACCAAAGGTGATCCTCCACATAGAAACACTGTGTTATAATTTGGAACCTGTCTATAAAGGTCACCAGCTATCTACAGTGGCCACTATTCTTGTTTCCCCATCTAGTAGGTGTGGTGACTATTCACAGGTTAGTCTGTGTTTACAAATCTTACAGGTACTGTAAATTGTTGGTTGTTACAAATTATGAGTGCTATTGAAGATTCTTATGTGTACGTCAAAGAAAATCATGTTTGAAGAACAGGGAGCCCTGTAGAAACCTAATTTATCACATACTTTTTGATAAATATTCACAAAATTAAAGCAATTATTTTCTGAAAGTTGTACAACACATAATACAGCCATTGGCTCCAAATTACAAGAAGGTATTACATGTAAAGCAGAACCCAGTTTAACCCCAAAATTGAGTCAATGGTGTCCTCACACAAGCATTTACTGTATTTCAATTGCAAGTGGCCTCGATTCTGCCTAGCCGATACATTTTGAATTTTTGAAGTGCATCCAGATTGCACTCGGCCTACAGCCTTGGTGCAATATAAAAAATTTTCTGGTAAATCTCCAAACCATACTTATTATTATTTTGTATCACTATCTCAACTTCTCTCTGCTATCTCCACCCGTAGCCAGGGCTCCACAATCACCTTTTTAGTCAGTGGCCCAGTCGGGCCAGTGAAATAGTTTTTTCCCCTATTCTGGTGGCCCGAAAGAAAATTTACTGGCCCCAAAATTGTATTTCATGAGTAAGCTTTTTACTATTCAAAATATCACTCTTTCCTAATCAAACCTGTGATTACAGATGAAGTATGACATAAAAGAAAACAAGATTTTTTCATTTTTGTCAATGTCAGGTTGAAAATCTGCTTGCCCGATCGGGCCACCAAAATATGACTTTTATACATTTTGCTGGCCCCAAGTGCAATTTCACTGGCCCTGGGCCAGCGGGCCAGTGCGAGTGTCGAGCCTTGCCGTAGTTATATATCCATTTTATACCTGATGTAAACTGGTCTCCTCTTACCTTTCTTTCTTTCTCTCTCTATCTCACTCTCTTATTTAAAGTGCACTACACGATAATATGTGACCGGCTGAAGCAAAACCCTGCACTTGTCAGTAATTCATGTTTGGAAGAAATTGGCATTTTTAAGTTCACATAATGTGTGTAAAAGACTTATGATTGTAAAGAAGCATATCTTCGCCAATTATTGCCCAATTTGTTATATAGTCTATCTAGAACAAAGGATCGAATGATAGCTTGTTATGAGGCCTTTCTAATGGTATGAAAATCTGAATTTTGATTTTTACCGACAACAAGTGCAGGGTTTTGCTATATACAGTCAAACCTGTCTTAGCAGCCACCTGTCTATAGCAGCCAACCTGTCTATAGTGGCCATCAAAACTTATCCCCTGCAAGGAAAAACAGTGCTATTGAACCTGTCTATAGTGACCACCTGTCTACAATGGCCACTATTCTTGACTCCCTTGGGTGGCCACTATACACAGGTTTGACTGTAGCCGGTCACATTGTACTGTACAATACATACTGTTGTAATACACAGGTACATCACTCTCTCTCTCTCTATCTCCTCCTCTGTGGCCATCTCTCCATTATTGCATTTTCTCCATCATGCTGACATTTAAAGCGCTGAGCCCAATTATAACCCACGATGGCTATAGCAGGCTACTGACTCACCAAGAGAACTGCTGTAAAAATGACGACCAACAAAATAATACAACCTGTAAATACACCTTTCACATCGCAAATCTCAATTTAATCAGTTTCAGGAACTGTGCTAAATGATCAGCACATGTATGTACGCTTCTGATTTTCCATTTATGGTGTTGAAATCCTCCCAGAAATAATACGAGGCCCATCTTTTGTGATTTTGTTTCGCATCATACAACAAATTTCATTCCAGCAGAAGGGAATCTTTTTGGAAGACAAAAAATATATATATATTTTTTTTTACAATTTGAAGTACCAAAGATTGAATTTTCTTTTTTCTGTCGAACCAAAAATCCATCAAGAATGCTATCGGTTGGCACCAGCCTAAAAACCAATCAAGAACCTTGATCTGAAAAGGGTCGTAATAAACCTTTACCGCTTGCGAACTTTCGCCGCCGTCAATAGACCGCTTCGGTAATGTATGCAAATAATATGCATATGACGTCAGACTCACCATTGGCAAGCTTAACAATAGTAACTAGGTCCGGCAAGCTCCGGCAAACTTAGCTTGCCAGACCTAGTTACTATTGTTAAGCTTGTCTTACGTCATACGCATATTATTTGCATACATTACAGAAGCGGTCTATTGACCGGTACTGGCAACCTAGCCATCATGTACTCTACATCTAGAGCCCCCTTTTAATTTATTCGCGTATCAATATATGCCAAAGGCAAAGGCTCAGCAGTTGAGACCAGCCTAAAAACCAAACAAGAACCTTGATCTGAAAAGGGTCGTAATAAACCTTTACCGCTTGCGAACTTTCGCCGCCGTCAATTGAGCGTAAGAGCCCTGCTATCATACACCAAGGACGCATTCTAATTCGTATGCATGATACAAATTGTTACTCCGGTGGTTTATGCATGGTATGACTACACATATGTTTTATTGAAAATTGTAGTGTGCATGGCGATGTGAATTACACTTGTATGCAGACAATTAGGATTTTTGTATAATTTATCATGCATGAGCATGAGTATGTTAGTGTGTGTACGTACGTCTGTGTGTTTTATTTATTTATTTATTTATTCATGGTATTTATTTTGAACACGTATGGCAGCAAACAAGCTGAATTGTATATCTGCATTTGTTTACAAGTGAATGTACGCATTTGTCATTGTGTATGTGTGCATGTGTGCAATGTGTTTGTTTGTGTGGTGTGAACAGTGAATATGTAACATGTTAGTGTGTACGAGGTTTCTGAATATACTCTAAACTCTAAAGAAGATAATACATGGCGTTATGTACAATGTATTATACTTCCCAAAATCTTCCCAAATAAAATCTATGTGCACACACATGAGTCAAAGATTCATAAAAGAAACAATTTAAAAATATAAAATAAATGTAATTTGAGGAAATCTTTAGCTGAACAAGATGTGTTCATGTTGCATATTTTAAAGATTCAGTGCGAGAACTGGACTAAATTTCCAGAATGATTAAATATCTATTAAAGGGATCTAGTAACTTTGTTGACATGTGCAAAAAGTGATGAATGGTTGATGATGCAATGTATATTGTTGTTATCTCATATGTCCACAGGGTATTGTGTGAAAATTTCAAGTCAAATGGACATTGTATGGCCAAGTAATGAGCGAAAATGCAAAGTGATATTCAGTAACTCACTGCACTCACTTTGTACACGGAAGAAAAACTCGCCCGGAGTTTTTCTTATCTGAATACTTCAATCATACATATCTTTGTAACGAAAGGGAATTTTAAAAACCGAAACCTGTCCCATGATTTTATTGTTAATACGAATACAACAAGGTATAAGGCAACCCTCGAAATTAGCATAGGCCCGATGGCCCGGGGCCACCAAAAATTGCTGTCGGGCCAGTAAAAAACGCATATTTCAATGTTTGGTGGCCCGATCGGGCAAGCAACTTTTTTTTTTTTTTTTTTTTTTAAAGAGAGCTTGATTTTAAACGTAGCATTCAGCAACTTATACCCTTTTCTCACATACAAAATATTAGTTAGTTAAAAAGTTGCAAGTTAATTGAGCTAGTAACACTGCTGCTAATGAATATTAATACATTCTTGAGCAGCAGTACTCATTTTCTAACAAGTTGTTATAAAAAAAAAAATTCATATTAAAAATCGGTGTTAGTTATTTCAGTTATTTTGCGTATTTTAAGAATCTAATGAGCATCATGAATATTCATATATGCTGCTCATGAATATTCACTACACGGTGTCTAAAAAAAATTACAGGGTGTCTAAAAAAAAAAAAAAAGAAAGATTTTGTTTTTCTTCAAATTTGTTATGAATCCCGTAAATTCAACATCATGTTTGAAGTTTGAACAGTGCGTTGTGAGTTGTCTCACTTGTCTGCAATATTGTTTACGAAGAATCCAATATTTGTTTGTTTGATATAGTACCCTGAAACTATGAATATGGTTATTGTATACATTTTACTTTTGTTTTTCCTTATTTTTTCGGGCCAGTAGATTTTGGTTTCGGGCCACCAAATTTGGCCCGACCGGGCCACCAGCAAAAGAAGTTAATTTCGAGCATTGTATAAGGGAACCGCTAGAATGAAAATTTTATTTTGAGGATTTGGACAATGTTACTAAGTCCCTTTAAAATACCTCAGGAATATTTCCCAGGACACTCTCTTTTAATCAATTGTGAGAACAGTGAGGCTAAGTAAGTGCAAACAGTGTCACTGTCACTGCACATGTACATGTATGTCAAAGATTCCTAAAAGAAAATTACAATTATTTTGAGAATACCTTTTTAAAAACATTAATTGACTGTGCTTAATCCAAATGTGTACTGGTAAAATATATTGATCTAAAATACTTCAGGGGGGTCCCAGGGGTGTTTCACAAATATCCTAAGTTGAACTTAACTCTTAATTGGGCTTACAAATTATGGAAAGTCATTATAGTTTCTTTGTTAAATACCTTTTAAAAGGCATAACATGTTGACTCAAGTAATTGGTATTTTGTATTATCATTATCAAGGGGATTTAATTTTCTTAATGCAAAATTTATGAAAATTCTAAAATACAAGTTTGCATTTTTGCTTTTTAATATATTTTATTCCAAGGCTACAAATGGCTTTCCATACAATGCATTTTTAAGTCCAACTTAGAGTTAAGTTGAACTTAGGGTCTTTGTGAAACACCCCTCAGGAATGGTTCCTAGGTACATGTAACTCTCTATTGATGAATGTGAACAGTGCAGCTACTACAAACATTGTCACTGCACAATACATGTATGTCAAAGATTCATAAAATATTTTTTTTTTACATTTGAGAATACCTTTAAACTTGTTCTCATGTTGCATTAATTTGTAGTAATGTGAGGTCAAGTAAGAAATAAATTATCTAAATACTCGTGGAATTTTCATCTCCAAATGTCTCTCTCTTGATCAATGAGAACAGTGCGGAGTCTGTAAACAGTATCACTGTCACTGCACAACATGAACTGTCAAGTGTCACTGTACGTTACACTTCTGTACATGTACATACATCTCTTTACTCTACAAAAAAGAGAAAAAGAAAAGACAATCAGAGATGCTAATGCCAAATGAACGCTTGCACACACACACACACACACACGCACACACAAACACACACACTCATATGCATGTACACATACATACAAATACATCACTCACACACACACACACACACACACACACAGACGTGCACACGCATGCACACACATACAACTCACATACACACAAACATGTACAACACACACACACACACACAATCATTCACACAAACATGTGCAACATGCACACAAACGGGATGCACACACACAAACACCCACACATGCACACGCACACAAGACATGCACACGAAGTCACACACACACACATACAACACACACACACACACACACGAATAAACACAATTATGTAAATACTGCCCGTGTGCATGAAAGTGGAAAATTGACCGCACACTGTAATGACACATGGGCCCCTATCTCTATTTCCCGAACCCCTCATAATCATATTGATTGGTTGCGTTAATTGACACAACTCGTCAATTTCCACCCTCCATGCTCAGAAGAGAAAAATCTATTTGACATCATGTCAGCTCTGAATAATACATGTGCACAGGATCATGCTGAAATACTGTACATGAACGCTATTTACAATGCCATTCTAAATCAGAGTGAAAATTGAATGAGAAAAATACCATGCATAACTTATAAAATTCAACGTGTAGAATTTCTCACGTTGCTTATTCTCTCTTTAATAAATTCTTAATTTTCCTTGAAACTTTAGCCCTTTTTTCAATACTATTCATTGATTTTTTCCTGAAGCTTTCCTTTATCTACAACAAGAGCTCTATAGATGATTTTAAATGGTATGCACATTTAATTTAAACTGATTTTCAGTACCAGCATGCAGATCGAATCAACAATTAGCAATCAACTGCCTCACTGCACGCAGTAAAGAGAAAATACCACATTATGCGCATTTGAATTCTTTAGGATTAATATCAATAAATATAAATGGGTTCTCTATTTTATATGCATGCAAAAGAGAGAACAGAATAAATCTACCAGTACAATGCCATTCTCAATTTGACAAAGTTGGTATCTAATGATACTAAATGCATAATGTCTGAGTTGTTAATTGCATTATAGAGAATGCTATGTACATGCACAATATTAATGCACAATTTTAATTAAATTGGCGATAGTGTGGTATTTGAGTATGATGAAGCATATTGAAGCATGCGCCCTGACCAGACTTGCATTTTATGTCCAGTGAAAATTAAATCAATAAGTAAAATTCTGGTACTTGACATTTGGCTGCATTTTCCGAACATAGACCTGTCTTTAAAAAAAAAACTTTATCATTTAGGACTAATTGATATTGCTGTATTAAACATACCCTAGCCAGAGTATTTTTGGGACTCGGTCATAAATACAATAATATCAAAATCAAACCTGTTAGTGTTAATGTATTTCATTTGACCTTCAAATGTACTTCTAAAGATCAGAATACCATAACATTTAATGCCATTTTTGTACTGGCATTAATTTAAAGGGATAGTTGAGTTCTGGTAGAGAGAGTACAGTTTTAGTAAAACTGAATTTTAGCAACCAAAACCTGCACCATTACATTACAAACTAGTTATAACTCCAACGTGCTCAAAAGGAATTTAAAAATTACAAACGACTAAGTTTATCATTAAAGAGGACGCTTAAAAAGGGCATTTGTTTAAACCATTTAAAAAAAAATATTGTGCATGTGATGTTTCGTTGAAAGAGTGATTAGATAGAGAGATAATCAACAACTATCTAAAAACCTCTTTTGAAAATTTTTAAAAAGAGGAAGCATTTTAAAACGAATATTAACGGCTGGTTCAAAATTATTGAATACTTGTGGGGCCCTACATTTATTACAAATGGACATGTTTATGGATATTTCAGCCGTTTCTGAACCGATTTTGATCAAATAAAGTTTATTCTGCCATTAAAATGGTATGTTCTTTCAAATTTGACACTCAGTTTTTCATTATCTCACAAAAACAATTATTTTGCGTAGCGCCCTCTCTACCAAAACTCAACTATCCCTTTAAGCACCTTATACTCATATTTATTTAGCAATTTGATGCAAAGCTGGCCTGGCAGCCTCTTAAGTCACACTCTAGCACAATATGCTGAAGTTTAAGTGCGTAAATAAATGAGCTCTGAAATTAATGTGACTATAAACTTACTTTCAAAAGTGCCTATCCCATTTTAAAGGGATCTTGTAAGATTGTAAAAATTCACAAAACTTACTTAGAACTATGTATCGTTTCTTATAATGGCATTACTGGTAGAAACATGGAACGGGTTTCAATGTTTTGAATTTCTCTTTTGTTAAAGAGATATAATTTATGACTGAATTGTTTGGATTTGAAAGTCTCTAAGTGGAGACTTTCAACAGTGTACAAAGTGTACATAGTGAGTTACCAAATACAACTTTGCATGATTTTCGCTCATTTCTTGGTCACATGACATTCTCTAGTAATTTGAAATATTCACACATCACTCAGTGGACATATCAAGTCTAAAAATACACATTTTTAACCATTTATCAGTTTTCGCACAAATTGACATTTTTAGTTGTAAACTACATGTACCTCGTTTCCTTTAATCACAATTCAATAATAATTTGATCACTTGCTGCGGTTTATGTGTGTTTTAAATGAGCCGTGAAATGAATGACTACAACAGCGGCACTAACAATTTTATTGAGCTGAAGTTTGACACCTTTTGGGGGGTAATGACTAGGGCCTAACCGATGCAGGATTTCATTGCCGATCCGATGTCCGATGTTTTTTCCCCCCCCGTATCGGCCGATCCGATCCGATGCACCGATGTTTTTCCCAAAAATGTTGCCTTATGTTTCCTATTGTTTTTTTTTACTACGCGGCCGCGATCTGCCAAGGCCTCTTCTGCATGCGAGGCTCCGGGCTGGCCCGGGCGAGGGCAGAGGGAATATGTGCATAACGATCATGACCTGCACCTACAAAAATGCAATGTTTTACGCTTAAATTCATCTTTTTATATGGCAATAAAATAACAAACGTTGATGCTTTGGTTGATTTATGAAACAATATTTACGGAAATATGATTACAAAATATACAGAATTACCTCTGTTACGAGCAGAACATTACTTTTCCCCGAGGTAGATGAACGAAAACTTGATTCGATTGCGTAGTATTGACAAGCGGATGAATAACTAGCAACTGGCGCAAGTTAAAAAGTCTGCATTTTCAACGTTGCCAATATGTGTAATACATGATTACGTGTATGCATTTAATACATGTGGTCCATGCGGTCTGCAAATTGGCAATGAACAGAGTTTGCCTAATAATTTATGTTCCAAGTTCAAGCGAGTTTATCGGTAGAAGAATCTCTGAGATAGTCAGCGAATTCGTTTGCAGTTTTTTGGTGGCTATTTTTGTTGCCATATATTCTTGGATATGTTTCAAAAACCATGTGAACATGTAAGTAAATTAACAGATCGTCTGGCGTAGGTTCGATGAATCTTTCATTTTTATTCTTTTTTGGTTTGTGCAAGGCCGCAGCGGCGCTAGCATTTTCTAGTGCAATGCATAACCCAGCTCTGCGTGGCACCCAAAGCTCTGGGGGGCCGATCTGTGCGTGTTCCGTATACCGGTTACGTTCCACGGACGGGCAAATTGTGGAATTCTGTTCAATTTTCGTCCGTAAATTTGTCACACAAATCGATGATTTTGCGGAAATAACCACTCCTACGGTAAAATACATACATGGACAATTTTCTAAATTCTGTTTTTTCATTTCCGATTTTGCAAATTTCACTTCTTTTAGTGAATCGGTAGCGCATCGGCCGATTTATCAAAATATTGCCGATCCGATGTTTTGCCGATGTGGCCAAATATCGGCCCGATCCGATGTCCGATCCGATTATCGGTTAGGCCCTAGTAATGACTTTGGTAAGATAATGATCCAGTGAAAAAATACACGGGGGCTTCCCATAATGCCAAAAAGAGCCCCCGATAGTCATAAAAGAGCCACCAAAAATTTGCATAGAGTTCAATGCAAAACAAATTTCAGAGTGTAATTTTCATGCAAGCATGCTTGAAAAGTAGCCCCCCTAAAATAAATGTTAATTTTTTCCCCTGTTATATGATCACGCTAGAGAAAACATTAAAAACCTAACGTTCTGTAAATATGGACATTTCTAGCAGCATATTTACTCTTGGTTTTTGTGGTACTCAAAATTGACACTAGCCCACTGGAGTGGGGCTAACGAAAAAGAGCATCAGGCCACCAAAAATTTCTTAAAATATCAAATTTTGTTTTCAAGAAATTTATAAATTATTGGCATCGTTTAGACTACAGTATAGACAGGTCTCTTAACAGGTATCCCAACTTCGCGCATCATAGGCGAGATACGCAAAAATTAGAACACGGACACAGCGATGGAAATTTTCAATGTCAAATGAAAGAGCGCACATCAATTACTCATCAACCAAAAAATTAGCAAATAAAGAGCAATATTTCTGGAGAAATACTCACTTTTTGTGGTCCTTTTTGTAAATTACAACTTTGGTGTTTCAAAAAAATTATGGAGGAGGAAGAATCAAGCAAATTAAACGGAAATCATTCCAGTAGAACATATTTGTTGTCATCGAAAGGCTGCGCAAAATAATCCTTTATTCGACCTACCCTTCAAATTTACTTTCGGATCGCGCAATCTCCGTAGATAGCTTGACAACGCTGCGCGTGCAAACATGCTAATCCGCGCAAAATGTTTGCATATGATCATCACACTGCCATTGAAATGCGTGTTACAGTTTGCCACACAGGGATACGTGTTAAGTCAATGGCAGGGTGCCCTAGGTATTGACGCGCGAAGTATGGACACTACCGTACTCGGTGAAAAAGTTCTTGCTGATATGACATGCCACGGAATCGGGTCACTATAACCACGAATTGTGAGTTCAAAATTAAATCGTTCAAGATTAATCGAATCCTCAGAATTTGAGGGGTAATTTATGATTGTTTCATTGAGATTACTGTAATTTTCGTGATCCTAAGCCACTTTGAAAAAATCTGAAATTCTCGTGCGCGAAGTTGGAATACACCTTCATACATCCAGGTCTATTTCAGAGTTTGAGCTTTCAAATGTGCAATCATAGCCATCATTATCTTTAATATTTAGTTATCATCATCATGATCATCATCATCATTATCATTACCATCAAGACATCATATAATCATCATCTTCATTACCATCACCACCATCTGCATTTAAACATCATCATCATCATCATCATCATCATCATTATCATCATCATCATCCTCATCTCCATTTGTTTTCCGAGATTTACATTAATAAGAGCCAATAAATCATAGCACATTCACGTACTGACGTAGCTCATATTGCAGCTGCACATTACGCATTAATCAATGATAAAACCCCAAGGCACACTGTAAGTAATATGGTGAGGATCATCGTTCCAATATATGAAGAGCTGAGTTCCAAAAAGGGCCAAATCCACTTTTCATACAGACTGAGTTAACGAGATCAGTACATTAATAAGCTACGAATACGAAGCTATCTAGAAATTTTATGACAAATTTCACAATCAAAATCAAAATATGGAACGTTCAATTTGTATAATTCCCATGTGGACAAGTTGGACAAAGATAATTATCAATTTTTCTCCAAAGTTGGAAAAATGACGTTAGCGCCTTTTGGAATTAATGTAAGCTCTTCATATACTGCCTTGATGCTTTATCACACATGAATATTCAGAGTAGGCTAAATGATTTATGAGATACATGTATGCCTCCCCATATCCAGTGAGCATGTAACTTAGAAACAGAGGGATGCACACATTATAAATGAATGATACAGTTTTAAATTATGCCCCATTACTTGCATTTAAAGGAGTGTTTTTTTGTTGAATTTGAATCAGTTTAGAGTTTGGAGAAAGAATGGTGAAAAAACATAACAAATTTATGTTATTAAACCAAAATAATTTTTTTTTTTTTCTGTATTGAGCAAGCACACATGAAAGATTCAAAATAGGTAAAGTGATTTATGAGACATGGCCTCCCCCATAAGTAATTTAAGTTTTAACCACTTCGGTGGATTCACCACAGAAATACAATATAAATACTAGAACCCCAACTGAATAAGCGTATTGCGTTTTAACCACAGAGATAGGCCACACCTTTATCAGCAAGTTTTTGAAAATACGCACCGAATGTCATGCAAATGAGGTAGTACGTCAGATTTTTTTCATTTGAATAAATTATCAGACGTGGATTCATTGGATAAATTAACACATTACGCAAAAAGCTAAAGTAATTACGCATTGCGCACTTGAAGTTGCCATGGCATTTAAACACGCACTTCTCAGCAAAATTGCGCTTCATAATACCAAAGACGCTTAAGTATTCTAATTCATCTCTATTATTTTAATTACGCGCAGTACTAACAGTTACGCGATGTCATGTATTTAATTGCGCACAGTCAAGAAACAGGGGATTTCCCTACTAGGATCAAAATATTGTTTTTCATTGTGACGTCATAACAGAGGCATACCATAAATTCGTGCGTGATAATTGTGAAGTTCGCGCCCGCGCATTATTATGAATGAATTTACGCTAATATTACCATGGCAGCCAGTCGAATTAACATAACAATCGGTGGTTCTCTTCATTACAAATTTGGCCAACTTCCATTTTGAGTTGGGGGGGGGGCCTGGGATTCACAATACAGTGCGCCACCTATCGGTTGCAGCGGACAGGCCGAAATCCGCAATGCCTCATGGGAAATGGTCGACATCGAAATATAAGGCCGTATACAGCTCAGTGGTGCTAGGCTGTAATATAATAATAATAATAGACATTTATATAGCGCAAATTGCAAAGAGCCTCTAAGCGCTTAAATAATTATTTAATTATTATTACCCCTGGTCAACAGGTACATTTCAAACCCACACAATGATATTGCATACTTTCTCAACTCCCCAGGGAGCAGGGGCAGGGTTCGAACTCGGGAAGTTGGAAATTGGCCTGTCCGCTGCAACCGATAGGTGGCGCACTGTATTGTGAATCCACCAAATTGATGATGTTACTTAGAAAACAGAGGGATACACATACCATTACTAGTCTAGTGGGTAGAAGGGGTGTTCGTGCACGTGCACCCCGATGAGACAAATTTTAACATAGGTCACTAAATGTAAAAAAATGCGTAGAAAACGATTAGCTATGTAACACTAACAGGGCCAAAAAGTGTCCCATGTATCTCTTTTATGCAAATTTATGCAAATTAGGGTGTTCAACATGTACTTTGATAAAATACCTAATTACTGACTCTGTTTTAAACTTAAAGACCGCAAAATGTAGAATTTTTTTAATTATTTCCCGTCCGTTTTCCTTACTGATGCGTCCTAAACAGTTGAACGGTACAGTGTACGAATGACCAATGGGCGGTATGCTTATCTCCAGCGTATTAGCGTAATTGCGTGTAAATGGTCCAGCTGACTGGACCATGTACTTAATTAGAGTTTAGTAGATGTGGTTACAAGTTTACAACGTCATGGTCGACGCCTCATGGATGCTGTATTTTGTTGAACACTGAACAGAGACTGATTTAACAGGAGTACGAAAATCAATTGCGCCGGTTCAACATCATGATCAGTCATCATCATCATCATCTAGACAGGAGTGTAGGGTAGCCCTGTAGATCTCCCGGTCATAAACACGTTGATAGCATTCCTTTTACTGACTGTGCACAGCATGCGCGCATGGAAGTCAAACGATATCAAATCTTTTATTTAACCAAACAATATCCAGGCCATGTTTGAAAGTGACGGCGCTAGTAGCAGTGACTAATGACGCAGGAAGACTGTTCCATGAACTTATAACACGCTTGCTGAAGAAACTGCTTCTGAGGTTGAGTTTACAACGGGTAGTAAAAAACTTCAGAGGATGTCCACGAGTACGTAGATAATCAGATCTAACAAAGAAATGTTCTGGATCGATTCTATCAATACCGTGCAGGATTTTGTAGACTTGGATCATATCTCCCCTCTCCCTTCGGTAGTGAAGAGAGAAAAGCTCAAGTTTTATCAGTCTCTCTGGGTACGATAAGGAGCTCATTCCTGGAATCAGCCTTGTTGCTCTTCGCTGTACTGCTTCAATCTTTTTGTCGTCTGTAACAAATCTTGGGCTCTATGATACGCTGCAGTACTCTAGATGTGGGCGTACAAGTGCTTTGTAGAGAGGTATGAAGATGTCCGGGTCAATATTGACAAAAGCACGCTTGATAAGGCCTAGCATCTGGTTCGCTTTTTGTATTGCTGAGGAGATATGTTTGTGGAAATTCAGCTCACCGTCTATCAATACTCCCAGATCCTTTTCACAGGTGACATTTTCCAGCATTGCATTGTCCATCATATATGAGTAGAGCACTGTTGATTGTTCTTTCCTATATGAAGTGCCTTACATTTCTGGGAGTTCAAAGGCAGCTGCCATGTGCGAGACCACTTCTGAATGTTGCTCAAATCTTGTTGTAGTACCTGGCTTGAAGCAGGGTTCAGCACAGGAGCATAAATCTTGGCATCATCTGCGTATAGCTGAGTTTTGCTTGCAGTCGTATCTGGTAGGTCGTTCACGAACATGACAAAAAGAGTAGGCCCCAATACACTTCCTTGTGGAATGCCGCTCATCACACTGGCCCAACTAGAATTAACGCCATCTACTACTACCCTCTGCTTTCTTTGTGACAAGAAAGCTTTAATCCATGAGAGGAGTGGGTCAGCAATTCCAAAGGATGATACCTTTCTGATCAGTCTAGTATGAGGTACAGAGTCAAAAGCCTTCTTGAAATCCAAATATATTACATCTACCGGTTCACCTTTGTCCATGCTTTCTGTCCAGTCTTCATCACTCTAAATAACTTCTAAAATAAAAAGTAAACAATTCTTACCTGCCTATCTTGTTGAAATGAGCCTCTGCGGTTTCAGAAAATCAGTCAGGTGGTCGACAGTCAGTGAAGCAAAGCCAAAGAGTCAAAACTCTAATTTCAAAACAAGTGAAGTGTTTTTGACAATTCAACAATTGATGTGAAACTGAAACTTGAAGTTGAATTGCAGGCCTAACATGCCTAATTGATTTGAAGCCTTTGTTTTAGTTTTTACAAACATGACATTGACAAACTCAACAAAGTCAGAGAATCAAACTGAGCGAATGTTTCTCCAGTTCTACTGTTCTAGAAGAAGATTGGTTTTGCCAAGGTGTTTCCGAGAGATAAAGAGGGAGCAAATAAGTCTGCCGCTCTACTCAAAACACACAGCTCAATCGACGAGCCTCCATTCACTACCAACGTAAACAACGCCCGATGACAGTTTTTCGCTGTCAATATAAATTTACAGATAAATCATTAAGAATGTTCTCCGTTCTCTTATAAACGGTTAAGCTGCGCGAGAATGGGTGAGAGCGCTTTCTTAGAAGTGTGAAGCGAGTACAATCTGTTTTCTGCGACCTCTGTGAAAAGATGGCAGCCTCCTTCTCGCCGTAAAATCGAGAGGTATTTTTTTATGTTTTTCTCGATTGGTCGTTAAGTATGAGATAGTAAATGTATCATTCTTAACAATTGAGCTTTTAAGCAATTACTGCAATGTGGAAGAGAGTTTGTTTTCAAATGTAAGGTACCGAATTATATGAAATAAAATAACCGATTGGAAGTAGATAGTCCCACTCATTAGTAAATGCGTTTGCTTATGTCAGTTGTGTGACGTGTGCAATTGCACAAGAACGAAGATCGAAGCACGTGGGCGTGGTGGATGCACGGTACCTTGGCGCGCATGGCTGCATGCTGCATGTATTTAGGTATGCTAGCTGGTGTCACTTTATGAAAGCACGTGGTTGTACTTAGTATTTTCCAAGACTAAGTAATTGAAGGATTTATTTGTTGATAAATATCTGCTAAACATGCTCATTTCAAATCATTTTGATGGCATTTCAAGTAAAAAAACTTAAGTCGTGCTGTACCTTGTCCTGGTCCTGGACTAGCTGGCTTGATTAGATTGGCAATCTGACTTTGACAGTTTCACTTTGTGATGTCTGACTGGTGACTCGTGACGTGAGTTTGATAATTTGTCTGAATCTGATTTGATGATCGAAAATGTGACTTTTTAAACGTTTTACTTGTGTGTGTGTGTGTGTATACGTATGTGTGTGAATTGTGATCTCAACATAATTAATTTTTCTCCTTTTTGACTTCTGACTGACTTTTGACCAGTTCCTTTTTTTTCTGTATTTCGTTTTTTTAGTGTTTTTTTAACTTTGATGCTTGAACATCTAAATCTAATTTCTAATTCCTATGACTATGTGACTCTATTTTGTATTAGATTTTAGTGTGATGATAAAAATGTTTCAATAGTCTATAATTATTTCATTTTCAATTTGTGTTTACTTTGTAAACATAAAATTAATGACGTGTTGCGTGCCATTAATTTGATAATGGAAATTATAAATACTTTCCACTAGTTAGTACAAAATCTGAATAAAAAAAAAAATGCCCAGGTAAGAGAGTGAGAACACAAATTGCATTACTTCTGCATGATCTGAAATGGGCAATAAGGGTTCAATCATGGCATGATCGGTTCCTGATCGATTACAGCATTAGCCATTGGGCCCATTGTATCTTCCAATAGTTGATTATTCAAAAATGTACATGACAGGCTGCTAACAAGTAACAAGTTACATTTTAATGCAGAAGTAAACGCAGAAGTTTTTTTCTAAAGATTATTGAAATGTTCAAAATTCATGATTCGATCATGTTATTTATTTATTGAGCTAGACGCCCACCCTAGGGTCACTCTCATAGGCAGGCTGCAGTAAACAAATTTGTGAGACTGGCAAAAATCATAAAATCATTTCTAGCTAAAATCTCACCAATTAATCAAACTTAACATAACAGGGGGTTAGAATTGAATATAATTTAAAACTTACATGAGCTTTCCAATGTCAGAAGCACTTTACATTCCAGTTTTTAAATTATTTGATCTATGACTTGAAGCTCTAATCTGAGCCTGAGCTTTCTGACTGTGCAGCCCTCAACCACAGGTTTTAGAACAGTTGTTTACATGTTTAGGCTTGTCTGCCAGCCAGTATTATCAAAAGGCTGAAGGGATTATTTCAGAGATTAGTGTCTGAATGACCTAACTGACAATGGGTTCTGCAAAGTACTCTGACTTGTACTATTTGCAGGGGTGCAGCATTTCAATAGGTGTCTGGACAAGACAATAGTCAATACATGTGGCTTGTGTATCACATTCCAAAGTATATAACAATGAATATAGGTCAATTTGTGACTCTAAGGAATTCTTTAGAACCAGCTTTGAACAGATTAACACAATGATTCAATGAAGGCATGCTATAATTGTTTGTTGAACAAAGGCCAAAGCAATTATGCAATTTATACAGACATACACAGCATCAAATTGATCAATAGTGTGAAAAACATCTAGTTTTAAGGCTAGGTAGACAGGGGAATCCCCCAGTGTTTACTTGGATAATGAAGGCAGCTGACTATCAGGCTTTTTTCAAGGCAATGGAGTAAGGGGTTAATGCAGCATGCTGTTAACCCCTTGTCTTGTAGGGGTGCTAGACGCCTAGAGTTGAGTGTTTGATTTTCATTAGCCGGGTTGCCAACACTCATGCTCATGGGGCTGTATGTAGCAGCCCAGGTAGGATTGGGGCTTAGGGTGACTTGGCCCCCTAATTTTCAAAATAGCCTCCGGAAATGAGTAGATATTATATCCTCTAAAATTACCATAGTGCAGTGCTCAAAATTAGCATCATAGGCCTGCTGGCCGGGGCCACTAAAGTTAACTTTGTGCCACCAAATTTCATTGATCCTAAATTCTACTGGCCCGTTCGGGCAAGTAAATGTAACAGAGTTTGTTATGTTTTTCTTTGTTTGAGGCCGCCAGATTTAGGGTTTCGGGCCACTAGAAGTTGAAAACTCTTGCTTACTTGCCCGACTGGGCCACAAGGCAAAAAGGTTAATTTCTAGCATTGCATCTAGTGGAAATATTTTGTGATATATCCATCAGATTAAAAAAGTAGCCCCCTAAAATTAAAAATTGATGCTTTCCTTGGGCTGTAGTGCCTTGCGTGCAGGTAGGATTTCCCCATGTTTGAAATAATTAAATAATTTATTTAATTAACTTAATTAATGTATTTTCTTTTTAATTTCTTTTCTAGGATTCTACTTTGGCAAGGAGTGACTTTCAACTATACTCTCGATTTGATCAAACGAATCAGTCCAGTTATTTCGGCTCAAATTCCTTGCAATGGCGGGAACAAATCTGGTTCTTCACAGACTCTGTCCCAAGAATACAACTCCTTCAAGTGCGATATGCAGAGGAGTAAAGACCATGTGCAACTGGAAGCTGTTAACATTACAAAGAAGGAACTGTTTTAGTCATTCCAAGACCAGGATCTTGAGTCACTCGGAGACCAGGACCCAATGTACAAATAGTCTGTCTTCCCATTCAAATGCGCAGGTGCAATGTGTACAAAAAGCAGAGACAATGCTTGCCCCCAAAGGGTGCTCAGCTCCGGAACATTTGCCATCTAGTCCTGGCATTGGACTGCCATTTGTACCCAAGTTACCTATTTGTACATTGATTGCATCCAGAAGCGATAGTATTGGACTGCCAAATGTGCATGAATCATCTTGTTCGTTTCATGCACCAACGAACGTGGAAAAGCATCCCCGCCTCTACTGCTCAACTAGGAAACTGACTTGTTCTAGTCACAACTTTAGACTGATATCTATGCTTGAGTCATCTACAAGTTTGTTGCTTGCCCATGCAAACCTGGAAAGCCATCCAAACCTCAACTGTTCATCTAGAAAACTACATTGTTCTAGTCACGACACTGGACTGAGATTCTTGCCCAATTCAACTTCATGTACGTGTACGTTGCTTGCCACTAAGACTAAGAGCCTAGTAGGAACTCATTCAGCCAGGAAATTAACTTGCTCTTGTCTTAATAACTTTGGACTGAGATGTGGGCCTTCTGCACATGCTCTGTCAGGGAACTGCCATTATGGGATATGTAAGAGACATTATGGGAATAAGGCCAAAGTAGAGACTGGTGACCCCTTATCACCTTCTAGCGTCCAGTTCAAGTGCTACATGGATCAACTGAGAAAGGAACATGACACCATAGCCAAGTCATTGCAAGTAAGTGTAAGCTACATAAGAAAGGTTTAGGCAGTGGGTTAACCTATTCACTACTAGTTTTTGCACTCCACACAGTTAATACAGTGCCCACAAGGTTAGTACTGTATGCATTGGGCTAACACAATAAAATGACTATCGCACAAAGTACTGGACAAATATTGTTGTCATAGATGTAAAAAGTGATGGACAGTTTAAAAAATAACTTAAATACAGTTGTAATAAACTTACATACAGTTGTAAAAAATTACTTAAATGGCAAAAGATGTGGGACAAAATTTAAGTGGTGATGTGATCCTATTTTAACCTAGCCTAATAATATGTTTGATCATGCTCAATAGACCGCTTCTGTAATGTATGCAAATAATATGCGTATGACGTCAGACTCTCCGTTGGCAAGCTTAACAATAGTAACTAGGTCCGGCAAGCTCCTGCAAACTTAGCTTGCCGGACCTAGTTACTATTGTTAGGCTTGCTTACGTCATACGCATAGTATTTGCATACATTACAGAAGCGGTCTATTGAAATAGATTTAGTGTAACGGATAGCATTTAGCCTTGCCTACAGATATTGAATTTCCCATTGAGTGTATATTAGTCTCAATTCGTTCAATAGTTTTGACATGGTCTAACTTTCACAGGGAGGAGAGCATCTATCTGATTCCAAGCAGAAGGTAGCGAGGAGGAGACTGGTGGAGCTAGCGGATATCATTGCTAAATGGGAGGAACTTCAAACTGTTCCACAAGCGATAGAGCAATTTGTTTGTGAATTATTCACTTCTTGATAACTAGATCCAGATAAATAATTGGCAGTTTATATTTATAGATTAATACAAAATACTATCAGCACTTAATATTCTTTGCTCTTTTTTTCACAGGGTGGAGAGCATCTATCTGATTCAAAGCAGAAGGCTGTGAGGAGACTTGTGGAGCTAGCTGATAATCATTAATAATGGGAGGAACTTCAGACTGTTCAACAACAAGTGATAGAGCAATTTGTTTGCGCATTGTATTATTCACTTCTCTATCACTAGATCTATCCAGATAAATAATTGGCCGTTTATATTTATAGATTAATTAAAAAATACTATCAGCTTATTCTTTGCTCTTTACGTTCACAGGGTGGAGAGCATCTATCTGAATCCAAGCAGAAGGTAGCTAGAAGGAGACTAGTGGAGCTAGCTGATATCATTGATAAGTGGGAGGAACTTCAAACTGCTGAACAGGAGATTAAGGATTTGGAAGGAATTATACAAGGTAACATCGGTCTCCAATTTGTACTGGGGAAAAAATTTGAATGATTTTCAGGGGTTACTTTTCAATGATTTTAAGCATAAAATAGTACTCTTTAGAAATGCACATTTACTGCTCAAGGTTCTTTTGGGTATTTTTACATTGATTTATGTGTTGTTTTTTTTTCCTTACAAAAATAGACTTATTCTCAATCCATTTTTGTATGAATCTTTAGAACTATTTTACCCTAAAGCAATGCTCGAAATTAACTTTTTTTGCTGGTGGCCCGGTCGGGCCAGTAAAATTAGTATTTTTCCAATTTTGGTGGCCCGATTCCAAAATCTACTGGCCCGAAGAATATAAAGAAAAACAAAAGAAAAAAGGAGAAAATGTATAACCCATTCAAAACTGTGTGTGGAAAAGGGGAAAATTCAGTTATTATACAAATTTGACCTCGATATTCTGTGTAAATGTCATGTGAAAATCTCAGACAAATAACATGTTTTCAAATTGTGGTGTTTTAACCTAATAATTGGAAGTCAAAAAGCCGATTCTTTGTAAACATCGGCTGCAAACTTGACAAGTCACCGATCATATCGTATCCGATTTCGAATACGGCGAGCGTGATACATGCATGCCATAGCAAATTTGATTGATAAAGGAAATTTGTACTTATATATCAGACTTTTAATCTCACAATTCCGTAGAATATTGTTTTGAAACCTGTCATGAATGACACATTTTTCAAATTGTGGTGTTATATTTGTAAAACCGTTTGTCAAACATTTATAAATTCTTCGTAAACTTACGGACACAGACAATCTTGACGAAGTGAACTGTAGTCTAGACTAGACAATGCAGACACAACATGGGCTATGTTGAATAACATGCGAACCAAATTTGATTGATTGTTAAAATATCCTCTCACATTTCAGAATTTTAACCTCACTTTTCGATGGATTATTGTTTATAAACCTCACATAAATGAAATATTTTCAAATTGTGGGTTTTTCTTGTTGAAATTTTGGTGTCAAACATTGATGAATTGATCGTAAACTTTCTTTGCCTCACGTAAATGCATGTCGAATTGGAATGCTCCATTCACAAAACGGCAGTCTTGGAGGTCTCGAGGCCGACTTTGCCAGGCCTCGGCCTTGGCCTCGTAATGCCGTGACTCGGACTCGTCCTCGGCCTCGTAGCATGCGGCCTCGGCCTCGATGACTCGAGGCCGGTTCGAGGCCGGAATATTTCATAGAATCTGGTGAATTTAAGATTCAACATCTATTCACTATTTTTAAGTATTTTCCAATAATATTTCATTAAAAAAATTAAAATGTAAATCATACGATTGATAGTTAAGTTCATGCGCAGCTACGACCTACGTACGTACCGTACCCATCGATATCTCTCGATGTAATATAGTACGGTACAGTCAAAGATCCTACATACAGCGCTGCAGCGCTCTGATATACAGCGTGCGCACCCTAGAATTTGAAGATCTTGGTTGTTCAAAATTTTAAACAACGTTGTTAGAGGGACTGGCTTAAACAGCGTTTTTGGTTGTTTAAAAAGTTTTTTAATTTGTTTTGCTGTGTATGCACAAGGCAAAGTAAGTTACGCACTGGCATGTGATGGATTAGATCACGATTATTTGGTAATACTGGAGAAGTATCTCGAAAATACTTTTGCATTTTCATGAAATTCTCAGTCTTGGAGGTCTTGAGGCCGGCCTCGGCCTCGAGGCCGACTTTGCCAGGCCTCGGCCTCGGCCTTGGCCTCGTAATGCCGTGACTCGGACTCGTCCTCGGCCTCGATCATGGTGACTCGGACTCGGACCATGGTGACTCGACTACAACACTGCAAAACGGGGGTGTAAGGATAAACAGAATGGAAAACAACACAAATAAAGAAATTAAAAATCAGACATTTCTCTAAATTTATTACCGCAAGTACTATAGCAAATAATATTGGTGATACTTCCTATCATTTATTCAAGTTTTGTATACAAACTGAACTGATAACATAATTAATTTGATATCCTTCTACCTATCTCAAGTGGAGCATGCTGTATGGCGGCGGGGCAGAAACAATGCTAATTATAATAATTTGCGACATATGCATGGCATGCGTCTTCTAATTCTGAGCTAGCTGTCTGCAGAAGAAGAAAAAATCGCACAAAACTGATCATTATTAACCTCTTTTTCCTCTCTTTTTAAAACCACAAATCAAGTATTTTCTGTGAGGTATCAAATTTGCAATAAGTACCATAATATTGTGCACAATTGTTTCAACATTTGATGGCCCGATCGGGCCAGCAAACATTTGAAATATGAGTTTTTTACTGGCCCGACAGCAATTTTTGGTGGCCCCGGGCCATCGGGCCTATGCTAATTTCGAGCGTTGCCTAAAGGAAAAGGAGATTGTGACATTGATTTATGTGCTTTTTCCTTCACAAAATAGACTTGTCTCATCCATTTTTTGTGTGAATCTTCCTAATGATTTGACCTTGCAGGGAAAGCGGAGAGCACACAAGACAAGGAGATGCAGGACCTGGCTGCGGCTGAGAAAGAAGAGTTGGTGGCTAGCATTGAAGAAATCAAAGAAGAAGTGAGTATGTGGGAGTAATCTTGTTGCTAATGCTAAGGAGAATTTCTTTTCAAATTGGCAACTCCAACTGCATGGAACTAATAATCCCAGTGACGGCAACAATCGGGTGTGTCTTCAAAATTGGCAACCATTCCTCCATTACGCTTATTGAGCTCATGATTCCTTCGGATGATACAGATGACAATTACATGATACTTATCACATTCTATCTGTGGGTCTGCAAATTGGCAACTTAATTACACTTATTTCTTATTTCTTTTTTATTGCTTCCAAATCCATCCAGCTTATTGAGCTAATGATCCCTAGGAGGCAATGGACGATAATAATGTCATTATGGAATCCTCTGCCGGTTTGGGAGGGCAAGAGGATATGTTTGAAATGTATCAACTATGCATTGTATTGTATTGTATTGTATTTTCATTTCAGTTGTTCTCTTCTTATATATTTCCTTCAAATTGGCAACTCTTCCCTCCAGCTTATTGAGCTAATGATCCCGTCGGAGGCTACAGACGACAATGATGTCATCATGGAATTCTCTGCCGGTGTCGGGGGACAAGAGGCCATGTTGTTTGCGGCGGACATGTTTGACATGTATCAACGCTATGCAGCATTTCGAGGATGGAAGTTTGACGTCCTAGAATACCTCACAACAGATCTTGGTAAGCACTGGTAATTTTCTTTGTGAATTAATAGTAAGTGGGAAATAGTTTTGATTATACTTTTCGTCATCAACATCATCATCATCACTAGACACCAACACTGTTTTAATTACTTCCAGTATCACCTTGCTCCTCCTTCTATTTAATCATCTTTTCCTCCCTTTCTTCTCCCTTTTATTCTCTCCTCCCTTTTCTTGTCAACCTCCAACTCTACCACATCCTCCACCACCACCACCTCCTCGTGCGTTCTCCTCGCCACCTCCTCTTTTTCTCCCTCCACCTCTTCCTTCTCCATCCTCTACTCCTCCATCCCCATCTCTCCCTCTCCCTCGTCTTTCTTTTCCTGCTCCACTCCCTCATGATGAACAATCTCCTTCTTTCAGTTTGATAACTTCATAATTTTCCACTCGCCCAGGTGGTCTGAAGCATAAAGGCATAGAGTTCAGAGGATCGCTAAAACAAAAGAGCAGGTTCCCCAAAACAGAATTCCTCATCTCTTCTTCTCTTCCTGGTTTTTAGCTCATCCGGCCCGAAGGGCCCGATGAGCTTATGCCATGGCGTGGCGTCCGTCGTCCGTCCGTCCGTCCGTCCGTCCTTCCGTCCGTCCGTCCGTCCGTCCTTCCGTCCATCCGTCCGTCCGTCCTTCCGTCCGTCCGTCCGTCCAGTTTTCAAAATGCTTCTTCTTCGTTATTTTTCAACCGATTTTGATTCTGATTGTTTCATAAGATAGGGCTAGGAGGGGGATTTAAAACTTCTACACAGAATTGTGAAATTCATTATATATGCTAATTTATGCAAATTTATTCGAAATCACAAAAAATGCTTCTTCTTCATTTCTTGACCGATTTTGATTTGGTTTGCTTTATCTGGTAGAGCTAACTTTGGTACACTAAACTTCTACACAGAATTTTGAAATATTTCTCCATTAATTAATTATGGTAATTTATGCAAATTTATTCCAAAAATCACAAAAAATGCTTCTTCTCCTTCATTTCTCGACCGATTTTGATTTGGTTTGCTTTATCTGGTAGAGCTAACTTTGGTACACTAAACTTCTACACAGAATTTTGAAATTTTTCTCCATTAATTAATTATGGTAATATTTTATTTATTTATTTATTTATTTATTTATTTTTATTATTTATTATTTATTTATTATTTTTTTTATTAAATTTTTTAAATTTTATTTTTTTAAATTTTATTTTATTTATTATTTTTTTTCCCATGTCCCTTCTGGGGCGTCAAATTTATATTTTTTTCACTCTAATTTTTTTTAAATTAATTTGTATGTCCCTTCCAGGGCATCACATTTTTATTTTTTGACCAGTTGAAAAGTGTACCACATGAAATTTGCGATATTTAATGTTGCGAGATGCCGGATGAGCGCTACGTCATTGACGTTCTGGTTATTCTCCTCTTCCTCTCCTCCTGACCCTTTAAATTTCTCATCTTCGTCCTCGTACACCACCTCTTATTTCTCCTCCTTATTGTGATCATCATCATCATTGTTGTTGTCGTCGGGGTTGTTGCTGTCGCTTCGTTGTTGTCATCATAATCACCATCAGTATCATCGTTGCACCTCTTCTTCTTAGTTTAATAATAATGTCATTATTTTCCCATCACACAGGTGGCCTCAGGCATGCATCAGTTAGCATCGGCGGCGACCAAGCCTACAGGATGATGCGGTATGAAGCGGGTGTCCATAGGGTGCAGAGAGTGCCCAAGACAGAGAAATCGGGGCGCATACACACCAGCACCATGGCCGTTGCTGTACTTCCACAACCAAAAGAGGTATGATCTATTTGTAAAAATGTATTTACAAAATCTCCATTTAGCTTCATTCGTTTTCAGTTTAACCCTAACCAGGCCGGGTTATTTTGGCTATGCTATAGCCGGGGGGGGGGGTGGATTCCACCCCCCCCTGAGATCTCGGTCGCCGAACGCGCGGCCGCCACAAAATTTGGCACACAGATAGATTGCGACATAATCTACAAGATTGCATTGTTATTTTTTTGAAAAAAAAATCAATTTCAAATTAATTATGCAAATTTATGCAAAAATCCCCTTTTTGTCAATAAATCACTAAATATGGCTCAGAATATGCTAATTTTGTGCATGAATATTCTTTATTACCTAATTATCAGGTTTTCAACATTAAAAATTGCGACAGCCAAAAAATTCCTTATGTATTTCTTTGTTTTTTGAATTTCTTATGTATTTCTTTGTTTTTTTACTTTTGTTTTTTATTATTTTTTTTTATGGAATAAATTATTAACCATTATTCAACAACTTTTAGCCCAAAATTAAATGACTGCAGTGATTAGAATGAAAAATAATGAAGGTTTTGTCTATTATAGGAAAAAATCAATTTCCATAGGATTTGTACACAAATCACAATATTTGGCGATTTTCGGGCCGACGCTCACTTACAAAAGGTCACGTGACTTTAGAACCGTATACCCGGTCGTCGCAAATTTGGTCTCAAAAGTTGCGCAAGACTTCAATGAAAAAACTCATGAAGTCGCGCGGCAATACCTGCGCGCGTTGCGGAATTATCGCCCGAAAAGTCGAGGGGGGGGTGGATTCCACCCCCCCCCCCGGCCTGGTTAGGGTTAAAGGGACTTAGAAAGGGACTTAGAAGTAGTACTTGGAAGTACAGCAACATTGTCCAAATCCTCAAAATAAAATTTTAATTCTAGCTGTTCCCTCATACCTTGTTGTATTCGTATTAACAATAAAATCATGGGACAGGTTTCGGTTTTTCATATTTCCCTTTCGTTACAAAGATATGTACGATCGAAGTATTCAGATAAGAAAAACTCCGGGCGAGTTTTTCAACCCTGTACAAAGTGAATGCATTGAGTTAGTGAATATCACCCAATGTCACTTTGCATTTTCGCTCATTACTTGGCCATGAAATGTTCGTTTGACTTGAAATGTTCACACAATACCCTGTGGACATATGAGATAACAACACTATACATTGCATCAACCATTCATCACTTTTTGCACATGTCAACAAAGTTACTAGATCCCTTTAAGACTTATCATGGCATTTGAAATTATTGGGGAAATGTTGTTCTGGTTGGTGAGATAGAAGTCAGGTGTTTCAGATTTTAATATGTTCCCTTTTCCCACCAGCCTTTGGTGTACAATCCCAGATTTTTCATTCCCTGGCCGAATCTGACTCAATTTCTTAACTTTTTCTTTGTCTCCATCTCATTATTATAATATGTCTGTGTTTGTGTTCATATACATGTCATTGTAATAATTTCAGCCTTTGACAAAGATTAAACTAGGATTAAAAGCTTGGATAAGCCCCATATTGTCTCTTTTATTTGTTTACGTAGCTAAAGCAGTTATTAGCAATAGTTTCCCTTTTCCTCTTTTCCAGATTGATCTCAACTTGGATCCCAAGGATCTGAGAATTGAGACCAAGAAGGCGAGTGGAGCCGGAGGGCAGCATGTCAACACTACAGACAGTGCTGTGAGGATCACACATATGCCTACAGGTAAGCAGTGGTGGTGATGATGATGATGTTGATCATGAAAATGATAATCAAGATGATGATGGTGGTGGCTGGGATGGTGATGATAAAGATATCATTTGTTGATGGAAGTGATGATGATGTTGATGATGATGTTGATCATGACGATGAGGATGCTAATGGACCTAACAAAGATAGAGGAGAAGATGATGGTGGTGGTGGTGGTGGTGGTGGTCATGATGCTGATGCTTTGATGAAAGTAAAGGGTACAGTGCAGTGAGAATTACTGAAATGGGTGATACAGACCTTGAACAAAATCAGTTGGTCTACATATCATTATTGTAACTTTTAACTGTGATGAAGATTCTGCTACCAGTGAGAGCAGGCACTCACTGGAATTCATATTATAGTGTTTTTTGTTGAATGAACCACATTTGTCAAATTTGTAAAGCTGATTTTTCCTCCAGGCATGTCTGCAGAGAGTCAACAGGAGCGATCACAGCACAAGAACCGCATCATCGCCATGACGATGCTCCAAACGCGCATCTACAACCAGATCCTTGAGAAACAGACAAGCAGCGAACGCTCTATGCGACGATCACAAGTCGGCTCTGCAGGTAAGATAATTTTACTGCAGGACATCAACAATTTGCGAAAGTCATATTATGGTGGCTTGATGGAGCATTTAATGTAGAGTTTTATATGACCACAGGGGTGTTTCCCAAAATCTTAAATTGAATTTCACTCGAGTTGGACTTCAAAATTACGGTAAGCCATTTGTAGCCCCGAAATCAAACATATTCAAAAGCAAAAATGCAAGCACTTTTCATGAATTTTACATCAAGAACATAAAAGCTTCTTGATAATAGAACCAATATATAAATTTAATCAACCTTTTTATGCCTCTTTTAAGGGGGTATTCCGGGCCTGATAAAACCATTCGTTATTTGAATAAGCAGAACAAGAGGAATAATTGGTGAAAATTTGATCAAAATCGGACAGGAAACACGGGAGTTATACCTATTTGAACATCATGTAGTAATGAGCAATGGTTTCAAAATTGCTGCCATATGCAGCATCATTGACGAGCAACTCGCCATGGCTTTAGTACATGAAAATACACTTATTTCTCATTTTCGTTGCTAAAAAATATTTTTCTCTGCTTGTTTTCACGAATTCATAGAAGAATATCGATGGGCCAACCTTGTTCGAATTTGTAAGCTTATACATTTTCTTTATTATGAAGAAATTTTAAATTTTGTACAATTTCCATGTAGAAGTCAAAATGGCTGCAGCTCGCAAGTGACGTCACGATCGATAGCAATTGCGAACGATACTAACAATCGGAGCAAAGTTCATCCTGTCATAACTTTTGTATTGCTCTACCGTTTTGGCTCAGATGTTCAATCATGATTCTTCATATTCACCTCATTTTATAGCAAACGTCACATTTCTTGGGTGGAATTCCACTTTAAAGAAGAATTATTACAAAAATATTTGAAAGAAACCAGTGGCTTTCCGTAATTTGTAAGTCCAACTTAGCGTTAAGTTCAACATAGGATCTTTGTGAAACACCCCCGTGACATCTTGTATGAATTCATTCAATTGCCATTCTAATTCATGAGTTTTTATCGTTACATGGAATAATCTTTTGGGTGCATGTATTGGTCAGTTTATAAATGAAATGTATTTTGGGGTCGGTCAAATTTTGTTGTGGGGAGATGTTTTAGAAGCGTTTAAGTGTGAGGGATTGGACTCTTTATCGTTGGTCATGGTCACATTCCCTCGGTGATGCCCCGTCTGGCGTCTTACTATAATTGTGCATTTTGATCTCAGTATCACAAGTCACTCGGAAAAAATTAGGGCCCCCGTTGCAGAAAGAGAAACAATCGACTGTAAGTTACGATTGATCGTAAGTCAGAAAATGTACACGTTTCAACTACTCAGATTTGTGCATCTAGAACATGTGATCAGACTTACGATTAATTGCAACTTACAATCGATTGTATCTCTTTCTGCAACGGGACCCAGGACATTAACTACCAGCAGGATTTTGTGATTTTGCGACTCAAATGGGGTTCAATGGGGTTTTGCTGTGATTGCTTGCCCAACACATTGGGCCGTATGCATAAAGACAAGCAATTGCTTATAAGCAAATGCTTTAAGCACAAGCAAGAGCTTGTCAAGCAAAAGGGCAAGTTCAAGCAATTGCTTAAATTCGTATGCACAAGCTTTTGCTTGTGCTGAAACCTTTTGCTTGCACTGCCTAAGCAATTGCTAACGTGTTGGACAAAGGATCGTTACGGTTGTGCGAACATCGCACTGCAGGACAACGACGCTTCGTGCCCGACCTGGCAGCAGTATTTTTTTATTACGCAAATAAGGGGAAAACAGCGCAGAGCATCAGGGGGGTTTCTGTGTAGATCGATGGACAAAAATTGCCGTAAAAAGTCTAAAATAACAGGAATTTGATTAGATATGAAATCACAACATAACCTCTGGAATATGGAGCTTGAAACGGTATGAAATTCTAATCCTTAAACGAGAATGCCCTGAGTAAGCAAGAGCTCAAGCTGGTCCGGAGGTGCTTGAAAAAACGCAATCAATTGCTTATCAAGACAAGTAAAAGGTTTGTTTTATGCATACGGTTTTAAGCAATTGCTTGTTTGGTAAGCATTTGCTTTCGAGTAGTAAGCAATTGCTTGTGCTTGTAAGCAAAAGCTTTTGCTTATAAGCAATTGCTTGTTTGTGTGCATACCGATTCAAGCAAAAGGCTAGCACAAGCAATTGCTTGTTTTTATGCATACGGCCCAATGTTATAACTTCCCTCTAACTCTGTCTTTTGCTATCACAATGAATTCTGTTCCCTTTATCACAGGTCGTTCAGAAAAGATCCGGACATACAACTACCAGCAGGATCGGGTGACGGATCACCGTGCCTCTCGTACGGTGCACGATGTCCCCGACTATTTGGATGGGGGCGCCCTTCTGGATGATATGGTGCTGAGCGTCATGGAATGGGACGATCAGGAGGGGCTGAAAGCAAGAATTCAAGAAGTTTACGAGACGAGTCTGAAAACGCCAACAGGAAAGTCATAATTCTAAGAAAAAAGATATTATTTATTTGAGGTACACGTGGTATTCATAGAAGATTATCACAGCAGTTACAATAGTAATGTGCAGTATATACTTGTAAGCAAATATTAAAACTTTGTACCTAAAAAAACTTTAGTTTCACTTTCACCCCCAATACTTTTTGGGGTGTTTTTTTTTTTCATGGTATGTTTACAGCTTTTTATCTCCATTTATGGCTTGTCTTCAAACTGTGTGTGTTCCCTATCTTATGACTCCACCAAAGAAGTGAACGAATGTCACCTTAAATACCCTTTTAATTTCACATTCACACTCCCAAATTTGTTTTCGGGGTGGGGTGTTTTGGGGGCATGATAACGGCTTTCTATCTCCATTTATGGCTTGCCTTCAAACTGTGTGTGTTCCCTATCTTATGCTACTGTACACCAAAGAATTCAACAAATGTCGCTACAAAACACATTTAATTTTACCTGCACACTCAGGATGGGTTTTTAACCTTTTTGTGGGACTATAGTCAACTCTGCCTAAGTCGGAGGTGGAAGGTTGATTTCCGTTCCTTTTTTGGGCGATTTCCCCAGCTTTTATTACGAGGCGGCCAAGTTGCCTCATTTTACAATTGCTCCAAAATGGAAGAAGAGGAAGTTATTCTAATACGAACCATGGTTCTCATTTCCTTCTTCAGCAGTGGTTTCCTTTTTTCTTTCACTAGTCTTCATTTTCATCCTTGCTCCACTTGTCTTCTTCACGGGCTCCGATCCTTTTGCCGCTGTCTTCTTCACGGGCTCCGATCCTTTTGCCGCTGTCTTCTTCACGGGCTCCGATCCTTTTGCCTCTGTCTTCTTCACGGGCTCCGATCCTTTTGCCTCTGTATTCTTCACGGGCTCCGATCCTTTTGCCTCTGTCTTCTTCACGGGCTCCGATCCTTTTGCCTCTGTTTTATTACGAGGCGGCCAAGTTGCCTCATTCTCATTCATTTTTTTCTTGGCCCCCCTCCTGTCCGACAGCATTGCTCCGAATCTCAAAATCAGCGCGTCCTTCTTTACAGTATCCACGATTCGCTCATCACCCCTCTCTATCACAGAGATGCCAAGTAGTACGTTTTTGCCGTATTTAGTACGTTTTTTTGATGTAAATACGGTAGTACGTTTTCTATAAAAAAAAATGTTTTTTGAAGATTTTTTTTTTTTTTTTTTTTTTTTTTTTTAATTGTCTTTATTCTCCTCCCCACCATATAGTAACTGTCGAACATGGCAAAAAGAATTAGGTTGAACCCTTTAAAACTATTATTACAATTACGTATCTGAAATATATAAAAAATAAACGAAACAAACTCATAAAAACGCTGTGTGACAAATCAACTTTTATATTAATGCAAACGTAAAGAGTATTTTTGCCGCGCGAAAAAAACTTTGCGAAAAAATATGATTTTTTACCTCATACATTGGCTGCACTGAAAATAATTTTGTTTTGGTTAAAAATACTGTTTTTTACCTCTCAGAATACTTTTTTTGGTTTGTGAAGGTTGGCATCACTGCTCTCATATTGCCAACGATGATCCGGCGCACTCTTTCAGTCTTGTCCGATGACGAGCATCCGGGAAGGTTCTTAGCTCCGTCCAGAAGCATACGAGCTTGCACGATCGTGGATGTCGTCTCTGATTCAGTGGCTGTAGTTCTTGGTTTTGCATGCCTGCAACTTCGAACATGCCTCCACATTTCACCAAGGCTGACAAAGCCGAGGCAGTGAATGCAGGGAAGAAAATCCTCCAATGCCCTCGGCTTTCTCGGCCTTCTTAGCCCAAATAATTCCCCTTGTTGCCTTTCTATGACATTTAGATTGTGGTGAAAGTCACCCAAGAGGCGTAGCTTCTGAAAGCCTACTTCCGTCTTTTTGCGGGGGAGGGTGATGAGGTGCGCTGCTTCAGGCTCGTCAGAGTGCTGTAATCTAAGATGATGTGTTCTTTCCAATCAAACATAATACCAGTAATAACAGTAATTTTGAATGAGGAGTGTTTTGTTGTAGGACGTTATGACCATGTCAGGTTCATAAATGAATTCATTAATATTGAATTTAATTTTCATTTGGATTTCATTAGGAAGTTACTTGCACAGGTTCGACATACTTTGAAAGAATATGTCGCTCTTGTGCAGAATCTAAAATCTATCAAAGACCTTTCGTGGAAGTGTGCAGTTGCTTCCTAAACTAATTTATGAATATTGAATTTAATTTTCATTTGGATTTCAGTAGGAAGTTGCTTGCACAGGTTCGACATACTCTGGAAGAATATGTCGCTGTCATCTTGTGCAGAATCTAAAATCTTCAACACTTTTTCATTAAAGACTGTTCGTGGAAGTGTGCCGTTCCTTCATACATTAATTTATGAATATATTGAATTTAATTTTCATTTGGATTTCAGTAGGAAGTTGCTTGCGCTTGTTGGACATACTTTGAACGAATATGTCGCTCTCACCTTGTGCAGAATCTAAAATCTTCAGCACTTTTTCATCAAAGACCTTTCTTTCTTGTCCTGCCTTCATTTTCTTGGTGTCGGCATACTCGTGGTTGCCTTAGTGGTTAATTTAATCTATGAATATTGAATTTCATTTTCATTTGGATTTCAGTAGGAAGTTGCTTGCACAGGTTCGACATACTCTGGAAGAATATGTCGCGCTCATCTTGTGCAGAATCTAAAATCTTCAACACTTTTTCATAAAAAAACTTTTGTGGAAGTGTGCCGTTCCTTCATAAATTAATTTATGAACATTGAATTTCATTTTCATTTGGATTTCAGTAGGAAGTTGCTTGCACAGGTTCGACATACTTTGAAAGAATATGTCATACTTTGAAACCATCATGCTAAATGCACAGGGCATAGAGCCGGCGCGCATTCGTAGCCGTCTGTTAACAGATGGCGGCAAGGGGTGTTCCGCGGACTCTTGCCACCATCTCAGCGACTTCCCCAAGGTATTGGGGAGTGTTGGTTCGGATCTGTGGGCCGGTCTTCAGATGTGGAGAATCTGACTCCAGCAAGATCCGGTGAGATGGGATATGACCCAGGGCACCCTGCTGTGTTCGATCGAACTGCTTTACAAGAGCTGTAAAGCCAAAGTGACAGTGGGGAACGTATCCATCCACAGATCAGCTTGGTCGGCAGTCGAGCAATAGCAGTGAAGGTGTATCCGTTGGGAGTATCCGTTCAGTAGGAAGTTGCTTGCACATGTTCAACATACTCTGGAAGAATATGTCGCTCTCATCCTGTGCAGACTCTAGTGCCGTTTCTTCATGAATTAATTTATAAATATTGAATTTCATTTTCATTCGGATTTCAGTAGGAAGTTGCTTGCACATGTTCCGGAGGATTTTCAGGCCTTCTCCGTAGACTTCCCTGTTGCAGAAGTCGCCTCTTCGCCCTCGAAAGTGGCACACCAATACGTAGCTACCGACGCCCAGTCCGAGTATATTGAGCACTGTAACCGGGACTGTTCTTCTTTGACAATCCAGTACGCTGTCCTCAGCGCTCCCAGAAGGGCCATCCTCTTGACTGAAACGGCACGTGTGAACGCCGTCCTGATTCCTCCGCTCTCTGCCGCGGCCCTCACTTTGGCGGCCGAGGACTTGTGTAGGTCTCCCTTCTCATGCCACTTTATCGACTCAAGCCGATACTTAGACTTCCCTGTTGCAGAAGTCGCCTCTTCGTCATTGAAAGTGGCACACCAATACGTAGCTACCGACGCCCAGTCCGAGTATTCGGGACAGCAGTTCAGCTTGGTGAAACCGGTCACTCTTTGGATCAGAGTAGTCCAGCCCTACCTCGCTTATCGCCTTGGTCAGGGGATCTCGCATTATACGGATCATTCCTTCCCAGTCCCTCTCGGTGTACGTGGCAGCTTGCCTTCTCCTCCATTTCTCTTATCCCGTGCCGGAAGGCCTCCATCTCCATGACGGGGCTCTTCATCGCCACCTCCCTCTTGTCTACAAAGACGCAGTGTAAGATGTCCTTCGAGTCGTGCTCCATGAATGTATACGTAATGTATTGAGCACTGTAATCGGGACTGTTCTTCTTTGACAATCCAGTATGCTGTCCTCAGCGCTCCCAGAACGGCCATCCTCTTGACTGAAACGGCACGTGTGAACGCTGTCCTGATTCCTCCGCTCTCTGCCGCGGCCCTCACTTTGGCGGCAGAGGACTTGTGTAGGTCTCCCTTCTCATGCCGTTTTATCGACTCAATTGCCTTGACGATCCATCCCTTCGCTCCATGTTGGGGGACTTGCCACTGGCTTCCTGTACCATCACTGTTGTTGAATGGAGTATCTTCTTATTGTGTTCGTCACAGAAGCTTCGCAGAAGCCTTCTTAGCACAAACAAATTCCCTTTTTGCCTTTTTTTGTGTCGAAGTTTCTCAAATCCTATTTCCCTCTTTTTCCGGGGGAGGGCGATGAGGCATGCAACTTGGGGCTCGTCAGAATGTTGTAACTGAGATGCCGTGTCAGTCTCCACGATTCGTTCATCGCCCCTCACTCTCATATAATGTTTCTTTTTCTCCAAATATCAATTAAATCAAACTTATTCAAGAAGTCTAAAATCCAATCACGGCATTTGACTTTACAAATAGTATTGTAACCTATATATAATCCATGTCCATATTTATAATCAACCATTATATCTCCTTCTGTTATACATGTTGAATGAAATAATGATCAACGATTGTAAACTTTTTTTGTTTTTTGTTGAAGCAATAAAAAGAAGAAATTACTAACGATTTTTAATATGAAACTTTTTTTTTATAACAACTGAATAGAAAATGAGTACTGCTGCTCAATAATGTATGAATATTCATTAGCAGCAGTGTTACTTGCTCAATTAACTTGCAACTAACTAACCAATATTTTGTATGTGAGAAAAGAGTATAAGTTGCTGAATGCTACATTTAAAAGCAAGCTCTTGTCATGCCCTAGACAAAACTAAACATGACTACAGGGTATCTTTAAAAAAAAAAAAAAAAAAAAACTTGCCACCAAACTTTGAAATACGAGGTTTTTACTGGCCCGACGGCAATTTTTGGTGGCCCCGGGCCATCGGGCCTATGCTAATTTCGAGCATTGATGTATGGCTTGTCTTCAAACTGTGTGTGTTCCCTATCTTATGACTCCACCAAAGAATTTATCGAATGTCACCCTAAAAACTCTTCTAATTTCACGTTCACACTCAATTTGTTGGGGGTACTGCATGTGTCATCATATGCACAACGGTTATGGTTGGTATTCTAAGAAATAATTTCCATGGAAGTGTGCCGTTTCTTCATAAATTAATCTATGAATATTGAATTTAATTTTCATTTAGATTTCAGTAGGAAGTTGTTTGCACATGTTCGACGTACTTTGAAAGAATATGTCGCTCTCATCTTGTGCAGAATCTAAAATCTTCAACACTTTTTCATCAAAGACCTCTCGTGGAAGCGTGCCGTCTCTTCATAAATTAATTTATGAATATTTAATTTAATTCAATTGTGCAGAATCTAAAATGTTTGTTGGTTCGGATCTGTGGGCCGGTTTGTAATGATTTTTTTTATTAATACAATTCACTTTTACGAATACTGTACTATCTGTCTAAAAAACTTACTGTCGACGAAAGCCACTTCCTGATGTCTGTGAGAGTGGTCTGTCTTAGTTTTACCGTCTTCAGGACGCTCCTCACAGCAGCCCCAACATTGCTGCTGGACAACGATGGGGAAAACTTCGTAAAGAAGATGTGGTTGTTGCCAGGCTTGTACCCCCGGAATCGCCGTCTCAGCCGGGTGTATTTCAGCAGGTCGTGGTACAGCCCGGCGTCGACGGCGATCCGGGCGGTTCCATGCATGTCCGCCGTCTTGTGATCAGCTTGGTCGGCAGTCGAACAATAGCAGTGAAGGTGTATCCGTTGGGCACGGTGACACCTCTCCTGCAGGACCTCGCGCCACTCCCGGTTAGCCACGAGCCCGTAGGGATCCCCCGTGGTGCCCCTGAGGTGCCCCTGAGGTGGAGAACCAGTACGTGACCGGAGTGGCCTTGGACAGCGATTTGCTTCAGGACTTCAACGCTCTTTCATCAAAGACCTTCCGTGGAAGTGTGCCGTCTCTTTATACATTAATTTATGAATATTGAATTTAATTTTCATTTGGATTTCAGCAGGAAGTTGCTTGCACATGTTCGACATACTTTGAAAGAATATGTCGCTCTCATCTTGTGCAGAATCTAAAATCTTCAACACTTTTTCATCAAAGGCCTTTCGTTCTTGTTCTGCCTTCTTCTTGCTGGTGTCAGCCTACTCGTGGGCGCCATGGTGGTTGTCATGCTGTTCTTCTTCTGGTTCTTGTAGTCTTGACAAAAAGGATCATACAGGAAAGTATTTTCTCGGACGAGTGAAAATAATAGATACAGTATTTGATGCAGGGAGCTCTCCTCTCGTGATGTAGTCGATGCCGAGGCTTTGCACAAATTGCAGCAACGAGGCGAATTTTGTGCTTTGGGGCAGCTCTTCTTTTACCACCCAGTACGCTGTCCTCGGCGCTCCCAGAACGGCCATACTTTCGATGGAAACGGCCCGTTGGAACGCCGCCCTGATTCCCCCGGTAGCCGCTGCTGCTCTCACTTTGGCGGCCGAGGACTTGTGGAGGTCTCCTCTCTCATGCCTCTTTATCGACTCCAGCCGATGGGTGACGCAGGGAGTCTGTGTCCAGGTGGGATTTCTACCCCTCTTGTCCTCTGGCAGGTATCGGCTGCACCAGTCACATATCATTTCTGGAGATTCGAGATGGGAATTAAGAATAAAAGATAAAAATATGTTGACAATGCATTTCCATATTTGTTTCGAGTGCAATTATTACCTTTGTGCACACCGTCTTTCTCACATTTCTTGGGAAAAAGGCTCCAGAGTGTCCTTTGGCGCTCCACAATGCGTCGAGGATGGGACCCAAGTCTCTCACACCCTTCCCATTGGAATGGATGAAGAGATACTCCTCTCCATTGATCTTCTCTTGAGATGCTGTCAGATTCATTCTCGGCACGGATCAGGCTTGTCTAATGGTTCCATGCCAGAAATTTAGACGCGATTTGTTTTTGAACCCCTTTTGTTCCATGAAAGAGCTTCGTCAGGTTTCTAAGATATCCCTCAAACCAAATAGTGGAGTGAGTCCAAAGAGGCCTCCAGATCTTGACCGACTGAACCATTTGCAGCAACTGGTGCGCATTGTATGACATGTGTTACTTTCCAAGATACAACTCTGGAAATTTATTCAAAGCTGCGGCTGCCGATCTCAAATCCATAGGATTGAATTTCTCTTTGCTCAAGTAGTATACTGAATGGACACGAGGCATCCAGTGAGAGAGAATTCTGGGCATTAAGATTCCTTTAATCAATTGCCTTGACGATCCATCCCTTCGCTCCATGTTGGGGGACTTGCCACTGGCTTCCTGTACCATCACTGTTGTTGAATGGAGAATCTTCTTATTGTGTTCGTCGCAGAAGCTTTGCAGAAGCCTTCTTAGCACAAACAATTCCCCTTTTTGCCTTCCCAGTACTGTCAGATTATGCTGAAAGTCTCCCATGTGTCGAAGTTTCTCAAATCATAATTCCCTCTTTTTCCGGTGGAGGGCGAAGAGGCATGCTACTTGGGGCTTGTCAGAATGTTGTAACTGAGATGCCGTGTCAGTCTCCACGATTCGTTCATCGCCCCTCACTCTCATGTAATGTTTCTTTTTCTCCAAATATCAATTAAATCAACTTTATTCAAGAAGTCTACAATCCAATCACGGCATTTGACTTTACAAATAGTATTGTAACCTATATATAATCCATGTCCATATTCATAATCAACCATTATATCTCCTTCTGTTATACATGTTGAATGAAATAATGATCAACGATTGTAAACTTTTTTTGTTTTTTGTTGAAGCAATAAAAAGAAGAAATTACTAACGATTTTTAATATGAAACTTTTTTTTTATAACAACTGAATAGAAAATGAGTACTGCTGCTCAATAATGTATGAATATTCATTAGCAGCAGTGTTACTTGCTCAATTAACTTGCAACTAACTAACCAATATTTTGTATGTGAGAAAAGAGTATAAGTTGCTGAATGCTACATTTAAAAGCAAGCTCTTGTCATGCCCTAGACAAAACTAAACATGACTACAGGGTATCTTTAAAAAAAACTTTTTTTTTTTTTTTTTTTTTGCTGGCCCGATCGGGCCACCAAACTTTGAAATACGAGGTTTTTACTGGCCCGACGGCAATTTTTGGTGGCCCCGGGCCATCGGGCCTATGCTAATTTCGAGCATTGATGTATGGCTTGTCTTCAAACTGTGTGTGTTCCCTATCTTATGACTCCACCAAAGAATTTATCGAATGTCACCCTAAAAACTCTTCTAATTTCACGTTCACACTCAATTTGTTGGGGGTACTGCATGTGTCATCATATGCACAACGGTTATGGTTGGTATTCTAAGAAATAATTTCCATGGAAGTGTGCCATTTCTTCATAAATTAATCTATGAATATTGAATTTAATTTTCATTTAGATTTCAGTAGGAAGTTGTTTGCACATGTTCGACGTACTTTGAAAGAATATGTCGCTCTCATCTTGTGCAGAATCTAAAATCTTCAACACTTTTTCATCAAAGACCCTGGAAGCGTGCCGTCTCTTCATGAATTAATTTATGAATATTTAATTTAATTCAATTGTGCAGAATCTAAAATGTTTGTTGGTTCGGATCTGTGGGCCGGTTTGTAATGATTTTTTTTATTAATACAATTCACTTTTACGAATACTGTACTATCTGTCTAAAAAACTTACTGTCGACGAAAGCCACTTCCTGATGTCTGTGAGAGTGGTCTGTCTTAGTTTTACCGTCTTCAGGACGCTCCTCACAGCAGCCCCAACATTGCTGCTGGACAACGATGGGGAAAACTTCGTAAAGAAGATGTGGTTGTTGCCAGGCTTTCCCCCCGGAATCGCCGTCTCAGCCGGGTGTATTTCAGCAGGTCGTGGTACAGCCCGGCGTCGACGGCGATCCGGGCGGTTCCATGCGTGTCCGCCGTCTTGTGATCAGCTTGGTCGGCAGTCGAACAATAGCAGTGAAGGTGTATCCGTTGGGCACGGTGACACCTCTCCTGCAGGACCTCGCGCCACTCCCGGTTAGCCACGAGCCCGGAGGGATCCCCCGTGGTGCCCCTGAGGTGCCCCTGAGGTGGAGAACCAGTATGTGACCGGAGTGGCCTTGGACAGCGATTTGCTTCAGGACTTCAACGCTCTTTCATCAAAGACCTTTCGTGGAAGTGTGCCGTCTCTTTATAAATTAATTTATGAATATTGAATTGAATTTTCATTTGGATTTCAGCAGGAAGTTGCTTGCACATGTTCGACATACTTTGAAAGAATATGTCGCTCTCATCTTGTGCAGAATCTAAAATCTTCAACACTTTTTCATCAAAGGCCTTTCGTTCTTGTTCTGCCTTCTTCTTGCTGGTGTCAGCCTACTCGTGGGCGCCATGGTGGTTGTCATGCTGTTCTTCTTCTGGTTCTTGTAGTCTTGACAAAAAGGATCATACAGGAAAGTATTTTCTCGGACGAGTGAAAATAATAGATACAGTATTTGATGCAGGGAGCTCTCCTCTCGTGATGTAGTCGATGCCGAGGCTTTGCACAAATTGCAGCAACGAGGCGAATTTTGTGCTTTGGGGCAGCTTTTCTTTTACCACCCACTACGCTGTCCTCGGCGCTCCCAGAACGGCCATACATTCGATGGAAAAGGCCCGTTGGAACGCCGCCCTGATTCCCCCGGTAGCCGCTGCTGCTCTCACTTTGGCGGCCGAGGACTTGTGGAGGTCTCCTCTCTCATGCCTCTTTATCGACTCCAGCCGATGGGTGACTTGTGGAGCTCTCCTCTCTCATGCCTCTTTATCGACTCCAGCCGATGGGTGACTTGTGGAGGTCTCCTCTCTCATGCCTCTTTATCGACTCCAGCCGATGGGTGACGCAGGGAGTCTGTGTCCAGGTGGGATTTCTACCCCTCTTGTCCTCTGGCAGGTATCGGCTGCACCAGTCACATATCATTTCTGGAGATTCGAGATGGGAATGAAGAATAAAAGATAAAAATATGTTGACAATGCATTTCCATATTTGTTTCGAGTGCAATTATTACCTTTGTGCACACCGTCTTTCTCACATTTCTTGGGAAAAAGGCTCCAGAGTGTCCTTTGGCGCTCCACAATGCAATGAAGAAATACTCCTCTCCATTGATCTTCTCTGAGATGCTGTCAGATTCATCCTCGGCACGGATCAGGCTTGTCTAATGGTTCCATGCCAGAAATTTAGACGCGATTTGTTTTGGTCTTCATCGCCACCTCCCTCTTGTCTACAAAGACGCAGTGAATGATGTCTTTGGAGTCGTGCTCCATGAACGTGTACGTAATGTATTGAGCACTGTAACCGGGACTGTCATTTCGTTCACCTTTTCAAGAGAAATAACATAGGGATCATAAGTATTGTTTAATATTAAAGCATGCTCATTTCAAATTCATGTTATGGTTTGCCAATGTGATTTACAGACTAAAATGAGGATTTCTGCATTAATTTGCATAATTGATTAAAAATTGATTATTAAAAAAAAAATAACGCAATCTTATAAATTACGTTGGAATGTCGTCCTGATTCCGCTGTTCTCTGCCGCTACCCTCACTTTGGCGGCCTCTCACGGCCTCTCATGCCTCTCATGCCTCTTTATCGACTCCAGCCGATAGGTGACTTGTGGAGGTCTCCCCTCTCATGCCTCTTTATCGACTCCAGCCGATAGGTGACTTGTGGAGGTCTCCTCTCTCATGCCTCTTTATCGACTCCAGCCGATAGGTGACTTGTGGAGGTCTCCTCTCTCATGCCTCTTTATCGACTCCAGCCGATGGGTGACGCAGGGAGTCTGTGTCCAGGTGGGATTTCTACCCCTCCTGTCCTCTGGCAGGTATCGGCTGCACCAGTCACATATCATTTCTGGAGATTCGAGATGGGAATGAAGAATAAAAGATAAAAATATGTTGACAATGCATTTCCATATTTGTTTCGAGTGCAATTATTACCTTTGTGCACACCGTCTTTCTCACATTTCTTGGGAAAAAGGCTCCAGAGTGTCCTTTGGCGCTCCACAATGCAATGAAGAAATACTCCTCTCCATTGATCTTCTCTGAGATGCTGTCAGATTCATCCTCGGCACGGATCAGGCTTGTCTAATGGTTCCATGCCAGAAATTTAGACGCGATTTGTTTTGGTCTTCATCGCCACCTCCCTCTTGTCTACAAAGACGCAGTGAATGATGTCTTTGGAGTCGTGCTCCATGAACGTGTACGTAATGTATTGAGCACTGTAACCGGGACTGTCATTTCGTTCACCTTTTCAAGAGAAATAACATAGGGATCATAAGTATTGTTTAATATTAAAGCATGCTCATTTCAAATTCATGTTATGGTTTGCCAATGTGATTTACAGTAGGAGTGGGCTATAAATGGGTCATTTCTCGTTTTATTTTCGGGACAGTTTTTTTGTATTCCATTTGCCCTATCTCAACATGAAATGACAACATTTTTTGCCTGGGGTCGCAGAAAAAAGTGTGCAGGGCCAAAATCCAAGATGGCCGCCGTTTTCCTTAAAAATCATATTTTCGGTCATAACTTTGTCATTAATGGGTCTCTTTATTTGGTTTTGGTGTCTAACCCTATGTTAAGGGATCTATTTATGCAGTTAAAAATACTGTAAAATATTTAGATATTGTGTTAAGGCATATTTTGACAATTTGTACCCCTTTTTAACCCAATTTTGAACCATGCCCGTAGATCTGGAATGAATGGGTAAATTACATTGGAGAACATTTTTAAAAAGCTAGAGAACAAGTTGAAAGTGAAAAAATAACATTCATAACCCTCACACTTGACAACATTTTCGGCCTGGGGTTATAGAAAAAAGTGTGCAGGGCCAATATCTAAGATGGCCGCCGTTTTCCTTGAAAATCACATTTTCAGCCATAACTTTGTCATTTTGTGGTGTTTTTACTTGCTTGTGGTGTCTAACCCCATATTTTGGGGGTCAAGCAATCTGTTATGCATCTAAAAATAGTCACAAACTCACAAGTCATCAAATGTTGAGCTAACACCATTTTAAAAACTGTATTTGAACATATTTTGAGAAACATGTTTTCAATATCTACGATGTTGCTTAAAGGACCTACAGAATACAACGTACTTTGACACTTATTCCATAGTTGATGACTTGAAACATAGGTTTGCCAAAGAAAAATCCATGAAAATAAACAGAGTAGTGATTTAAGACTAGTTTTCTGATGCCAAATCTCACTTAGCAGCCAGTTTACGCCCCACCCACATTTATAGCGTCCGGAATCAGCAGCGTGATCGACATGTGATTGACAATTCATTGGCTTACGTCATGACGCGTCATCTACAGAATTTAGTTCATTAGTCCGTTCTTTAGATGACGTCACATTTTGGCGATTTAAAAGGGGCGTTCCCAGGACAATTAGATATTTACTAATTACCCCTAAATTGATTGATTTCATGAGAAATGACTGCCAATTCTTTTTCTCCGGAAAAAAATTACATTATAGAGAGCCGAATTGTGAAAATTAGGCCATCTAGACGCTGTAGTTCCTTTAAAACATAATGCAGCTCTCTCCTAAGGAAGTCCCCAGTTCCTGAAACGGTCATAGGCATAATCTGCTGCTCAATAGTGTCCTGGATGTCATCAGTCCCAGGTGGATGCTGCCAAATTTCATCTCGGGTACCAGCACGCATCAGGTGATCCACTCCGAAAGTTCCGTCCCCATTATCATCCAGGTAGAACCCAATATACCATCTTTTGGTACAGGTCTCTCTCATCCCAGATGACAGCAAGTGGTTGGTTAGGCTGAAACATACGTTCTTTTTCAGAGTGAGACATTCCCTCTACCTCTTGGGCAATAAAATGCAAACAAAAAAGAAGAGTATTTTCACCCACGTAAAGCCCACCCCTATCATTAACTACATTTCAACACAAGGCTAAAGCGTAGGTTAATTTTCAGAGAATTTGTCACTTTGTCATTCGTAATAAAGCTTGTCTTTTTTTTCTTTTTTTTGTGGGGGGGGGGGGGGGGGGTGCCTTTATAGTACAAATAGCTGAGAAATCGCCTGAGCTGAAGACATTCTTGAGGCAGGAGATTCAGTACCAGAGAGTCACACATCAACGTGATGCAGATGTATGCAGGGACCTTTACAAGGTCAACAAATTATCAGAGAAAGAGATGATCGAGAACCTAACGGTACTCCTCGGGGATGATTACCAAGCATAGGAAGCAGTGGTATTTCCTTGCCAAGAGGCAGAGGGAATGTCTCACTCTGAAAAACAACTTATGTTTCAGACTAAACCATCCACTTGCTGCCCTCTGGGATGAGAGAGACCTGTACCAATAGATGGAAAAATGGTATATTGGGTTCTACATGTACCTGGATTATAATGGGGACGGAACTTTCCGAGTGGATCACCTGATGCGTGCTGGTACCGGAGATGAAATTTGGCAGCGAACACATGGGACTATAGAGCAGCAGATTGTGCCTGTACCAGTTTCAGGAACCGGGGACTTGTTTAGGAGAAATCCGCTTTATGTTTTAAGCAACATCGTAGAAATTGAAGGCATGTTTCTATAAATATGCTAATTTAGGTAAAAAGGAATTCAAATGTAGTCAAAAATGTTGTTAACTCAACATTTGATGGCTTGTGACTATTTTTTAGATGCATAACAGATTGTTTGACCCCCAACACATGGGTATAGGCACCACAAGCAAGTAAAAACACCACAAAATGACTAAAGTTATGGCTGAGAATGTGATTTTTCATGGAAAAAGGCGGCCATCTTGGATTTTGGCCATGTACACTTTTTAGTATAACCCCAGGCCGAAAATTTTGTCAAGTGTGAGGGTTATGGGGGCTATGAATATTATTTTGTCACTTTCAACTTGTTCTCTAGCTTTTTAAGAATGTTCTCCGATATAATTTACCCATTAATTTCAGGTCTACGGGCATGGTTCAAAATTGGGTTAAAAAGGGGTAAAAATGGTCAAAAATATGCCAAACACAATATCTGAATATTTTACAGTATTTTTAACTGTATAAATAGATCCCTTAACCCTCAAAACATAGGGTTAGACACCAAAACCAAATAAAGAGACCCACTAATGACAAAGTTATGGCCGAAAATGTGATTTTTAGGGGAAAATGGCGGCCATCTTGAATTTTGGCCCTGCACACTTTTTTCTGCGACCCCAGGAAAAAAATATTGTCATTTCATGTTGAGATAGGGCAAATGGAATACAAAAAAACTGTCCCGAAAATAAAACGACAAAAAAAGTATTTTTCACCCACGTATAGCCCACTCCTATTTACAGACTAAATGAGGATTTCTGCATTAATTTGCATTTAATTGATTAAAAATTGATTATTAAAAAAAAAATAACGCAATCTTATAAATTACGTTGGAATGTCGTCCTGATTCCGCTGTTCTCTGCCGCTACCCTCACTTTGGCGGCCTCTCACGGCCTCTCATGCCTCTCATGCCTCTTTATCGACTCCAGCCGATAGGTGACTTGTGGAGGTCTCCCCTCTCATGCCTCTTTATCGACTCCAGCCGATAGGTGACTTGTGGAGGTCTCCTCTCTCATGCCTCTTTATCGACTCCAGCCGATAGGTGACTTGTGGAGGTCTCCTCTCTCATGCCTCTTTATCGACTCCAGCCGATAGGTGACTTGTGGAGGTCTCCTCTCTCATGCCTCTTTATCGACTCCAGCCGATGGGTGACGCAGGGAGTCTGTGTCCAGGTGGGATTTCTACCCCTCCTGTCCTCTGGCAGGTATCGGCTGCACCAGTCACATATCATTTCTGGAGATTCGAGATGGGAATTAAGAATAAAAGATAAAAATATGTTGACAATGCATTTCCATATTTGTTTCGAGTGCAATTATTACCTTTGGGCACACCGTCTTTCTTGGGAAAAAGGCTCCAGAGTGTCCTTTGGCGCTCCACAATGCGTCGAGGATGGGACCCAAGTCTCTCACACCCTTCCCATTGGAATGGATAAAGAGATACTCCTCTCCATTGATCTTCTCTGAGATGCTGTCAGATTCATCCTCGGCACGAATCAGGCTTGTCTAATTGTTCCATGCCAGAAATTTAGACGTGAGTTGTTTTGGAACCCCTTTTGTTCCATGAAAGAGCTTCGTCAGGTTTCTAAGATGTCCCTCAAACCAAATAGTGGAGTGAGTCCAAAGAGGCCTCCAGATCTTGACCGACTGAACCATTTGCAGCAACTGGTGCGCATTGTATGACATGTGTTACTTTCCAAGATACAACTCTGGAAATGTATTCAAAGCTGCGGCTGCCGATCTCAAATCCATAGGATTGAATTTCTCTTTGCTCAAGCAGTATACTGAATGGACACGAGGCATCCAGTGAGAGAGAATTCTGGGCATTAAGATTCCTTTAATCAATTGCCTTGACGATCCATCCCTTCGCTCCATGTTGGGGGACTTGCCACTGGCTTCCTGTACCATCACTGTTGTTGAATGGAGTATCTTCTTATTGTGTTTGTCGCAGAAGCTTTGCAGAAGCCTTCTTAGCACAAACAATTCCCCTTTTTGCCTTCCCAGCACTGTCAGAGTAAGCTGAAAGTCTCCCTAGTGTTGAAGTTTCTCAAATCCTATTTCCCTCTTTTTCCGGTGGAGGGCAATGAGGCACGCAACTTGGGGCTCGTCAGAATGTTGTAACTGAGATGCCGTGTCAGTCTCCACGATTCGTTCATCGCCCCTCACTCTCATATAATGGTTCTTTTTCTCCAAATATCAATTAAATCAACTTTATTCAAGAAGTCTACAATCCAATCACGGCATTTGACTTTACAAATAGTATTGTAACCTATATATAATCCATGTCCATATTCATAATCAACCATAACATCTCCTGTTGAATGAAATAATGATCAACGATTGTAAACGTTTTTTTTTTTATTTGAAGCAATAAAAAGAAGAAAAAAAATTAAAATCTCCACCTATTAAAGAATATTCTGGATCCACTATGCTTTTTGTATGAGTTTACTGGCCCCATGGTTTAGGAGATATATTATTTGCTTGATATCATTCCTTACAGCTCTCCTCTGGCGCCACTGTGCGGTAAAGTGATGCAGGGGGGATGTTGGTTAAGTACAGCACCATGGTAATCTCCGGCCTGCGTGATGCAAACTACATTGTTTCTATCGCTCTCTGCAGAGACTTCAGGGATTTCACGACAGCATGTGCATTTACCTACGGTGAAGGATGGATGTATGCGATAATGACCACACTGACACCTGAAATAGTCAAATTGAACATGTTTGTTCGCATGTACATGTAGATCAGTAGATGTAGACAAAATTATCCGAAAATATTACTAATTTACAAGGCTTCTAGAATCGTACATTTAAACAAATTTTGTATTACCTCCACTTTTGTTGATAGGGTCGTATTAAGTTGTCCGTAGTCTTTACACATGCTGTAAATTTAGCATGCATGCCCTCTGTGATGTCGGTACAACCCCCCACATGGTCACCTTGATAGAGCTTCCACCTTCTTTGAGGGTTAGCCTTCGTCGTTTCCATGTTGATGTAGTCACAACTTCTCCTATCTAAGCAAGTAAAAAAGAATACAGGTAACGTGAGGCATTGATAACAACACGAGCATTAATTCTCTATTATTGTTCATCCTTGCATGCAAATTATGTAGTTATTCACTAATTCTATTTGATGAGGTTAACCGTTAAGTGTTGAGAGTTTGCATCTTCAGAGTGACATTTTGGCAATATTCACACAAGCACGCTTTCATCTTATCGGGATCGATGAACTACCACTCGCACTCGGACGTTGACTGAAGCCCACAGGCATTCTTCGGGATCCGGGGAATTGCTGTGACGGAACAGTCGCTGTTCGATGGGGTTCGAGATCGGTAAGCTGAGCAGAAACTCTTCTTTGGCCAAAATGACACATCAGTGATCGGTGCCTCCTAGGAGACCTGCAGCTCGGTGACCTGCGACGACCCCTGCGATGACCCCTGCATCGACCCTGCGACCTGCTCCGGGAGCGGTGCTCCTTCCTTCTCATCTGGTTTCGTGCCAGGCACTCACGGAGAGATACAGGTTCTTAAGTCTTTGGGTGTCCTTCCCTTGGGCATCCCCTGGGCCTCAAGTTGAAGTAGGGCCTTCTGCCACATGGCTTCCTTTCTCTTCTTTACCTACAATTTGTTACAAAAAGATAATAATTTGAAGGTCAATAGTCATAAGTAAAATAGGGAGGTTTCCTATTCTTCACTTGGAAACTGGAGTGGGCAAGTCAATCGCCGGCCAGTAAAATGAAGCCCCAATAAGTATGTGCAGTCCGATGATGATGTATTTTCCCGAAGATATCTGATGATGTCGGTTGAAGAAGATGAGCGGAAATCAGAGACGAGTTGCTTCATGGACAGTCAACCATAGTGAGGTGGAGAGGATTTCCCATTCTTTCCTTGGAAGCTGGGGTCGGCAAGACAAATGCCCATGAAATAAAGTCTTCAAGTATTTGACTTTCGAGGGAGGACTCATGCTCCGCATCTTTAGATTGTCAAACGGTGACGCGTGGAGCCTATGACCAAGGGCATCATATCCACAGAACGTGATTTCGTATACAATCGCCCGTGAAGTATAGCCCCAAGAGGTATTTCACCTTCTTGGGAGGACTCATGCTCCGCATCTTGATAATTGTCGAACGGCGACACGTGGAGCCTATGACCAAGGACAACGTATCCACAGAACTAGATTCGGTATACAAAATTGAGAATGATTGCATTTACATTTGTAAATTGAAAATTTATATTCGGCAACTCATACAGTCTGTCCGGCGGAATAGGGCAACTGCACGGTAGTTAGCGATGTGCGCATTCCGTGAACGTACGTGTGTAACATACCTCGAAGTCTACCAATTTATGCTTTTTGTATGAGTTTACTGGCCCCATGGTTTGGGAGATATATTATTTGCTTGATATCATTCCTTACAGCTCTCCTCGTCATTCCGCCCGTGAACTTCATTTTTTTTTTACAAATTTTACAGCAAGCGATTCTGGCATCGTTGTCGAGAAGAGACATGTGCTGCCATACCTGAGAACGTTTTCTTCTATTAGTAATTGGACTTGGAGAGCCTGGAGCAGGGGAAGTCAACTGATCTGCCATCTTCAGAATCTTCAGTCAGAATGTTGCCTACCATAGGATTGAATTTCTCTTTGCTCAAGCAGTATACTGAATGGACACGAGGCATCCAGTGAGAGAGAATTCTGGGCATTAAGATTCCTTTAATCAATTGCCTTGACGATCCATCCCTTCGCTCCATGTTGGGGGACTTGCCACTGGCTTCCTGTACCATCACTGTTGTTGAATGGAGTATCTTCTTATTGTGTTTGTCGCAGAAGCTTTGCAGAAGCCTTCTTAGCACAAACAATTCCCCTTTTTGCCTTCCCAGCACTGTCAGAGTATGCTGAAAGTCTCCCTAGTGTTGAAGTTTCTCAAATCCTATTTCCCTCTTTTTCCGGTGGAGGGCGAAGAGGCATGCTACTTGGGGCTCGTCAGAATGTTGTAACTGAGATGCCAGGTCAGTCTCCACGATTCGTTCATCGCCCCTCACTCTCATATAATGTTTCTTTTTCTCCAAATATCAATTAAATCAACTTTATTCAAGAAGTCTACAATCCAATCACGGCATTTGACTTTACAAATAGTATTGTAGCCTATATATAATCCATGTCCATATTCATAATCAACCATTATATCTCCTTCTGTTATACATGTTGAATGAAATAATGATCAACGATTGTAAACTTTTTTTGTTTTTTGTTGAAGCAATAAAAAGAAGAAATTACTAACGATTTTTAATATGAAACTTTTTTTTTATAACAACTGAATAGAAAATGAGTACTGCTGCTCAATAATGTATGAATATTCATTAGCAGCAGTGTTACTTGCTCAATTAACTTGCAACTAACTAACCAATATTTTGTATGTGAGAAAAGAGTATAAGTTGCTGAATGCAACATTTAAAAGCAAGCTCTTGTCATGCCCTAGACAAAACTAAACATGACTACAGGGTATCTTTAAAAATAAAAAATTTAAAAAAAAACAAAAAAAACAAACTTTGAAATACGAGGTTTTTACTGGCCCGACGGCAATTTTTGGTGGCCCCGGGCCATCGGGCCTATGCTAATTTCGAGCATTGATGTATGGCTTGTCTTCAAACTGTGTGTGTTCCCTATCTTATGACTCCACCAAAGAATTTATCGAATGTCACCCTAAAAACTCTTCTAATTTCACGTTCACACTCAATTTGTTGGGGGTACTGCATGTGTCATCATATGCACAACGGTTATGGTTGGTATTCTAAGAAATAATTTCCATGGAAGTGTGCCGTTTCTTCATAAATGAATATTGAATTTAATTTTCATTTAGATTTCAGTAGGAAGTTGTTTGCACATGTTCGACGTACTTTGAAAGAATATGTCGCTCTCATCTTGTGCAGAATCTAAAATCTTCAACACTTTTTCATCAAAGACCTCTCGTGGAAGCGTGCCGTCTCTTCATAAATTAATTTATGAATATTTAATTTAATTCAATTGTGCAGAATCTAAAATGTTTGTTGGTTCGGATCTGTGGGCCGGTTTGTAATGATTTTTTTTATTAATACAATTCACTTTTACGAATACTGTACTATCTGTCTAAAAAACTTACTGTCGACGAAAGCCACTTCCTGATGTCTGTGAGAGTGGTCTGTCTTAGTTTTACCGTCTTCAGGACGCTCCTCACAGCAGCCCCAACATTGCTGCTGGACAACGATGGGGAAAACTTGGTAAAGAAGATGTGGTTGTTGCCAGGCTTGTACCCCCGGAATCGCCGTCTCAGCCGGGTGTATTTCAGCAGGTCGTGGTACAGCCCGGCGTCGACGGCGATCCGGGCGGTTCTATGCGTGTCCGCCGTCTTGTGATCAGCTTGGTCGGCAGTCGAACAATAGCAGTGAAGGTGTATCCGTTGGGCACGGTGACACCTCTCCTGCAGGACCTCGCGCCACTCCCGGTTAGCCACGAGCCCGGAGGGATCCCCCGTGGTGCCCCTGAGGTGCCCCTGAGGTGGAGAACCAGTATGTGACCGGAGTGGCCTTGGACAGCGATTTGCTTCAGGACTTCAACGCTCTTTCATCAAAGACCTTTCGTGGAAGTGTGCCGTCTCTTTATACATTAATTTATGAATATTGAATTTAATTTTCATTTGGATTTCAGCAGGAAGTTGCTTGCACATGTTCGACATACTTTGAAAGAATATGTCGCTCTCATCTTGTGCAGAATCTAAAATCTTCAACACTTTTTCATCAAAGGCCTTTAGTTCTTGTTCTGCCTTCTTCTTGCTGGTGTCAGCCTACTCGTGGGCGCCATGGTGGTTGTCATGCTGTTCTTCTTCTGGTTCTTGTAGTCTTGACAAAAAGGATCATACAGGAAAGTATTTTCTCGGACGAGTGAAAAAAATAGATACAGTATTTGGTGCAGGGAGCTCTCCTCTCGTGATGTAGTCGATGCCGAGGCTTTGCACAAATTGCACGTTTTCTTCTAGTAGTAATTGGACTTGGAGAGCCTGGAGCAGGGGAAGTCAACTGATCTGCCATCTTCAGAATCTTCAGTCAGAATGTTGCCTACCATAGGATTGAATTTCTCTTTGCTCAAGCAGTATACTGAATGGACACGAGGCATCCAGTGAGAGAGAATTCTGGGCATTAAGATTCCTTTAATCAATTGCCTTGATGATCCATCCCTTCGCTCCATGTTGGGGGACTTGCCACTGGCTTCCTGTACCATCACTGTTGTTGAATGGAGTATCTTCTTATTGTGTTCGTCGCAGAAGCTTCGCAGAAGCCTTCTTAGCACAAACAATTCCCCTTTTTGCCTTCCCAGCACTGTCAGATCATGCTGAAAGTCTCCCATGAGTCGAAGTTTCTCAAATCCTATTTCCCTCTTTTTCCGGGGGAGGGCGATGAGGCATGCAACTCGGGGCTCGTCAGAATGTTGTAACTGAGATGCCGTGTCAGTCTCCACGATTCGTTCATCGCCCCTCACTCTCATATAATGTTTCCTTTTCTCCGAATATCAATTAAATCAACTTTATTCAAGAAGTCTACAATCCAATCACGGCATTTGACTTTACAAATAGTATTGTAACCTATATATAATCCATGTCCATATTCATAATCAACCATTATATCTCCTTCTGTTATACATGTTGAATGAAATAATGATCAACGATTGTAAACTTTTTTTGTTTTTTGTTGAAGCAATAAAAAGAAGAAATTACTAACGATTTTTAATATGAAACTTTTTTTTTATAACAACTGAATAGAAAATGAGTACTGCTGCTCAATAATGTATGAATATTCATTAGCAGCAGTGTTACTTGCTCAATTAACTTGCAACTAACTAACCAATATTTTGTATGTGAGAAAAGAGTATAAGTTGCTGAATGCTACATTTAAAAGCAAGCTCTTGTCATGCCCTAGACAAAACTAAACATGACTACAGGGTATCTTTAAAAAAATAAAAAAAAAAAAACTTTTTTTTTTTTTTTTTTTTTTGCTGGCCCGATTGGGCCACCAAACTTTGAAATACGAGGTTTTTACTGGCCCGACGGCAATTTTTGGTGGCCCCGGGCCATCGGGCCTATGCTAATTTCGAGCATTGATGTATCGCTTGTCTTCAAACTGTGTGTGTTCCCTATCTTATGACTCCACCAAAGAATTTATCGAATGTCACCCTAAAAACTCTTCTATTTTCACGTTTACACTCAATTTGTTGGGGGTACTGCATGTGTCATCATATGCACAACGGTTATGGTTGGTATTCTAAGAAATAATTTCCATGGAAGTGTGCCGTTTCTTCATAAATTAATCTATGAATATTGAATTTAATTTTCATTTAGATTTCAGTAGGAAGTTGTTTGCACATGTTCGACGTACTTTGAAAGAATATGTCGCTCTCATCTTGTGCAGAATCTAAAATCTTCAACACTTTTTCATCAAAGACCTCTCGTGGAAGCGTGCCGTCTCTTCATAAATTAATTTATGAATATTTAATTTAATTCAATTGTGCAGAATCTAAAATGTTTGTTGGTTCGGATCTGTGGGCCGGTTTGTAATGATTTTTTTTATTAATACAATTCACTTTTACGAATACTGTACTATCTGTCTAAAAAACTTACTGTCGACGAAAGCCACTTCCTGATGTCTGTGAGAGTGGTCTGTCTTAGTTTTACCGTCTTCAGGACGCTCCTCACAGCAGCCCCAACATTGCTGCTGGACAACGATGGGGAAAACTTTGTAAAGAAGATGTGGTTGTTGCCAGGCTTGTACCCCCGGAATCGCCGTCTCAGCCGGGTGTATTTCAGCAGGTCGTGGTACAGCCCGGCGTCGACGGCGATCCGGGCGGTTCCATGCGTGTCCGCCGTCTTGTGATCAGCTTGGTCGGCAGTCGAACAATAGCAGTGAAGGTGTATCCGTTGGGCACGGTGACACCTCTCCTGCAGGACCTCGCGCCACTCCCGGTTAGCCACGAGCCCGGAGGGATCCCCCGTGGTGCCCCTGAGGTGCCCCTGAGGTGGAGAACCAGTATGTGACCGGAGTGGCCTTGGACAGCGATTTGCTTCAGGACTTCAACGCTCTTTCATCAAAGACCTTTCGTGGAAGTGTGCCGTCTCTTTATAAATTAATTTATGAATATTGAATTTAATTTTTATTTGGATTTCAGCAGGAAGTTGCTTGCACATGTTCGACATACTTTGAAAGAATATGTCGCTCTCATCTTGTGCAGAATCTAAAATCTTCAACACTTTTTCATCAAAGACCTTACTTAGAAGTGTACCATCTCTTCATAAATTAATTTATGAATATTTAATTTAATTCAATTGTGCAGAATCTAAAATGTGTGTTGGTTCTGATCTGTGGGCCGGTCTTCAGATGTGGAGAATCTGACTCCAGCAAGATCCGGTGAGATGGGACATGACATAGGGCACCCTGCTGTGTTCGATCAAACTGCTTTACAAGGGCTGTAAAGCCAAAGTGACTGTGGGGGAACGCATTCATCCACAGATCAGCTTGGTCGGCACTCGAACAATAGCAGTGAAGGTGTATCCGTTGGGCAGGGTGACACCTCTCCTGCAGGATCTCGCGGCACTCCCGGTTAGCCACGAGCCCGTAGGGATCCCCCGTGGTGCCCCTGAGGTGCCCCTGAGGTGGAGAACCAGTATGTGACCGGAGTGGCCTTGGACAGCGATTTGCTTCAGGACTTCAACGCTCTTTCATCAAAGACCTTTCGTGGAAGTGTGCCGTCTCTTTATAAATTAATTTATGAATATTGAATTTAATTTTCATTTGGATTTCAGCAGGAAGTTGCTTGCACATGTTCGACATACTTTGAAAGAATATGTCGCTCTCATCTTGTGCAGAATCTAAAATCTTCAACACTTTTTCATCAAAGGCCTTTCGTTCTTGTTCTGCCTTCTTCTTGCTGGTGTCAGCCTACTCGTGGGTGCCATGGTGGTTGTCATGCTGTTCTTCTTCTCTTGGTTCTTGTAGTCTTGACAAAAAGGATCATACAGGAAAGTATTTTCTCGGACGAGTGAAAAAAATAGATACAGTATTTGATGCAGGGAGCTCTCCTCTCGTGATGTAGTCGATGCCGAGGCTTTGCACAAATTGCATGTTTTCTTCTAGTAGTAATTGGACTTGGAGAGCCTGGAGCAGGGGAAGTCAACTGATCTGCCATCTTCAGAATCTTCAGTCAGAATGTTGCCTACCATAGGATTGAATTTCTCTTTGCTCAAGCAGTATACTGAATGGACACGAGGCATCCAGTGAGAGAGAATTCTGGGCATTAAGATTCCTTTAATCAATTGCCTTGACGATCCATCCCTTCACTCCATGTTGGGGGACTTGCCACTGGCTTCCTGTACCATCACTGTTGTTGAATGGAGAATCTTCTTATTGTGTTCGTCGCAGAAGCTTCGCTGAAGCCTTCTTAGCACAAACAATTCCCCTTTTTGCCTTCCCAGCACTGTTAGATTATGCTGAAAGTCTCCCATGTGTCGAAGTTTCTCAAATCCTATTTCCCTCTTTTTCCGGGGGAGGGCGATGAGGCACGCAACTTGGGGATCGTCAGAATGTTGTAACTGAGATGCCGTGTCAGTCTCCACGATTCGTTCATCGCCCCTCACTCTCATATAATGTTTCCTTTTCTCCAAATATCAATTAAATCAAACTTATTCAAGAAGTCTACAATCCAATCACGGCATTTGACTTTACAAATAGTATTGGAACCGATATAATCCATGTCCATATTCATAATCAACATTAAAATCTCCTTCTGTTATACATGTTGAATGAAATAATGATCAACGATTGTAAATGTTTTTTTTTTATTTGAAGCAATAAAAAGAAGAAACAAAATTAAAATCTCCACCTATTAAAGAATATTCTGGATCCACTATGCTTTTTGTATGAGTTTACTGGCCCCATGATTTGGGAAATATATTATTTGCTTGATATCATTCCTTACAGCTCTCCTCTGGCGCCACTGTGCGGTAAAGTGATGCAGGGGGGATGTTGGTTAAGTACAGCACCATGGTAATCTCCGGCCTGCGTGATGCAAACTACATTGTTTCTATCGCTCTCTGCAGAGACTTCAGGGATTTCACGACAGCATGTGCATTTACCTACGGTGAAGGATGGATGGATGCGATAATGACCACACTGACACCTGAAATAGTCAAATTGAACATGTTTGTTCGCATGTACATGTAGATCAGTAGATGTAGACAAAATTATCCGAAAATATTACTAATTTACAAGGCTTCTAGAATCGTACATGTAAACAAATTTTGTATTACCTCCACTTTTGTTGATAGGGTCGTATTAAGTTGTCCGTAGTCTTTACACATGCTGTAAATTTAGCATGCGTGCCCTCTGTGATGTCGGTACAACCCCCCACATGGTCACCTTGATAGAGCTTCCACCTTCTTTGAGGGTTAGCCTTCGTCGTTTCCATGTTGATGTAGTCACAACTTCTCCTATCTAAGCAAGTAAAAAAGAATACAGGTAACGTGAGGCATTGATAACAACACGAGCATTAATTCTCTATTATTGTTCATCCTTGCATGCAAATTATGTAGTTATTCACTAATTCTATTTGATGAGGTTAACCGTTAAGTGTTGAGAGTTTGCATCTTCAGATTGACATTTTGGCAATATTCACACAAGCACGCTTTCATCTTGTCGGGATCGATGAACTACCACTCGCACTCGGACGTTAACTGAAGCCCACAGGCATTCTTCGGGATCCGGGGAATTGCTGTGACGGCACAGTCGCTGTTCGTTGGGGTTCGAGATTGGTAAGCTGAGCAGAAACTCTTCTTTGGCCAAAATGACACATCAGTGATCGGCGCCTCCTACGTCTGTAGCTCTGCGACCTGCGTCGACCCCTGCGTCGACTCGGCGACCTGCCCTGGGAGCGGTGCTCCTTCCTTCTCATCTGGTTTCGTGCCAGGCACGCACGGAGAGATACAGGTTCTGAAGTCTTTGGGTGTCCTTCCCTTGGGCATCCCCTGGGCCTCAAGTTGAAGTAGGGCCTTCTGCCACATGGCTTCCTTTCTCTACTTTACCTACAATTTGTTACAAAAAGATAATAATTTGAAGGTCAATAGTCATAAGTAAAATAGGGAGCTTTCCTATTTTTTCCTTGGAAACTGGAGTGGGCAAGTCAATTGCCCATGAAATAAAGCCCCAAGAAGTATGTGCAGTCCAATGATGATGTATTTTCCCAAAGATATCTGATGTTATCGATAAAAGAAGATGATTTGAAATCAGAGACGAGTTGCTTCATAGACAGTCAACCATAGTGAGGAGAGGATTTCCCATTCTTTCCTTGGAAGCTGGAGTGGGCAAGACAAATGCCTGTAAAATAAAGTCTTAAAGAGGTATTTGACTTTCTTTGGAGGACTCATGCTCCACATCTTAAGATTGTCAAACGGCGATGCGTGGATCCTATGACCAAGGGCATCATATCCACAGAACATGATTTGGTATACAATCGCCCGTGAAGTATAGCCCCAATAGGTATTTCACCTTCTTTGGAGGACTCATGCTCCGCATCTTGATAATTGTCGAACAGCGACGCGTGGAGCCTATGACCAAGGACAACGTATCCACAGAACTAGATTCGGTATACAAAATTGAGAATGATTGCATTTACATTTGTAAATTGAAAGTTTATATTCGGCAACTCATACAGTCTGTCCGGCGGAATAGGGCAACTTCATTTTTATGCCTCCGCCAACGAAGTGGCCGGAGGCATTATGTTTTCGGGTTGTCCGTCCGTCCGTCCGTCCGTCCGCTACTACTAACAACAGTATGCTTGTGAGACTTTTGTCTTGTGTGTCTAAAAATGTGGGTGTCTTGTGTGTCTTTTCATTTTTTCCTTTTAAAGACTATTTCTGTGTCTTAATTCCCAACTTCCTGTGTGTTTGTCTAAAATTTAATAAAGATATATCTTGTGTGTTTCTTTCATGATGTGTTCATATATATGTGTTCATCTAAAAGAGCGGACATGATGAGACACATTTTTCTGCATCATTTCACACAACAGATTTGGGTACAAATGCGGTAATTTTCGGGGTAGATGATAATATCTTTCAGGCACACAAGCATTAATTTTCTGGACATGGGAAAGCTTTAATAAAAATATTCTGACTCACAAGACTTAATTTTTGTGACTTGGACAGGCTTAGATAGAAATGTCTTTCTGCCACACAAAACTTGATTTTCATGACTTGGACAGTCGTAGAAGATAATGTCCTGTCACACAAGACATGGTTTTCTAATTTACTTGGACAGGGGTACATAATGTCTTTTGGCCACACAAGATTTTTTTTTTTTTTTTCAACACACAAGACTTGATTTTCTGGACTTGGACAGGGGGAGAGAATGTCTTGTTGGCCCACAAGACTTGATTTTCTGGACTTGGACAGGGGGAGACAATGTCTTGTTGGCACACAAGACTTGATTTTTTTTACTTGGACAGGGGGAGACAATGTCTTGTGGGCACACAAGACTTGATTTTCTGGACTTGGACAGGGGGAGACAATGTCTTGTTGGCACACAAGACTTGATTTTCTGGACTTGGACAGGGGGAGACAATGTCTTGTTGGCACACAAGACTTGATTTTCGGGACTTGGACAGGGGGAGACAATGTCTTGTTGGCACACAAGACTTGATTTTCTGGACTTGGACAGGGGGAGACAATGTCTTGTTGGCACACAAGACTTGATTTTCAGGACTTGGACAGGGGGAGACAATGTCTTGTTGGCACACAAGACTTGATTTTCTGGACTTGGACAGGGGGAGACAATGTCTTGTTGGCACACAAGACTTGATTTTCTGGACTTGGACAGGGGGAGACAATGTCTTGTTGGCACACAAGACTTGATTTTCTGGACTTGGACAGGGGGAGACAATGTCTTGTTGGCACACAAGACTTGATTTTCTGGACTTGGACAGGGGGAGACAATGTCTTGTTGGCACACAAGACTTGATTTTCAGGACTTGGACAGGGGGAGACAATGTCTTGTTGGCACACAAGACTTGATTTTCTGGACTTGGACAGGGGGAGACAATGTCTTGTTGGCACACAAGACTTGATTTTCTGGACTTGGACAGGGGGAGACAATGTCTTGTTGGCACACAAGACTTGATTTTCTGGACTTGGACAGGGGGAGACAATGTCTTGTTGGCACACAAGACTTGATTTTCTGGACTTGGACAGGGGGAGACAATGTCTAGTTGGCACACAAGACTTGATTTTCTGGACTTGGACAGGGGGAGACAATGTCTTGTGGGCACAGAAGACTTGATTTTCTGGACTTGGACAGGGGTACATAATGTAATTTTGGCACATAAGACTTGATTTTCTGGACTTGGACAGGTGGAGACAATGTCTTGTGGGCACACAAGACTTGATTTTCTTAACTTGGACATGGGTACATAATGTATTTCTGGCACGTAAGACTTGATTTTCTGGACTTGGACAGGGGGAGACAATGTCTTGTTGGCACACAAGACTTGATTTTATTGACTTGGACAGGGGTACATAATGTAATTTTGGCACATAGACTTGATTTTCTGGACTTGGACAGGGGGAGACAATGTCATGTGGTCACACAAGACTTGATTTTCTTAAATTGGACAGGGGTACATAATGTATTTCTGGCACACAAGACTTGATTTTCTTGACTTGGACAGGGGGAGAGAATGTCTTGTTGGCACACAAGACTTGATTTTCTGGACTTGGACAGGGGGAGACAATGTCTTGTTGGCACACAAGACTTGATTTTCTTGACTTGGACAGGGGGAGACAATGTCTTGTGGGCACAGAAGACTTGATTTTCTTGACTTGGACAGGGGTACATAATGTAATTTTGGCACATAAGACTTGATTTTCTGGACTTGGAAAGGGGGAAACAATGTCTTGTTGGCACACAAGACTTGATTTTCTTGACTTGGACAGGGGGAGACAATGTCTTGTGGGCACACAAGACTTGATTTTCTGGACTTGGACAGGGGGAGACAGTGTCTTGTTGGCACACAAGACTTGATTTTCTGGACTTGGACAGGGGGAGACAATGTCTTGTTGGCACACAAGACTTGATTTTCTGGACTTGGACAGGGGGAGACAATGTCTTGTTGGCACACAAGACTTGATTTTCTGGACTTGGACAGGGGGAGACAATGTCTTGTTGGCACACAAGACTTGAATTTCTTGACTTGGACAGGGGGAGACAATGTCTTGTGGGCACAGAAGACTTAATATTCTTGACTTGGACAGGGGTACATAATGTAATTTTGGCACATAAGACTTGATTTTCTGGACTTGGACAGGGGAAGACAATGTCTTGTGGGCACACAAGACTTGATTTTCTTAACTTGGACAGGGGTATATAATGTATTTCTGGCCCATGAGACTTGATTTTCTGGACTTGGACAGGGGAGACAATGTCTTGTTGGCACACAAGACTTGATTTTATTGACTTGGACAGGGGTACATAATGTAATTTTGGCACATGTCTTGTTGGCACAAGACTTGATTTTATTGCTTTGGACAGGGGTACATAATGTAATTTTGGCACATAAGACTTGATTTTCTGGACTTGGACAGGGGGAGACAATGTCATGTGGGCACACAAGACTTGATTTTCTTAACTTGGACAGGGGTATATAATGTATTTCTGGCACACAAGACTTGATTTTCTTGACTTGGACAGGGGGAGAGAATGTCTTGTTGGCACACAAGACTTGATTTTCTTGACTTGGACAGGGGGAGACAATGTCTTGTGGGCACAGAAGACTTGATTTTCTTGACTTGGACAGGGGTACATAATGTAATTTTGGCACATAAGACTTGATTTTCTGGACTTGGACAGGGGGAAACAATGTCTTGTTGGCACACAAGACTTGATTTTCTTGACTTGGACAGGGGGAGACAATGTCTTGTGGGCACACAAGACTTGATTTTCTGGACTTGGACAGGGGGAGACAATGTCTTGTTGGCACACAAGACTTGATTTTCTGGACTTGGACACGGGGAGACAATGTCTTGTTGGCACACAAGACTTGATTTTCTGGACTTGGACAGGGGGAGACAATGTCTTGTTGGCACACAAGACTTGATTTTCTGGACTTGGACAGGGGGAGACAATGTCTTGTTGGCACACAAGACTTGATTTTATTGACTTGGACAGGGGTACATAATGTAATTTTGGCACATAGACTTGATTTTCTGGACTTGGACAGGGGGAGACAATGTCATGTGGTCACACAAGACTTGATTTTCTTAAATTGGACAGGGGTACATAATGTATTTCTGGCACACAAGACTTGATTTTCTTGACTTGGACAGGGGGAGAGAATGTCTTGTTGGCACACAAGACTTGATTTTCTGGACTTGGACAGGGGGAGACAATGTCTTGTTGGCACACAAGACTTGATTTTCTTGACTTGGACAGGGGGAGACAATGTCTTGTGGGCACAGAAGACTTGATTTTCTTGACTTGGACAGGGGTACATAATGTAATTTTGGCACATAAGACTTGATTTTCTGGACTTGGAAAGGGGGAAACAATGTCTTGTTGGCACACAAGACTTGATTTTCTTGACTTGGACAGGGGGAGACAATGTCTTGTGGGCACACAAGACTTGATTTTCTGGACTTGGACAGGGGGAGACAATGTCTTGTTGGCACACAAGACTTGATTTTCTGGACTTGGACAGGGGGAGACAATGTCTTGTTGGCACACAAGACTTGATTTTCTGGACTTGGACAGGGGGAGACAATGTCTTGTTGGCACACAAGACTTGATTTTCTGGACTTGGACAGGGGGAGACAATGTCTTGTTGGCACACAAGACTTGAATTTCTTGACTTGGACAGGGGGAGACAATGTCTTGTGGGCACAGAAGACTTGATTTTCTTGACTTGGACAGGGGTACATAATGTAATTTTGGCACATAAGACTTGATTTTCTGGACTTGGACAGGGGAAGACAATGTCTTGTGGGCACACAAGACTTGATTTTCTTAACTTGGACAGGGGTATATAATGTATTTCTGGCCCATAAGACTTGATTTTCTGGACTTGGACAGGGGAGACAATGTCTTGTTGGCACACAAGACTTGATTTTATTGACTTGGACAGGGGTACATAATGTAATTTTGGCACATGTCTTGTTGGCACACAAGACTTGATTTTATTGCTTTGGACAGGGGTACATAATGTAATTTTGGCACACAAGACTTGATTTTCGGGACTTGGACAGGGGGAGACAATGTCTTGTTGGCACACAAGACTTGATTTTCTGGACTTGGACAGGGGGAGACAATGTCTTGTTGGCACACAAGACTTGATTTTCAGGACTTGGACAGGGGGAGACAATGTCTTGTTGGCACACAAGACTTGATTTTCTGGACTTGGACAGGGGGAGACAATGTCTTGTTGGCACACAAGACTTGATTTTCTGGACTTGGACAGGGGGAGACAATGTCTTGTTGGCACACAAGACTTGATTTTCTGGACTTGGACAGGGGGAGACAATGTCTTGTTGGCACACAAGACTTGATTTTCTGGACTTGGACAGGGGGAGACAATGTCTTGTTGGCACACAAGACTTGATTTTCAGGACTTGGACAGGGGGAGACAATGTCTTGTTGGCACACAAGACTTGATTTTCTGGACTTGGACAGGGGGAGACAATGTCTTGTTGGCACACAAGACTTGATTTTCTGGACTTGGACAGGGGGAGACAATGTCTTGTTGGCACACAAGACTTGATTTTCTGGACTTGGACAGGGGGAGACAATGTCTTGTTGGCACACAAGACTTGATTTTCTGGACTTGGACAGGGGGAGACAATGTCTAGTTGGCACACAAGACTTGATTTTCTGGACTTGGACAGGGGGAGACAATGTCTTGTGGGCACAGAAGACTTGATTTTCTGGACTTGGACAGGGGTACATAATGTAATTTTGGCACATAAGACTTGATTTTCTGGACTTGGACAGGTGGAGACAATGTCTTGTGGGCACACAAGACTTGATTTTCTTAACTTGGACATGGGTACATAATGTATTTCTGGCACGTAAGACTTGATTTTCTGGACTTGGACAGGGGGAGACAATGTCTTGTTGGCATACAAGACTTGATTTTATTGACTTGGACAGGGGTACATAATGTAATTTTGGCACATAGACTTGATTTTCTGGACTTGGACAGGGGGAGACAATGTCATGTGGTCACACAAGACTTGATTTTCTTAAATTGGACAGGGGTACATAATGTATTTCTGGCACACAAGACTTGATTTTCTTGACTTGGACAGGGGGAGAGAATGTCTTGTTGGCACACAAGACTTGATTTTCTGGACTTGGACAGGGGGAGACAATGTCTTGTTGGCACACAAGACTTGATTTTCTTGACTTGGACAGGGGGAGACAATGTCTTGTGGGCACAGAAGACTTGATTTTCTTGACTTGGACAGGGGTACATAATGTAATTTTGGCACATAAGACTTGATTTTCTGGACTTGGAAAGGGGGAAACAATGTCTTGTTGGCACACAAGACTTGATTTTCTTGACTTGGACAGGGGGAGACAATGTCTTGTGGGCACACAAGACTTGATTTTCTGGACTTGGACAGGGGGAGACAATGTCTTGTTGGCACACAAGACTTGATTTTCTGGACTTGGACAGGGGGAGACAATGTCTTGTTGGCACACAAGACTTGATTTTCTGGACTTGGACAGGGGGAGACAATGTCTTGTTGGCACACAAGACTTGATTTTCTGGACTTGGACAGGGGGAGACAATGTCTTGTTGGCACACAAGACTTGATTTTCTGGACTTGGACAGGGGGAGACAATGTCTTGTTGGCACACAAGACTTGATTTTCTGGACTTGGACAGGGGGAGACAATGTCTTGTTGGCACACAAGACTTGAATTTCTTGACTCGGACAGGGGGAGACAATGTCTTGTGGGCACAGAAGACTTGATTTTCTTGACTTGGACAGGGGTACATAATGTAATTTTGGCACATAAGACTTGATTTTCTGGACTTGGACAGGGGAAGACAATGTCTTGTGGGCACACAAGACTTGATTTTCTTAACTTGGACAGGGGTATATAATGTATTTCTGGCCCATAAGACTTGATTTTCTGGACTTGGACAGGGGAGACAATGTCTTGTTGGCACACAAGACTTGATTTTATTGACTTGGACAGGGGTACATAATGTAATTTTGGCACATGTCTTGTTGGCACACAAGACTTGATTTTATTGCTTTGGACAGGGGTACATAATGTAATTTTGGCACACAAGACTTGATTTTCGGGACTTGGACAGGGGGAGACAATGTCTTGTTGGCACACAAGACTTGATTTTCTGGACTTGGACAGGGGGAGACAATGTCTTGTTGGCACACAAGACTTGATTTTCAGGACTTGGACAGGGGGAGACAATGTCTTGTTGGCACACAAGACTTGATTTTCTGGACTTGGACAGGGGGAGACAATGTCTTGTTGGCACACAAGACTTGATTTTCTGGACTTGGACAGGGGGAGACAATGTCTTGTTGGCACACAAGACTTGATTTTCTGGACTTGGACAGGGGGAGACAATGTCTTGTTGGCACACAAGACTTGATTTTCTGGACTTGGACAGGGGGAGACAATGTCTTGTTGGCACACAAGACTTGATTTTCAGGACTTGGACAGGGGGAGACAATGTCTTGTTGGCACACAAGACTTGATTTTCTGGACTTGGACAGGGGGAGACAATGTCTTGTTGGCACACAAGACTTGATTTTCTGGACTTGGACAGGGGGAGACAATGTCTTGTTGGCACACAAGACTTGATTTTCTGGACTTGGACAGGGGGAGACAATGTCTTGTTGGCACACAAGACTTGATTTTCTGGACTTGGACAGGGGGAGACAATGTCTAGTTGGCACACAAGACTTGATTTTCTGGACTTGGACAGGGGGAGACAATGTCTTGTGGGCACAGAAGACTTGATTTTCTGGACTTGGACAGGGGTACATAATGTAATTTTGGCACATAAGACTTGATTTTCTGGACTTGGACAGGTGGAGACAATGTCTTGTGGGCACACAAGACTTGATTTTCTTAACTTGGACATGGGTACATAATGTATTTCTGGCACGTAAGACTTGATTTTCTGGACTTGGACAGGGGGAGACAATGTCTTGTTGGCATACAAGACTTGATTTTATTGACTTGGACAGGGGTACATAATGTAATTTTGGCACATAGACTTGATTTTCTGGACTTGGACAGGGGGAGACAATGTCATGTGGTCACACAAGACTTGATTTTCTTAAATTGGACAGGGGTACATAATGTATTTCTGGCACACAAGACTTGATTTTCTTGACTTGGACAGGGGGAGAGAATGTCTTGTTGGCACACAAGACTTGATTTTCTGGACTTGGACAGGGGGAGACAATGTCTTGTTGGCACACAAGACTTGATTTTCTTGACTTGGACAGGGGGAGACAATGTCTTGTGGGCACAGAAGACTTGATTTTCTTGACTTGGACAGGGGTACATAATGTAATTTTGGCACATAAGACTTGATTTTCTGGACTTGGAAAGGGGGAAACAATGTCTTGTTGGCACACAAGACTTGATTTTCTTGACTTGGACAGGGGGAGACAATGTCTTGTGGGCACACAAGACTTGATTTTCTGGACTTGGACAGGGGGAGACAATGTCTTGTTGGCACACAAGACTTGATTTTCTGGACTTGGACAGGGGGAGACAATGTCTTGTTGGCACACAAGACTTGATTTTCTGGACTTGGACAGGGGGAGACAATGTCTTGTTGGCACACAAGACTTGATTTTCTGGACTTGGACAGGGGGAGACAATGTCTTGTTGGCACACAAGACTTGAATGTCTTGACTTGGACAGGGGGAGACAATGTCTTGTGGGCACAGAAGACTTGATTTTCTTGACTTGGACAGGGGTACATAATGTAATTTTGGCACATAAGACTTGATTTTCTGGACTTGGACAGGGGAAGACAATGTCTTGTGGGCACACAAGACTTGATTTTCTTAACTTGGACAGGGGGAGACAATGTCTTGTTGGCACACAAGACTTGATTTTCTGGACTTGGACAGGGGGAGACAATGTCTTGTTGGCACACAAGACTTGATTTTCTGGACTTGGACAGGGGGAGACAATGTCTTGTTGGCACACAAGACTTGATTTTCTGGACTTGGACAGGGGGAGACAATGTCTTGTTGGCACACAAGACTTGATTTTCTGGACTTGGACAGGGGGAGACAATGTCTAGTTGGCACACAAGACTTGATTTTCTGGACTTGGACAGGGGGAGACAATGTCTTGTGGGCACAGAAGACTTGATTTTCTGGACTTGGACAGGGGTACATAATGTAATTTTGGCACATAAGACTTGATTTTCTGGACTTGGACAGGGGGAGACAATGTCTTGTGGGCACACAAGACTTGATTTTCTTAACTTGGACATGGGTACATAATGTATTTCTGGCACGTAAGACTTGATTTTCTGGACTTGGACAGGGGGAGACAATGTCTTGTTGGCACACAAGACTTGATTTTATTGACTTGGACAGGGGTACATAATGTAATTTTGGCACATAGACTTGATTTTCTGGACTTGGACAGGGGGAGAGAATGTCATGTGGTCACACAAGACTTGATTTTCTTAAATTGGACAGGGGTACATAATGTATTTCTGGCACACAAGACTTGATTTTCTTGACTTGGACAGGGGGAGAGAATGTCTTGTTGGCACACAAGACTTGATTTTCTGGACTTGGACAGGGGGAGACAATGTCTTGTTGGCACACAAGACTTGATTTTCTTGACTTGGACAGGGGGAGACAATGTCTTGTGGGCACAGAAGACTTGATTTTCTTGACTTGGACAGGGGTACATAATGTAATTTTGGCACATAAGACTTGATTTTCTGGACTTGGAAAGGGGGAAACAATGTCTTGTTGGCACACAAGACTTGATTTTCTTGACTTGGACAGGGGGAGACAATGTCTTGTGGGCACACAAGACTTGATTTTCTGGACTTGGACAGGGGGAGACAATGTCTTGTTGGCACACAAGACTTGATTTTCTGGACTTGGACAGGGGGAGACAATGTCTTGTTGGCACACAAGACTTGATTTTCTGGACTTGGACAGGGGGAGACAATGTCTTGTTGGCACACAAGACTTGATTTTCTGGACTTGGACAGGGGGAGACAATGTCTTGTTGGCACACAAGACTTGAATTTCTTGACTTGGACAGGGGGAGACAATGTCTTGTGGGCACAGAAGACTTGATTTTCTTGACTTGGACAGGGGTACATAATGTAATTTTGGCACATAAGACTTGATTTTCTGGACTTGGACAGGGGAAGACAATGTCTTGTGGGCATACAAGACTTGATTTTCTTAACTTGGACAGGGGTATATAATGTATTTCTGGCCCATAAGACTTGATTTTCTGGACTTGGACAGGGGAGACAATGTCTTGTTGGCACACAAGACTTGATTTTATTGACTTGGACAGGGGTACATAATGTAATTTTGGCACATGTCTTGTTGGCACACAAGACTTGATTTTATTGCTTTGGACAGGGGTACATAATGTAATTTTGGCACATAAGACTTGATTTTCTGGACTTGGACAGGGGGAGACAATGTCATGTGGGCACACAAGACTTGATTTTCTTAACTTGGACAGGGGTATATAATGTATTTCTGGCACGTAAGACTTGATTTTCTGGACTTGGACAGGGGGAGACAATGTCTTGTTGGCACACAAGACTTGATTTTATTGACTTGGACAGGGGTACATAATGTAATTTTGGCACATAGACTTGATTTTCTGGACTTGGACAGGGGGAGACAATGTCATGTGGTCACACAAGACTTGATTTTCTTAAATTGGACAGGGGTACATAATGTATTTCTGGCACATAAGACTTGATTTTCTTAACTTGGACAGGGGTATATAATGTATTTCTGGCACGTAAGACTTGATTTTCTGGACTTGGACAGGGGGAGACAATGTCTTGTTGGCACACAAGACTTGATTTTATTGACTTGGACAGGGGTACATAATGTAATTTTGGCACATAGACTTGATTTTCTGGACTTGGACAGCGGGAGATAATGTCTTGTTGGCCCACAAGACTTGATTTTCTAAACTTGGACACAGGGAAATGTTATTGTCTTTGTGGCACACAAGACCTGATTTTCTTGACTTGGACTGGGCTGAATGTATTTGTGGCACACAAGACTTGATTTGCTTTACTTGGAGAAGGGAAGATAATGTTTTTCTGCTACACAAGACTTGATTTTATCGACTTGGACAGGGATAGATAGGATTGTATTTCTGGCACACAAGACATTCTTGACTTTGACAGGCATAGATGATGTATTTCTGACACAGAAGACTTGATTTGCATGACTCTGACTGGGATACATGTTGTCTTCCTGGCACACAAGAATTGATTTTCTTGACTTGGACAGGTTTAAATAATAATATCTTTCTGCCACACAAGACTTGACTTTCTGCACCAAAATTATGAACACAGGGCTGATTATTTTTCATTTATATACTCATCCAAATTAATGTAAAACACAAAACAAAAAAACTAGATCTTGAAAGTCACAGCAACATACTCCATCATCCTCGTAATTTTCATCGAGTAGCTCTCTGCATGGGGGCCTGGCTTTGTGTGACAGGTCAATGTAATGTGCAGTAGTGTGTATCCTTTACAAACACAAACACACACACACACACACAATTGCAGATGAGTCAGTGACATCATTAACAAATTAAGGTTTGGGAGCTGTGCGTGGCCAGCTATTGCAATGAAGTGCCATGTGCGCTCTGAAACTGATTTGGCAAGTTTTGTGTCACAAAAATTTAGAATTTGGTTCCTTTTCCTCTTTTTAAAACGGCAATTTTATGTTTTTGTTTGTTAATGGGTTGAGGAAAATACCCCGTTAATAGGGAAATCTCGCTATAACCGAGCTTGTTATTAACAGCATTTCTTTCCATTGAACAACATGTAAATGAAAACGGGACCGAGACAATCACCTCATTAAAAGCAGTTCCTCGTTATATACGAGCTTGTTATAACAGAGTTTCCCTGTATTTCTCAAGTTAAATTGAAAACAAAACAAAAACTCATCTCTGAAATAAAAACAACATTGCACTGGAAATGTGCATATTAGTGTTGGACGCTGTCTGCTACAGAACAGATATTAACAATCATGTGACGTCATCTCTTTTCTACTATGTTCAGCAGATTCAGCCCTTTTCGGAAGTATGTTTGTTTTATCAACTTTGAAAACAAAATTTTCACAACATGAAACATTTCAACATTGGAAAAATTTAAATTTATGATCAACAATGTTTCTTTTTTTTAGATTAAATGTTGTCAATTGGTAGTTTTATTGCTTCGCGCAGCTTGTTTAAGTGAAATGTATTGTAATCTAGCATAATTGACAGAAAAAAATAGAGTATATGTAATTTAAACCCAACTTGAAACTTTATTCTCAAAAGCTGTAATAGATCAATAACATATTCATTGCAAACTTCACACTTGAAAAGTAATGAACATTATGTAAAACATGAACATTAATTCTTCTCAGACATTTTGTAGAACTTAGAACTTTATATTCTTCAACATTAAACAGAAATGCAAATGTAATTCCATGCAAATCCATGTCCATTCTGCAGAAGACAAATTTCTATCATTCACTGTCAATTTTTTTTTTAGACTTTATACTTTCTTTGTGCAAGCATTCATGTGAATTGAATAAATTTTTACAAAACAATGAACTTTCTACAAGCCCTTTTTTCCACAAGTATTTCATGAATTCTACTGGTAGCAAACTTGTACAATCGGTGACGTGTACATTTAGGTAAAAATCTGTAAGTCCTTGTGTAGCCATAGAGACAGTCACTGGTGCTTGTCATATTCAAAAGAACAAATTATCAGAAAGCTACCAATTATTATTAGGAAACCTTAGTTATGTAACTATAGTAAAACATAGATAACTATGCCTACGATTTTGGTATTCTTTTCAAAAAGTTCTATGGAACCGTTTTTGTGATGTAAACACGCCATTAAATTTAAGGTCATTGGGGGGAAGAAAATTTGTAACATTAAGTTTCAATTATTTGGATTTCTCAGTCCCAGAAAGAATTTTACAGAACTAACTCTTTATTACAAGGCAATGAATGACTGATTGAAAATATTGTTTATAGCATTTGATAGGATAGCACTTTATTTAACACTATAATCATCAATTTTCGTTCAGGTCTTTTCATTCTATGGCCATTTTTCCTAACACTTGTGATTTGGAAAATTTGCTATTTTAGCAATGGAAATCATACTGGACTGAAGAGATACATTCATCACTAAGCTCCCCATTGAACTGGATACTTATGAATGCGAAGGCTGTAATAAGCCCACAGAAGATGTATATAAAGAATGAATACTTCTTTGTCAGCATTTTATATAGACTATGGTACAGCCTTCACATTCCTAAGTAGCCAGTTCAATGGGGAGCTTAGTGATGAATGTAACTCTTCAGTCAAGTATAATTTCCATCGCAAAAGAAGCAGATTTTCCAAATCACAACTTTTCGGGAAAATGGCCATAGAATAAAAATGCCTAACAAAAATTGATGATCAATTTGTGTGAAATAAAACTTAAAGTGTTTTTCTATCAAATGCTATAAACAATAATTTCAATCAGTCATTTATAGCCTTGTAATAAACTTATTTTGGTAACAATCTTTCTGGGACACCATGTCTACTTTAAAAATAATTCCCTGAACTTCAGATTTTTGGAAACTCTCAAGTTTAGAATTACAAACAGACCAAACAAGGTGCATCCAGTTAATTTGAGCATCAAAAGTTGATCAGCCTCGAATTCTGACTGGTTAAAAGTTTGCTCAAGAGGTGTGCTTATGTATCAAAGTATCACATATAAACATGTACATTACATTTACATATATGAGTGATTTTATGTGAAGTGTACACTTTTTGAAAAGGTGACTTTTTGCTACCTTGGCAAATTTTAAACATTCACATTATTGTCTTGATGGCTTTGTTTGGAGGACCATTTCAACACTAAGAACTTATAATTTCATTAACAGTTCATTATTATTCCCAGAAATTTTCAGTATTTTTGTGCATTTTCAACAGAAAATGGTGTTTTATTCAACATTTTTAAGTTGACTGAGATGAACTAAATCCATCAAAATTCTCAAAATCACTTTGCTGATGAGTTTTCAAAGAGTCATTATGACTAAAAAAAAAAAAAAAGGTCATGTAACTCAGCAGCATTTTCATTTTTTTAAATTTCAGAGGCAAAGTCAAGTATAAGAAATCAAAAAGTGGATTCTCCATAATGTTCATTGCCCACAAATGGTGGAACTTTATACATTTAGTCACAAATATGAAATCAATACTTCCCCTATAACAGAGTTGTTGGACAGTTATTAGTAGGTGTTTTTTTTTTTTTTACCATACACGCTGTTTTGTCTTTGGGTAAATTGATTAAATTCATGAACTATGAAAAGATTCAAAATATCAGAATTCATTAAGAATTCATAAATCCACAACAAAATTCACTTCAAATGCAGAAATCCAACCAAATTTTCCAAATCACTTTGCTGATGAGTTTTCAAAGACAAGTCATGACAAAAACATACGTCACTCATTAACTATGAAGCATTTTATTTTAGAGGCAAAGTCAAGTACAGTCAACTCTGCATAAGTCGAATGTGTGGGGACCCAAAAAATAGCCCCAACTTAAGCAAAATTTGACTTATGAAAGGTCCAAAACAAAAGAAAACAAAGACTAGGGGCCAGGATTTGGCATTCAACTTAGGCGATTATTTGACTTATGTGACTTAGACTTATACAGAGTTAACTGTATTTCAGTTTATGCAGTTGAGATACCTGTTTACATATACCTGGAACTTTAAAAGCAGATACTCCATAATGTTCATTGGCAACAAGTGGTACAACTTGATAGATTTTGTCACAAATATGAACACAATTCTTCTACTATAACAGAGTTGTTGGACAGTTATAAGTATGTTTTTGTTTTACAAAACACACTCTTTTGTACATTGGGTAAATTGAAACTTTGAAATTCAATAACCAGGAAAAGATTCCAAATATCAAAAATCATTTAGAATTCACAAATCCACAACAAAATTCACTTCAAATGCAGAAATCCATCAAAATTCTCAAAATCACTTGCTGATGAGTTTTCAAAGACAAGTCATGACAAAAACATACATCATTAACTATGAAGCATTTTCATACTAGTATTTCAGAGGCAAAGTCAAGTATTTCAGTTTATGCGATTAAGATACCTGTTTACACCAGTGTTGTGTCCAAGGACCAGCAACCCGAGGCCAAGGACCAAGGACTTGACTCCGAGGCCAAGGCCAAGGACTTGGAAAATGTTCCGAGGCGAGGCCAAAGCCAAGGACTTGAAAATTTTCCGAGGCCAAGGCCAAGGACCAAGGACTTGCCTCCGAGGCCAAGGCCAAGGACCAAGGACCGACTTTCGGTCCTCGAGCCGGTCCTCGAGGCCAAGGACCGGCTCGAGGAGCACAACACTGGTTTACACATACCTGGAACTTTAAAAGCAGATTCTCCATAATGTTCATTGGCAACAAGTGGTACAACTTGAGAGATTTTGTCACAAATATGAACACAATTCTTCTACTATAACAGAGTTGTTGGACAGTTATAAGTATGTTTTTGTTTTGTAAACAAAACACACTCTTTTGTACATTGGGTAAATTGAAACTTTGAAATTCAATAACCAGGAAATGATTCCAAATTTCAAAAATCATTTAGAATTCACAAATCCACAACAAAATTCACTTCAAATGCAGAAATCCATCAAAATTCTCAAAATCACTTTGCTGATGAGTTTCACAGACAAGTCATGACAAAAACATACGTCATTAACTATGAAGCATTTTCATATTTCAGAGGCAAAGTCAAGCATTTCAGTTTATGCGATTAAGATACCTGTTTACACATACCTGGAACTTTAAAAGCAGATTATCCATAATGTTCATTGGCAACAAGTGGTGCAACTTGATAGATTTTGTCACAAATATGAACACAATTCTTCTACTATTTATAACAGAGTTGTTGGACAGCTATAATTATGTTTTTGTTATACAAAACACACTCTTTTGTACATTGGGTAAATTGAAACTTTGAAATTCAATAACCAGGAAAAGATTCCAAATATCAAAAATCATTTAGAATTCACAAATCCACAACAAAATTCACTTCAAATGCAGAAATCCATCAAAATTCTCAAAATCACTTTGCTGATGAGTTTCACAGACAAGTCATGACAAAAACATACGTCATTAACTATGAAGCATTTTCATATTTCAGAGGCAAAGTCAAGCATTTCAGTTTATGCGATTAAGATACCTGTTTACACATACCTGGAACTTTAAAAGCAGATTATCCATAATGTTCATTGGCAACAAGTGGTGCAACTTGATAGATTTTGTCACAAATATGAACACAATTCTTCTACTATTTATAACAGAGTTGTTGGACAGCTATAATTATGTTTTTGTTATACAAAACACACTCTTTTGTACATTGGGTAAATTGAAACTTTGAAATTTAATAACCAGGAAAAGATTCCAAATATCAAAAATCATTTAGAATTCACAAATCCACAACAAAATTCACTTCAAATGCAGAAATCCATCAAAATTCTCAAAATCACTTTGCTGATGAGTTTCACAGACAAGTCATGACAAAAACATACGTCATTAACTATGAAGCATTTTCATATTTCAGAGGCAAAGTCAAGCATTTCAGTTTATGCGATTAAGATACCTGTTTACACATACCTGGAACTTTAAAAGCAGATTATCCATAATGTTCATTGGCAACAAGTGGTGCAACTTGATAGATTTTGTCACAAATATGAACACAATTCTTCTACTATTTATAACAGAGTTGTTGGACAGCTATAATTATGTTTTTGTTATACAAAACACACTCTTTTGTACATTGGGTAAATTGAAACTTTGAAATTCAATAACCAGGAAAAGATTCCAAATATCAAAAATCATTTAGAATTCACAAATCCACAACAAAATTCACTTCAAATGCAGAAATCCATCAAAATTCTCAAAATCACTTTGCTGATGAGTTTTCAAAGACAAGTCATGACAAAAACATACATCATTAACTATGAAGCATTTTCATACTAGTATTTCAGAGGCAAAGTCAAGTATTGCTGTTTATATGATTAAAATACCTGTTTACACTTTACACATACCTGGAACTTTAATTTAAAAGCAGATTCTCCATAATGTTCATTGGCAACAAGTGGTACAACTTGATAGATTTTGTCACAAATATGAACACAATTCTTCTACTATAACAGAGTTGTTGGACAGTTATAAGTATGTTTTTGTTTTGTAAACAAAACACACTCTTTTGTACATTGGGTAAATTGAAACTATGAAATTCAATATCCAGGAAATGATCCCAAATATAAAAAATCATTTAGAATTCACAAATCCACAACAAAATTCACTTCAAATGCAGAAATCCATCAAAATTCTCAAAATCACTTTGCTGATGAGTTTCACAGACAAGTCATGACAAAAACATACGTCATTAACTATGAAGCATTTTCATATTTCAGAGGCAAAGTCAAGCATTTCAGTTTATGCGATTAAGATACCTGTTTACACATACCTGGAACTTTAAAAGCAGATTATCCATAATGTTCATTGGCAACAAGTGGTGCAACTTGATAGATTTTGTCACAAATATGAACACAATTCTTCTACTATAACAGAGTTGTTGGACAGTTATAATTATGTTTTTGTTTTACAAAACACATTCTTTTGTACATTGGGTAAATTGAAACTTTGAAATTCAATAACCAGGAAAAGATTCCAAATATCAAAAATCATTTAGAATTCACAAATCCACAACAAAATTCACTTCAAATGCAGAAATCCATCAAAATTCTCAAAATCACTTTGCTGATGAGTTTTCAAAGACAAGTCATGACAAAAACATATGTCATGAACTATGAAGCATTTTGATATTTCAGAGGCAAAGTCAAGTATTTCAGTTTATACGATTAAGATACCTGCTTACACATACCTGGAACTTTAAAAGCAGATACTCCATAATGTTCATTGGCAACAAGTGGTTGTACTTGATTGATTTTGTCACAAATATGAACACAATTCTTCTACTATAACAGAGTTGTTGGACACAGTCTGGATCAAAATAAAATAACTGCATGTATGTTTGCTGTTCTTCCTTGATCTATGTTGTCAATGCTCTATAATAGGCCATGGGCCAAGCCACCAAATAGGCCTTGTTTTTCAATTTCGTTTCACTTTTTTCAGGAGGAAGAATAATTGGCCTAATAATTACAGTAAAATTATGAAAATGACATTTTGCTTGTTCCCCCTTCTAAATGTTGCAAATTAGCCTACAATTTGCAATAATTTAACATAAATTTTAGCAAAGTCATCTTGAAAATGGCGAAAGAGGATGATCAACATTGACCAATCAGAGACGGAGTTCACCAATGGGATACGTCTCGTGCTGTACATACCGCTACGCGATGTATGGCAAGTTGCATGCTCGCAAGTACTAACAAGTCACAACTGCTATGCAAAATATTTGAACGTTGGCGAAAATGGCTTTCTAAATTGCATTTCTTGTTAATGTGCAACTTGTGTTGGTGGAAACAAGACATTTCCAAATTTTAATAGCTTTATTATTTTTATCAAAGTACATGTATCAACATAAAATCTCGAGAAGGTGTAAACGAAATTGAAGAAAAAAGAGCCTCGGCCCACGGCCTATAATTGATCTCCTACTTTCTCAATTTTGCAAGCACAGCTGACATTTTTTTTACAATTAAATGCCAGTGTCGCCGTTTAAGTGTGCCGTTATTCTCACTGCTTGCTTGAATAGCTCTCAGACATTCTTTCCTACCAGGTGTTACCTTTGATGCAAAGTTTCCTGAGAGGTACTTTCTAAGTTCGTTCATCTCTTCATGAGTCCATGGACATCGTGGCACAGGATGAGTATTGTTCACCTTCCTCTTCTTGTGTTTCGTCTTCACATGAGCAGGCAGTTCACCCTCATGAGTCATCTTCTTGTGTTTCGTCTTCACATGAGCAGGCAGTTCACCTTCATGAGCTTCATTTACTCCCTCGATATCTACATCAATACCCTCAGGATCTTCCATGTCTGTGAGGTCTTCATCTGCCTTCCGTTTTTGAGGTAGGTCACCAGCAGAGGTTTCTCCATCTTCATCTGTAATACTCTTTCTTGAGGCCGCTTTCTTCAAGATCTCGCCAAAGGTCATGTCTTGTAACGTCTTACCAATATTGTTCTTCTGCAGATTCAGATCCTGCATTAAGAGTATCTTACCTACTTGCACCCTCTCAAGGTAAGGTGAGAGCTGTCTGTAGTGCTCCATGTGGACCGTTTTGGAGTGGCCCAGATGTCTGTGCACCCAGTCCATTTCATTGTCATTCAAGTTTAACACTTGAACCAAGGTTGCCATGTATTTCCTCAAGTTTACGCTAGTCATCCTCTCAGGACTTCTAAGACTGGCTTCTTCACAAGTCCTTTTCACGCTGTCATAGGCGCGCATAGTTGACTGGCCTGAGTTAAAATAGTTAAAACAGAAAAATATTTGTACACAATGTAACATCTTTAGTTACGCACATCAACTACTAGTTGTCTATTCCTACATAGGATACGAGAAATTGGGCACGTTTGGTTGACATGCATGATGCATGCATGTAACATGGTTTCACGGAACTGGTCTCAAATTTGTATTAACATTAAAAGAAATAAGTTGAGAAACACAATCGCAACAATATTGCAGATTAGGGTTGCAAAGGGGTGGAAACTTTCCAGGAATTTTGGAAACTTTCCTTGGAAAATACAAAATCATGTTTTTGAGCAGTGCAAATATATGTTTGTGTGCAACTGTGCATAGTCTTGGTTCACGATGCTGCATTCATGCCACAGTAATCAACTAATTGCTCCTTCTTCAGTTCCATTTTGACCCCCAAACCCCCAAACCTTGGGAAATAACCATCTCCTTTCCATAGGTATGTTGATGTTTAATAAGTCTATGGGAATGTCTTTCCACAGCGTGGTGTGTTCTACTGTATGTCGATCATTTATACAGTCAACTCTGCATAAGTCGAATCTGTGGGGACCAAAGAAATAGCTTCGACTTAGGCAAAATCGACTTATGAAAGATCCAAAACAAAAGAAAACAAAGAGTAGGGGCCAGGATTTGGTATTAGACTTAGGCGATTATTCGACTTATGCGACTTCGACTTATGCAGAGTTAACTGTAGGTAGTAACTTATATTTGCTTGTAGATTCAAATGTCCTTATTCTATTTCATCCCAAATTACACGTTTCCAAGTACTCAATAACATAAAATTTCCTCTAATGTTAACTAATAATTTCTTTGTTTCTCTCTTTTCTTGGTCTTCCTTTTTCTTTTCATTGTAATCATGAGTGGGAGACAAAAGTATATCTAATAATAGTACATGTAAATACAAACATTGTATCATGAAGTTTGCACATTTATACTAATTTATTTGTTTTTCTATATATTTATTTATTTATTTATTTATTTATTTATTTATTTATTTATTTATTTATTGGTGATTCTATGGGACCATTATAAAAAGCACATAATTTGGGAGGAAATATAGGGTTATCTTCATATAACAGACTTATCAGATTAATATGCTTAAATATTAAATCAATGCGAATTGAATGTTGCAGAAATTCCACATTTTTCCGGAAAATTTCCAAAAATTCCCATGGAAAATTTCTGAATAAATTCCTGTGAATTTTGCAACCATATTGCGGATCTATAGGAGATTTAAGCTGCAAATCCCCCCCCCCCCCCCAATTTTTTATATATGGGTCAATTTACATCAAATTTACAATTCTTTAAACAAAATGCCACCCCACCTCATCAGATTTAGTGAAATTCGCACAATATCTACCCCAAAATGTCTCATGTAAAAATCTGAAATTTTTCCTCCTATAAACAAAAAGTTGCTATTCCATAGGCTGCCCTAGCAACTAATGGCAGGTCGGATAAATGCCTTTGGTGAAAATCTGTCATTTTGCAAGGCTGCTGTATTTGATCTAAATGAGATGTGCTAATTTCTTGGAAACTCAGAGAACTTTTTCCTGTTTACATAATGAAAGTATACTCAACAAAAAAGAAAGTGGACACTTTTTCAACTCTAATTATATCATATACTAATGTAATAGTTGGTACGTGTCATATATCATATGAAAGGAAAATTAATCTTCTGTAAGAATAAATGCACGTTATGACCTTGAAGTTCATGCATGGCTGAACACATTCAATTAACAAAGACAAGGTCACAAATCAAAAATTGCAAAATAATGGACAAACACAATATAAAGATTCTTTCAATATGGCTTTCCTAACGAAGGGATTAGCATTGGTGTTTTAAGTTTGCATGATTTTCACCATGTTCACAGTTTAGTAATCCTCCTGATTACTGAAATTAACCAAAATCTTAATACTCTTTACGACATCCAACCTTCTTTTCCCTTAAAATGATAGAGCAATTTGGCATGGAACTTGAGCATCCTAATCACATATTCCCAATTTCAGACATAAGGCGGTGATTTTAAACTCCAAGATCACGAGAAATTTGTCCCCACCCCCTTGGAACACATTAAGCGGTAGCATGTTTGTTCTCCTTTTTCTTGGGGAAATAATTGTGGCGGCGGTGTTTGTCTCGAGATTTCCCGAAAAAGCCCAATAATGCATGCTTTTGCAAAGGCTATGGTTACCAATTACCATACCAGATCTAGTGAGACTCCCAGGTATAAGCCTACATTTCTCAAAAGATCGGTGGGGGTGGTGGTTCATGTGATGATCGAGGAACGAGCAAAGGTACCCTGATTCTGTGGAAGTGGAGGGAGGGGTGACAGGTGACAGAAACTTTTACAACAACTCTAATTCTTTTGACAAGCATGTCTCTCCATTGAAAGCTTTTTCTCATTGATTGCTGTGTTTTGGTGCGATTTTTGCAATTTTTGATTTTCAACCTTGCCATGGTTCAATGAATGTGTTCAGTCAGGCATGAAGTCTATGGTCATAACTTGCAGTTATTCTTATAAAGGAGTAATTTCTCTTTCATATGATATATGACACTTGCCATCTATTGAGTTAGTATATGATATAATTTGAATTGAAAAAGTGTCCACTTTCTTTTTTTGTTGAGTGTATTTGGGTGATGTGACTTTGCGTTTGTATGCAGTGGGCCATGAAAAGGGCTCTCAAAGCTTATTTTGCAAATTTTCAAGGGGCATTGGAAGGCTAATTACCTGAAAACTAGACCCAAACTTATTCTACAGATTAAGAAACAAATTGTCTCTGAGATGTGATTCTTTCTCATAGAGGGCGCACTCAAACTTTGAAAATCTTTGATGTCAAAGTTCACCCTCAGTCCCACCTAGTAGCATCATTTAAAGGGCTCACAAGGGTAAATAATTCCCCATATAGTCCATGGGCCAGACCAATTATTGGTACCACGAGAGGTGGCAAAACAATTATACTGTCATTTTGTTTGTTGAGTATATGTATAAAACCATGATAGCATTTCTGATTGTACAGCTTATCAAAAATATACATGATTTTGGGGGTAAAAATTACTAATAATTACATAACTGTCTGAATGTGCAGACTAATCATTATGATGTAATTGGAATTCCCCCACGACATCATGCAATAACCGATGTAACAGTACTTGCGTGATGTCATAGAGAAATTCCCATTACATCATAATAATTAGTCTGCACATGCAGAGTTTGTTATGTAATTAGAAGTAATTCCCCACCCCCCCCCCCCCAAAAAAAAAATCATGTATATTTTTGATAAGCTGTACAATCAGAAATGCTATCATGGTTTTATACATACAGTGGACTCTCATTATAACGAGGTCCTCGTGACCAGAGTAATATGCTTGTTATAATGAAACATTGTAATATCAGGGGAATTGCCACTTGGTCTAACCACTTCATTTACAGTAAGATGTGTTATTTTGAGTGTTGTCACAGTATGATGGCCGAGATCTGAAGGGGGGCCATAATGCCCCCCCCCCCCCCCCCCGTTGTAACAATACTAAAAATACCCCGCGAGGAAGTTGTTGTGATATTGTAAATAAAATAATAGAGCCATATCGATGCTTGAAATATAACGTAAATGGACTTATGAGATTTTTTTTTTCTCTATTTATCTATTGGAAGTTACAACACAACCAACTGAGCATCAAGGGAGTTTTAAGAATACCCAAACAGTTTTTTGTCCTCAATTAACATCTGCATTGCTCTTTTCACCCACTGCAGACAAGCGAATTTTGCTACAACACATATTTCCTAAAGACCCCAGGATGAGTACACTCGGGACTATTCTTCAACAGGTTAACGACTGAAACCCCAAGAATGCGTGGCCCTTGAATCCAGCTCTTGTGTACCTCTTTACAGATAACAGTTACTAATAACAGAGAACAAAGTGAACAAACCTCGGTTTGGAAACAAGTACTTGTTTGTGGGATGCACTCCTGCTGCTTTTCTGACATCAGAGTTTGTGAGGTATTCCAGAGCTCTATGTGTGTCCTGTGGAACCAAAACTGGCACCTTCCTTCCTTTCTGCAATATAGATGGTGGTGAAAGAAGATACATTTTCCCCTGTCGTAACAACTCTCGCAAATATAAATTTTTCATTTTCTTAATTTTTCATTTGTTTATTTTCAGAACAAAAAAAATGGCCTCCTACAACAAAAAAAGAAAGAAAAGTGGCCTCCAACAACACTAAATTACATCCTATGCTTAAATCCTAAATCATATACTAATTTTCACATTGATTGTAGCTTCACCAAATCTGAAATATTGACTGCCAAATATCAGTTCCGAATTTAATCAATAATCCTCCACCCCCCCCCCCCCCCCCAGATTGCCTTGGGTATGCTGCAAATCGTTCAGGTAGTGTTGACAAAGGGTGTGTTGTCTCAGGGTTTTGTTTTTGATGCCCACAAAATCATCTGCCTTGCATAAAACAGTTACCTGCGAGAGATCTTGTGACATTCCATTCATGATTTCTTGTGAATTTCTTTGATACATCTCAACTGAGCACAATGTAACATTCTGTCCTCCACAAGGACCCTGCATGCCGACCATTCCTCACATGGTGATCATAGCGCTTTGTGCATTTGTTGCATCACATAAATAGAACTCTCATTGGTTGTACACATGCACAGGCTGATGTGATTTACCTGACTGTCCTAATGAAAAAAATGGCTTTTATGTATTTAGCTTGGAGGAAAACACTTCACAGAATCTTAGTTTTGATTCCTTCTTGCTACCAAATACACAAAAGCCAAGATATTAAACAAATGGGGCCTACCAAAAACAAAATGTAGGTCTTCCAAAACTGAAATCTACCTGTAAACTGTTTGCTTATTTCAAAACATGTTTACAAAAATTACCTTTCCTCTTGTCTCAATGAGCTCCTGGGACTTCATCAGGAACTTCTCTGTTTCTGTTAATTGGCCAAGCAAAGTCTGGTCCACTTCAGTAATGCCAACCCTTTGGACATAACTCTTGATACTTAAAAAGAGAAATGAAAGAAAGAAAGAGAATGCAATGAAATCAATATGCTTCAAAGGAAATATAGTATTACACCATATTTAATACTACAGTGAAACCTTGTTATAACAAGGTCAGGGAGACCCAACTTTTTACCTTAATATAAGTGTAACCTCTATAATAAAAGAGAGCGCGAGATAAAACAGAAGATAAAACAAAGTTAAAACAGTATTAAAACACTTACAACAGAGTTAAAAGGGTTTTCAGAATACTCTTTAGCTAAAACAGACTTAAAACAGTAAAACAGGCTCAAAATACCGCCCCATATTACAGCCTAATATGAGGTTTGTCTTTTATACTCACTGGACTGCTTCTATCTCTCCTGACCGTCTCTTGTTGTATGTTAGGAGTCTTGTCAGAGCCAGAGATCCCACCTCCTGAAAGACATTCCATGTTGCTTTCTGGTAATCAAGATGTGAAAGCTTGTCTCTAACGTGTCTTGACAGCTTCTCTACATCTTCAGGACTTGGCAGTACGTGCTGAACATTCATTCTCCTCTCCTGCAAGATCTTCCTGGCAAGTCTGGTGACTTTGTCACTATAATCGTGCCTCAATGCAGCAATAAATCCCTGTGCCTCCTCTTTGGCATCTTGCCATTTGGTCTCCTTGCTCTTGTCATACTCTTTGATAGCCAAGATGCATTTGCTGTGGGCCAACCGTTCCAGATCATACTTCATTTTGATAGCAGTGGAGGGACTTTTGAGGTCCTCTTCGTCATCCATTGTTCTCATGGCCATATCTAGAGAAGCTTGGACAACAAGATCTACATGTTTAGGGCGAAGAAGCCCCCACATGTCCACAGACTTCATAGAGGCATCAAGTTCACGCACTTGTATCAGTAACTTGCTACAATCGCGCATTCGTTGTGATGCATAATATTTCCTCTTGGTTTCATTATCAATGTTCCTTCGAAGGTAGGATTCTCCTAAGGCTATGATGAGGGGGTCTTGCTGAGCAATGGAGCTTTTCTCATCACCTCGCATGATTGAGAAGACTTCAGTCCTTAAGAGGGTTGATGCCGTTGGACTTATTCTATTGCTGAGAATTTTGCTTTGGATGATTAAAGAACCCTTTCCTGTCGATGAATCCTTTGGCTTGAGCTTCCTCCCAGAGCAGGTCTTCTGGTGTTTAGGGAGGGAATTCAACTTAAGCCACTCGAGGCATTCTGGGCATGGTCCATACAGTCTGTGGTCAAATTCTTCTGTTGGGCGTCGATATAATATCAGTTCGCCTTTCTGCTGGTTTACCACTTTCAAGTTATGTTTGTGATCACCTCTGGCTCTCAAGATGTCTTGTCTGCTCTCCTTCTCTTTCTTATCACCATCCATGTTAATTATCTCTAATACATCATCTTCCTTTGAGTGTTTAGCCAGCACATGTATGGGGATATGCTGAACAAGCTTTCCGCAATAGAAGCAAGCATGGATAGCATTTTGAACTCTGTTTGATTTCTTTTTTTTCCCACTCTTCTGATCAAAAGATTTCTGTATTTTTTGTATGAAAATGTTTTCCACATTTTTGTCTCGTAGGATGCAATCTTCACTGATCTCACAGAATGTTTCACCATCACTTTCACTGTCACTTTCACTGTCACTTTCACTGGATGCATATGAATATTGTCTCTGAGAATCATTTTCCTTGTCTTTGTTGGATGTAGATATATCTGTCTGACTAAAACCATTCACTCTGTCTTCATCAGGTCTCTCACAGGAATCAATGTCCCTGTCCTCAGATTCAGAATGTCTTTCACTGTCGGCTTCATCTTCCTCTGAAAGTGAAGATGGGACATATTCTGACCCACTATCTGATTCTGACTGACTATCTGATGATCTTGCTTCTGGCCCACATCCATTTTCCTTGTCTTTGTTGGATGTAGATATATCTGTCTGACTAAAACCATTCACTCTGTCTTCATCAGGTCTCTCACAGGAATCAATGTCCCTGTCCTCAGATTCAGAATGTCTTTCACTGTCGGCTTCATCTTCCTCTGAAAGTGAAGATGGGACATATTCTGACCCACTATCTGATTCTGACTGACTATCTGATGATCTTGCTTCTGGCCCACATCCATTTTCCTTGTCTTTGTTGGATGTAGATATATCTGTCTGACTAAAACCATTCACTCTGTCTTCATCAGAAGGTGTCTCACGGGAATCAATGTCCCTGTCCTCAGAATGTCTTTCACTGTCGGCTTCATCTTCCTCTGATTCTGACTGACTATCTGATGATCTTGCTTCTGGCCCACATCCATTTTCCTTGTCTTTGTTGGATGTAGATATATCTGTCTGACTAAAACCATTCACTCTGTCTTCATCAGAAGGTGTCTCACGGGAATCAATGTCCCTGTCCTCAGAATGTCTTTCACTGTCGGCTTCATCTTCCTCTGATTCTGACTGACTATCTGATGGTCTTGCTTCTGGCCCACATCCATTTTCCTTGTCTTTGTTGGATGTAGATATATCTGTCTGACTAAAACCACTCACTCTGTCTTCATCAGAAGGTGTCTCACGGGAATCAATGTCCCTGTCCTCAGAATGTCTTTCACTGTCGGCTTCATCTTCCTCTGATTCTGACTGACTATCTGATGATCTTGCTTCTGGCCCACATCCATTTTCCTTGTCTTTGTTGGATGTAGATATATCTGTCTGACTAAAACCATTCACTCTGTCTTCATCAGAAGGTGTCTCACGGGAATCAATGTCCCTGTCCTCAGAATGTCTTTCACTGTCGGCTTCATCTTCCTCTGATTCTGACTGACTATCTGATGATCTTGCTTCTGGCCCACATCCATTTTCCTTGTCTTTGTTGGATGTAGATATATCTGTCTGACTAAAACCATTCACTCTGTCTTCATCAGAAGGTGTCTCACGGGAATCAATGTCCCTGTCCTCAGAATGTCTTTCACTGTCGGCTTCATCTTCCTCTGATTCTGACTGACTATCTGATGGTCTTGCTTCTGGCCCACATCCATTTTCCTTGTCTTTGTTGGATGTAGATATATCTGTCTGACTAAAACCACTCACTCTGTCTTCATCAGAAGGTGTCTCACGGGAATCAATGTCCCTGTCCTCAGAATGTCTTTCACTGTCGGCTTCATCTTCCTCTGATTCTGACTGACTATCTGATGATCTTGCTTCTGGCCCACATCCATTTTCCTTGTCTTTGTTGGATGTAGATATATCTGTCTGACTAAAACCATTCACTCTGTCTTCATCAGAAGGTGTCTCACGGGAATCAATGTCCCTGTCCTCAGAATGTCTTTCACTGTCGGCTTCATCTTCCTCTGATTCTGACTGACTATCTGATGGTCTTGCTTCTGGCCCACATCCATTTTCCTTGTCTTTGTTGGATGTAGATATATCTGTCTGACTAAAACCATTCACTCTGTCTTCATCAGAAGGTGTCTCACAGGAATCAATGTCCCTGTCCTCAGAATGTCTTTCACTGTCGGCTTCATCTTCCTCTGATTCTGACTGACTATCTGATGGTCTTGCTTCTGGCCCACATCCATTTTCCTTGTCTTTGTTGGATGTAGATATATCTGTCTGACTAAAACCATTCACTCTGTCTTCATCAGAAGGTGTCTCACGGGAATCAATGTCCCTGTCCTCAGAATGTCTTTCACTGTCGGCTTCATCTTCCTCTGATTCTGACCGACTATCTGATGGTCTTGCTTCTGGCCCACATCCATTTTCCTTGTCTTTGTTGGATGTAGATATATCTGTCTGACTAAAACCATTCACTCTGTCTTCATCAGAAGGTGTCTCACAGGAATCAATGTCCCTGTCCTCAGAATGTCTTTCACTGTCGGCTTCATCTTCCTCTGATTCTGACTGGCTATCTGATGGTCTTGCTTCTGGCCCACATCCATTCTGAACTATAAAAGAAAACAAGATAGACATAATGCGTCTCATCCACATTGGCAGTAAGGGTGGGAAAGGGTATGTAGAAAGGGGAGTGGTAGGCAGACAGGGAAGGGGTAGGCAGAAAAAGGAAAGAGGGGTAGGAAGGAGAGGGCAGGGTAGGTAGAAAGGGGAAGGAGGGTACAATATGGACAGGGTAGGAAATGGGTACAAGGTGGAGAGAGGGGTGGTATAGGGAAAAGAAAGGAGAGGAGGAGGGTAGAAGAGGTGGAGAGGGTGGCAGTGGTAGGAGTAAAAGAGGGAGCAAGTAGACTTGGAACCCACAAAGTTTATTCAGCTCAAGGGGGTACGAAAGGTTTGATTGTCACATCATGTCTATGGTGGGCCAAAAGGAATTAATCGCCGTTGCTGCCAGGGTTGGCAATTTCCCGGGAAATACCGGGAAATACTGGGAAATACCTGGAAAATACTGGGAAATACCTAGAGACTTATACACAACTGTGATGAGGGATAGGTTTAATGGCCATTAATGGCTCCATTTAGGCATTTTTACCTAAGGTAAGCCTCTTGACACAATTTCAAATTAAACAGACCTCTTAAAAAGCTCTTTTTTTTTAATTTCCCCTTGCCACTTGTTTTGCACACAAAGTGAAAAATATTGTGTTCCAATACTCAGAAGAACAATTAATTACTTGAGCACCTACCATAGAGTGAAACTAGTTTATATGATGTATTTGGTATTTCTAATCAATAATATCAACATAATTAGGTTTTTAACATTAAAAAAATAATTTTTGGGGTATTTCCCTGTATTTCCCATTTTCATCAAAATCAGCAAGGTGGTATTTACCGGTAAATACCGGTATTTACCACCCGGTATTTCTCGCTCCGGTATTTACCGGCCAACCCTGGTTGCTGCCAGGTCAAATCCTGTAAAATAGACCTGGCGGCCTAAAAAATGGGGCTCAAAATGTGTTCATTTTTTTTATTAAAGCAAACCGAAATGGAAATTCTTTTTTATCACGGGCCCGGCAGCCACTGTGCAGCGCCAGATCGACGCTGCTCTATAGCTGCCAAACAGGGTAGAAGCAACTCCCATCTTTAAACATCTTTTGGTATGACGCAGCCGGGCCATCATATGCCGTTACCATGGCAACTCAGTTTCTGACACATGAGAAAAATGTGTCTTGCACATCTTCGCCCCAAGACCAAAGTGTGTGCCAAATTGGTCAAAAAACTGAGGAAGAAGTTAAGATACTTACCCTGCTGTTGAACCCAATCCACATCTTCTAAGAAAAGTACTTCTGTGGTGAATAGCTTCTTTTTCCTGAGAATAGCTGGAATGAAAAAATAAAAGATATACTTAAGCTTATTGACATGCACAAGTTTACATAGTATATCGCATGAATGATAGAAACTCAAAAACGAACCAATGATATAAAGCGAAAGAAAAGGATGCGCAAAATGAAGAGCTGTGATTGGTTACCTAAAAATTCCTCTTGAAATTTCCTTTAAGAAAATATAGAACTCTTGGGGGTTTCTTTTTCTCATAATGAAAATATTTAAAGTAAAAAATATGCAAATTCTGTATACGGACAATAGTTAATTATTAATTAATTAATATTTAATATAAAATCAAATCAATTAATTTCTCAGGGTAATCTAGTAGGAAATGATAAAGGTGTTATTTACCTACAAAATGACACCAAAAACAAGAATGTAGCCCCTTGAATTAAAAAGTTATTCATGTTTAACTCGGCACATGCATATTTCCTATACGTTAAGTATGTATTGCCTCCGCCTCCCATGCCTCAACCTCTCTCACCATGCTGAATTTCATCAAGTATATTATAACTAATTAAAATGCTGTATTGATAATATTAATATCCCAACTAAAGGCTTCATTTAGCTTTGAAATGAGACCATTTTCAGTTTAATAGCTCTCTGTTTGCTTGAGATACAACTGATTAAAGAGAATGTGATGATAAATTTTGGAATAAAGTCGCAGCGTTCTGAAGACATATTAAGGTCACATGACCCTAAAAATACACAATTATTTACTGAATTTCAAATGTTATTGTGTTGGATAATGATAGCTCTGTTAATTAGCTTTAAAATGAAACAAAAATCAAGTCTGTAGCCCCGAAATTGACAAAGTTATTCAACTTTAACTTGCGAGACGTGCACGAAACGCGATTTTCCCATAGACTTTGTGTGTACCGCTTCCCCCCTCAACCACCCTCGTCATTCTTCATTTAAATACGCACCCTGCCCCCATTTGAAATGCTATCAATCACATATTTACAGGTGTTGTAGTGCATTTAATCAGCTTTAAAATAAGACCACTTTCATTACAATAGCTATCCATTTGACTGAGATATCAACATTTGAATGAAATGAAAATGGAAAAAGTGTAACAAAACCACCCTTTTCAGAGGCGAGTTCAAGACGCATGGCCAACCATGTATTGTCAAGAAAGTGAATCAGTTACTTTTTACAAAGGGCCCTCACAGGGGCCCATTGGGGCCACGCTGGGAACTGCCATGAACAACTTTTATTCTTTACCTAACAAGGTATCTACACACAACATAACTTGACTATACTCCTTCTGGATCTGGAGAAGATGATTTTTGAAATTTGAATGGTTTTGGCCCTTTGGGGCCCTCCCGCTTCGGCTCAGGTGAGCTAAAAATAGTCTTGCCACCACACAGTGGGCTATTTGGACAATATACTCTCCATTTGGCTCTTCATTCATTCTGAAAAAAGGGCTAACTTGAGAGTCTATCTATCGTGTAAATGAGGATTAGCCACATCACACATGAAAATTTATGCCTTGCAACATATATAAACAACAGATATTGATGAATAGTTGTTATGGATCATTGTGCTAAACCAGGTGATTTGCATGGATCCCTTAGTTACAAGGAGCCTTACCAATGAATAATCCAACAAAAATGTTTGTTACACATGCATAATCCAAATTAATCAATCATCACCTAGTATAATTTTCAGACTTTTAGGAGGCCTATAAAGGATGTCCACTTTCTTGTATAAATCAGTTAAAATCTTGAAAACCAGGCTAGGGCACATACTAGACCCATAGTGTTTTGAAAAGGTCAGAAAATAGTATGGTTTGGCATGTGCCCTCCCCTGGTTTTTGAAAAGAATAGTTTGTTGATTTCACCACCGCTTTATTAATGGGAAATTTGTCCAAAGTGTGAATATCTGAGCCTGATCAGTTTGTCACAGACGGACATTTGACAACTTTTCAAAATTTGAAGGCCTGTAAAAAATATCAAATGAAATGTGCTAAGCTAATAAAAAGTGATAATTCAAAATGCAAATTTAGTTTTTTGTTCCAAATTCTTAACATGATACTTTACTAGGAAGTATATTTGTCCGCAAAATAACACCATTTCGGGCCATCAACGTGCCCAATAATGTGGTGCTTTCGCGCGGGAGGGGGCCCACCCCCACCCCCAGGGGTGTCGCGCGATTACCCACCAAGCATGAACATTTTTCTGGCGAGAACGCTCTGACCTTACGAACTCCGGATCGGTTCATTATCAGAATAGTGAATATTATTTCCGTTGTTGATTTGTCATATTTCATGACACATTCCGTATTACTTTAATTACTGGAAGTCTCAATGAACATCGTTTCTCTCTTTCATCATTGACGTCACAATGGAAACTCATTGAACATCGTTTCTCTCTTTCATTGTTGACGTCATAATGGAAACTCAACAGGGTGCGTATCTAGCACACATCGCGAGCTGTCTCCCGATCCCTAGTATGACCGAGCGCGCATAATTGTGCAGAATTTGTGCGATCGTGATCCCGATCCCGATGGAAGCGAGATTTCATATGCAGAAACACATTCCCGATGCAACCGAGATATGACCAGGCTCAATCGAGATTTGCTCATATGCAAATCCCGCTAATTTCCCGTTAGAATCCCTATTGAACACGATATTTTGACCATGATATTATATCGGGATTCTCGATCCCAGATGCCAAGTTTCTTTTGGGCTGTATTGTATGTGGCTGTCTTTACAGCTTGTGTGACTATTTTAACAAAAGAGAAAACCCGTAATGGAGCCTAAGGAACGCACTCTATGCCCTCAGGTCCAAAAGAAAATAAAATATTTCTATAACAGAAAAGTCAATACAACATAAAAACACACAATTAGCAGACTACTGTAAAAAGAGATGTAAAAACATATATGGAACAAACTCAAACATGAAGACAAAAGCTTACTTGTTCCTTCACTTGTCCAGAAATCTACATTTGTTGCTTCAAAAGGAATGACATCTCTCGAGGAGATTCTGCAAAATAAAAACAATACAGTCAGTGTATATCAATCATCTATACAACAAATTTTGCCGACAATTAAATTGCAAAATTGAATTTGATTTATCATTTGATCTGTGTCAATTTACTATACCGGGTGTCCTAAAAAAAGTGGAATGGTGGATTTTCAGTACATTGCGAGCTGAAAGTGATGTAAACTTTTATACCATTGGATAGAGCATTTTTCACAGAAAAGAATGATACCTCGATCATTACATTTGGTTGAGTAATTCTAATTTTATGTCAATTTTTTGAAAGACGGTCATTTTCGAATTTCAATCGAATTTCGCACCCGACGACTCACTATTTATGTCAGGAGTCGCCTTTCATCGAGAATCCTATTGTTCGCGTTTCTTTTGTTTACACGGGTCAATGGGCTTCTGCACAACAAAACAATGAAAGGCCATTCTCAACATAATTCTTCGCTCAGTTGATCGAAAAAGTCAGTGAAATTGGAAAATGACCATATTACAAGAAATGGGTATAAAATCAAAAGTACTCAACCAAATTTAATGATCTAGGTATCAATCTTCTCTGCGGAAGTTGCTCTATCTCATGGTATAAAAATCTACATCACTTTTCGCTCGCAATGAACTAAAAATCCACCGTTCCGCTTTTTTTGGGACACCCGGTATATACCCAGGGAGCCAAAGCCAGTTTTTTGGTAAACCCGACATGGGATGCTGTAAAAGGTTGTTTGGTATCAACATGATCAGAGGACCTCTCTGAACAACTTCTGGGTGGACAACCTTAAAAATATGCTGCACATCAAAATGGCCACCACGGAAAAGTAATATTTAGGAATTAAGACAATCACTTTATTAGAAAGCATCAATTTACCACATGTGGTATCATATTTAACCCTAACCAGGCCGGGTTATTTTGGCCATCCTATAGCCAGGGGGGGGTGGATTCCACCCCCCCCTGAGATCTCGGCCGTCGAACGCGCGGCCGCCGCGAAATTTAGCACGCAGGTAGCTTGCAACGTAATCTACAAGATTGCATTGTAATTTTTTTGAAAAAAAAATAATTTCTACTTAATTATGCAAATTTATTCAAAAATCCTCTTTTTGTCTATAAATCACTAAATATGGCTCAGAATATGCTAATTATGTGCATGAATATTCTTTATGACTTAATTAACAGGTTTTCAACATTAAAAATTGAAATGGCAAAAAAATTCTTTATGTATTTCTTTGTTTTTGGAATTTCTTATGTATTTCTTTGTTTTTTTACTTTTGTTTTTTATTGTTTTTTTCGATGGAATCAATTATTTACCATTATTGAACAATATATAGCCCAAAATTAAATGATTGCAGTGATTAGAATGGCAAAATAATGAAGGATTTGTCTATTCTAGGTGAAAATCAATTTCCATAGGATTTGTACACAAATCACAAAAAATTGCGATTTTCGGGCCGACGCTCACTTACAAAAGGTCACGTGACTTTAGAACGGTGTACCCGGTCGTCGCGAATTTGGTCTCAAAAGTTGCGCAAGACTTCAATGATAAAAGTCATGAAGTCGCGCAGCAATACCTGCGCGCGTTGCGGATTTATCGCGAAAAAAGTCGAGGGGGGGGTGGATTCCACCCCCCCCCCGGCCTGGTTAGGGTTAAAGAATATTGGCTTTGCTTGAGGAGGATACAAGAAAATATTGTCACATCGAGTCCAATATACGAAAAGGGGAAATCCAATATTGTAATTATTATTTAGATCACCCCCTGTGAAAAATTAATATGAACAAATTTTAACAAATCCATACAAAATGGCACTGAAATTAAGTTGTTAAAGTTTTGGTCAAATACCAAACCTCACTCACACACAGCTCTCAGCCTCTAAAGTTGAAAGCATTGTGAGGTAACAATGAATATGCGTTGTAACAATGCAAGCGTGCTCATGTCAGCTCGTGTGCGCAAAGAGTGGGCGTGGTTTTTTACTTACCGCGCGATCACAATTGTAAAAAAGATTAATGATGCAACAATGCACAACGCTTCTTAACAATCAAATGTGCTTACTACGTGTGCGCTTTTAGTGCGTACACAAGCTTATTAACATATCTCACCATCAAATATTTTTTGATATCCCTCTTCCTGGAAAAAAATACCCATAGACGTACACGTAAAAACAGGTGTCCAATATTTTTTCGATATCCAGCTCCTTTGTCAGTCCGCGACGGACCCGAAAAAATATTGTAGCCTCTAAAACCCTTGATCTAAATAATAATAAAGAATATTAACTTATCTACAAGATGATACAAGATGATTTGTTAGGTTTCACAATTATTTACAGCTTAAATTTGAGACAAAAACATGATTTAGAGTGCGTGTGTAGAGGTGTGTGGAGGTCGTGGTGGAAGGATGTGTTTTAGCCAAGCTCTGCTCTTTTTTCATCCTTAATTTTTATCTTAATTTGTGGCTTTTTACTTGCACAGCACATTACCGAGTGTTTTTAGAATGTATTACATTTAGATGCACTTATTTGTGAATTTTGATGGCATATATTTTTGAGGATTTTAGCGGATCTTTTTATCATTGATGGACACGCATCGTGGGATATATTATAGCAGCTTTATACATTTGTTAAGGCATTTTGCACCACTTTCAACGTAGCAGTGCCAGGACAGTTTACGTGCATCCTTAGACTGTTTCAGTCTTCATTGTGGAATATCTAGGAACTGTACACTTCTTGCCACCTTTTAATCCTTATTTGGCCTTTTGATTGTTTTAGTCGACATAACTTTTGGAGGCGTCTCGAGTCTTATTGCCACTTCATTAAACAGCACTGAAATCCAAGATAGCAGACCGGTAAAAACAGAGGAAGATGGCCCACTACTTCATTGTGCCATGGCTTAGGGGTGTTTACATTTTGTGCTCTAAATGCTACACCTGCTACACCTGGTACTTTGTACATGGGCGGTACTGCACACCAACCCTAACCCTAACCCTAACCCTAAACCTAACTCTAACCCTAATCCTAACCCTAATCCTAACCCTAAAGTAACCCTAACCCTAATCCTGCAGGTGTAGCAGGTATAGCATAACATGTAAACACCCATGGCTTAGCATTGCTGCTCTCAGTCTCTTAGCAGCCTGAGAGATAATGAGGCAAAATGCTGAGGTTTATTCAGCACATAAACCTTCTCTGTGCACTTCGCATACTTAATGAGCTGAGACATTTCTTTTTTAAATTGCTATAATTCATGATCACCATGGTGTATGATTAAAGTATTAGTATGGCATGATAGAAGATACTTCAAACTTTATTACTTTATTTAATTCTACCCATGTTTAAATCATAAAACTTAGGTTCAAAAGATGATTCAAAAACATTTTGTTTATTTTTTGTTTATCAAGCTCAAATGGTAACTAAATCTGGTTGCGTCTACCTCATTTTTACAAAAAACATACCCCTTTTCAAACGGCTATAGCTCTTCAGAATGCGCTATAACCCCCAAATTTTTTTCAATATTCGGATAGAGTACAAGTTGTAGATATAATTTCATAACCGACTTAGGCCTACAGGTCTCTATCTCGTCACAATATTTTCATGTAAAGTAAAAAATTACGATTTTTTTCTATGTTGGAATTTTTTTTTAATTCATCTGCTCGTATCTCGGTATTTCTTGACCGATTTTCTCCCAAATCGAAATATGTTATAGCTGAAACAATACTCTTTCTGCGTTATTGCTTTTATTTTTCATTTTAATGACGTGATCATAGTCAAAAATTCGATTAAAGGGGATAAGTCCAAATTTCGCGAGTTTACGTGTTATGTCTATGGGAGTTTTATTTTCCTGGAATCATGAGCTTACATGGCCTTGTTCTTTGTGCCGTATCTTGCTTATTGCTCAGGCGAATTCTCTGAAATGTTGATACATTGTAGCTGAGACTTTGTTCTTTTTAGACATTGTCTTAGATTTTTAAATTGATGTCGAAAACATGGTCTACTTTTCAATTCAATGTGACACTGCAACAAAAATTGAAGTTACGTGTTGTAGGTATGGGCAAATTGTACGAAATTGGTTAATTATTTTTTCTGTATGAAATTTGTAAGCTCGAAATCTGAAAATCGCCAATGACTATAACCTTCAAATTTTCATAACATATTTGCTATGTCCTGGAATCGACACATAACTTTTTTGTATGTGATTACTCAACCGTGACGTGATTTAGACGCCATTTTATAAAATCACTCTTTCAATCATATCATCATAACCGTATATCATAACTAAATCATATTCACTACACATAAACTTCATAAAATGAGCAAAATTTCGGCTTAAGTAATGTACGCGCTTACGCGTCATTACGCGCACGTAAGCGCGCGTCAAAAATTTAAAATGCTCAAAATCACTTTTTGTACAAACGAGAGTACGTTTTAGGTCATTCTAAGCATTTCAAAATTTTCCGCGCGTACGCGCCCGCGCGCGCGTAATGCGCGTACGCAGCATGTACGGACTTTAAAAGTGTAATTTTTTGCATGGATCTGAATCCTGGTACTTTTCTAAGTACATTCACAAATTTTCAGTTCTAATGGACTTGATATGACGTCGTGCGTGCGCGTTAAACATAAAATTACGCGCGCGCAAAAATTCGCTAAAGTACAAAAAAGGTTAAAAAAACATCTTTTTTAAAACGGCCCTAGCTCTTCAGAATGCGCGGTTACCCCCATTTTTTTTTCAATATTCTGATAGAGTAGGAGTTGTACATATAATTTCATAACCGATTTAGGCCTACAGTCATCTGTGATGTCACGATATTATCACCTAAAGTCAAAAATTAAGTTTTTTTTCTATGTCAGGAATTTTTCAAAATTCATCTGCGCGTATCTCGGTATTTGTTGACCGATTTTCTCCCAAATTGAAATATGTTATAGCTGAAACAATACTCTTTCTGTATTATTGCTTTTATTTTTCATTTTGATGACGTCATCATGGTACAAAATTCGATTAAACGGGATAAGTTCAAATTTCGCCAGTTTGCGTGTAATGTGTATTATTAATGCTATGGGCAATTAAAATAGTGTAAAAATTCATACAAAATCAACTGTTCATCCGTTTACCTTCACACCGCGAAAACTTGCTGATAAAATTACATTCTTTATGGGATGTTAGTCTCCACCCCAGACGTTTTTTCTTCATCATGTTATTCATCTCTAAGATTTGTGTATAAAGTCTATATGAAAATGTAATTTTCACATATTCATACAAGGGTTTTTGCTATTTCGATAATATAGTCAAAAATCTTTAGTTATATGTCGGAAACATTTTCGAATCTCATTCGGGATCACAAATTAAAATCGCAATGACATATCATGCGATATCGCATATCACCGAATTTGTCACCCTGACGAATTATATCTAGTTTTATTTTATTTTTTTTTACTATTGATTTTACTATTGAAAATGCAGATCTGCGTAGACTTCATGTTTACTTACTTCCTTCTAAATTTGCTACAAATACAATTTTTCTTCTATCTTTATCAGACAGACATTAAAGCCACTGTTTAACATCGTGGTTGACTGATTTAAAAAATTCTAAAACTGAGCTGCCCGACCTGTCTAATTATGTTCAGATGAATGAAAAAACATCCAAGAATGCAAAAATAATGAAAGTTTAACATTCAATATGAAGATATCTATAAAAGTTGTATTTTTGTTCGTCGGCGAACAAAAATACAGTACAATAGTCAATGGAGGTGGTATTTTAGATTTTCACTTTTTTTGAAGCACTAAATGATAACTTTGAAGTATAATTTTTTCACAGGTCCATTTTTACACCCTATCGGATATTCTGATAACATGTAGGGCCATGCAGCTCAGATTTTTTTAACTTGGAAAATGTTAAATTATGCCTTTAAATAATATAAAATACACTCACTCTGCATGATCAGCTCTGCAATAAACAATTTTGCCAGGAACTATCACTTGTACAGGCCATCTGACAGCAACTCCACGCAGTTTTGCCCAGCCAAACTCTATATACATAATGTAAGAGATTAAAACAGTTATACTGCTACACATGCATATATGTACATGTTGATGACCATCAGTTAATTTAATGAAAAAACAATCTTTTTATAATTTGAGTAAGGCCACAATCGTTGTTATAAAACTTCTTAGCAGATGAATAGATGACACTACCTAAAATATCAACATTATTGGTATTGTAAAGTTTCTTCAAAGTGTTTCAAACGATTTTAATGAAATAAAACGATGCATTCTTAATGATACACATTTACACAACTAGGTGAACTAGCCCTCGTCACTAGCTGCAAAGTAATGTACATGGTGCGGTGCAGGGCCGAGGTGGAAAGCTTGCAATGGAAGTCAAAATCATGAAAGTCCACATTTTTCATACTTTTCTATGTCCGTTTACAGTATAATATGTCTTATTCTTAAATTATAAAGTCTAGCAGTTCATAGGCTTTAGTTCCTGTGGAGTTCAATGACATTAAAATTTAAAGTGTTTTTTATGCCACTAAATATGACTGTGTAAGGTACAGAGTGAAAAGCCCTGACCATAAGTTTGTACAGGGCCAAAATCTAGGCTAAATATTGTTACTGTTTAAGAATGGTGGTTGTCAACTTGAAGAAATTCTTAATTTTGGGAATTTTGGCACTTCTAGCACAGAATCGCCCACTGTAGCATTTGTGTCTAAGAGCTTTGCTCCTTCCGTAATTCTTTTTGAGTTGAGTATCAATGTACTAGGAGGGCTTTTAAACATAAAATACTAAACGTGATTCCCCTGCTGGAAAGTTTGTATTAACATGTACTTATTTGGCAGTGTCCAGTGCCAGCTTAGCCTTTTTCGTAAAATTTTAAACAGGCAATTCTTATGGGAGAGTATTGATCACATTGTCTGAGTTACTAGCAATTCTAAAATAATCTATTAGCAAACACCATAGCTTGGCCAATTTATCCCTAAATATAAAGGCCTCCGCACACTACCTGTACATGACCAGTCTGTGATCCCATTTTGAAAAAAATGACATTTGAATATTTTTCATAAGTATCAACAGGAAAATTTACCTTATTTGGGGTTCAGAATGAATAAAAGAATAGTAAAATGGAACTTTTAGTTAACTGCATGCTTTTAGGTTCGAGAAAAGGCCAAATTGGCTTCAAATCGTACGTAGCCGATCGTGGGGCTGTTATGACATCACTATGACTAGGAACTAATTTCGCTTTCTTACATAATGAAGAGGTTTGCAATCGCTATGAATTTTAACGTTGGTAATTATAAGACAATTTATTTTGGTGAATATGATTTCCCTTGTTTGAATATGAATATCACTTTCTATTACCATTTCCTTCAAAATCGGATCGCAGACCGGTCGTGTAGTGTGCGGAGACCTCAATTCATACAAAACAACAAAATATTTTTTTAAAGATGGGTCTTAAATACCCAATACTGATGGTACATGTGGTGTCCGAATTATAAAAAAGGATCTAATGGTGGTACAGTATTCTGCTACATATTTTTATTTCAACTATTAGGAGGACCAAATGAGTTATGGATTCAAAGAATTTCTCCATTTATGACACTAAATACATGCCTTATAATAGAGCAGGTCCAAGCTATTTGACTTGTGACGTACGGGACATTAAGAGACTTTAAAGTTGTTTAACATGAAAAATAAAGACACACCAAAGAAATTTTGGAATGCTAGTTGGGACATCTTTATTCAGTAAAAACATTAATTTTTTACACTCCCATTAACAATGTAATATTTTAATTGATATGCTCTGTGATGTACGGGACCAGAAAAAAAATCAAAATTTTCCCCCAAAAAAAGTTTGTCATTGAAACTCTGTGAATTGGAATACACTGGAAATCTCTCCTCATTACGCTTTTATCTGGTATCTAATAAAGTATCAATTGCCATAAAATAAAAATGATAGAATTCCTTGTTGTTATTATGTAATAGCTGGAAATGTAAACTTCCATACTGTGACGTACAGTCGTACAGGACACTTTGTCCCTCTACAAAATGAATCCATGAGGAAACAGTATTTTGATCTTTTAAACCTGCTTTAATAACCCAAGTAAAGTTACAATTTTATGGTTGAATTTATCACTTACATGTATATAAATTATTTAAATCTATCATGGAGATGTGTGGCATTTTATGACAGCGGGTCAACCACTAAATGGAGATTTTTTAATATTCTGTGTACAAAACAAATGGCAAAGTATGGTCGATAATTTTGTTTGTAAATCAGTAATTCTTCCCCATTAAGACTTCACTTATCGTTTATTCACAATGAATGTTGATCCAGGTGAATATGTAAATCAGCCAAAGTCACTAAAATAATGAAATACATAGAATATTAAAACAATAAAATACATAAGAAATTAATAAAACAATGAAATAAATAAAAAAAATATATATATATTTGAATGATTTACATGTCTGTTATTGTTCACAAGGGCAGGGAGAAACTTATTATAAACTTCTCATATGTACTCTTTCAGAGGTAGGTTTAGCAAGTCATGGTCAAAATAAATATTTATGAATATAATTTGCATAAATTACCATTGGTAAATCACATGTGAGCACTTTTCACAAAAGTAACACTGGGTCTCTTTCTTTGCACAATTTCTAAGGTGTGTGCCAAATATCAAGGCTATTTCAGGTACCCATGTCCAAGTCAGGAATATTAAGGCTTGTGCAACGGAAATGCAGCATTATCTACACTTGTCCATTTCAGGAAAATTAAATCTTGTGTGTCAGAAATGCATCATCTTCTGTTATCTTGACTGTGCAAATCCAGCAAATTAAGATTTATGTGTGACAAGACAGTATCATCAGTCTGCGCAGGAATTTTTTATCTAAACCTGTCCGAGCCCAGAAAATTGTGGTTGTGTGTGAGAAAAAGTGTCTTCATCTACCTATGTCCAAGTCAAGAAAACTTATTCTTATGTGGCAGAAAAAAAAAATCAAATCCAAGCCTGTCCAAGTAAAATAATGCTTGTGTGGCAAAAAAATATATAATTTGCTCGTTTCCGAGTCAAGAAAATAAAGTCTTGTGTGCCAGAAATGCAAGTTTTTCTACCCATGTGGCAAAGTGCATTATTATCCAGAAAGGCTTTCGCAGATGAAAAGACTCTGGCATATGTCCTAGATAAAGCCATCATTATGGACCCTTGTCCAAGTCAAGAAATCTAAGGATTGTGTGGCAGAAAGACATTATCTAAGCCAGAGTCTCTAACTCACAAAATTTAAATCTTGTGTGGCAGAAATTTGTTATGGTTGAATCATGTCCAAGACCAGAAAATTAAGGCTTGTGTGCAAGAAAATGAAATTTGTATGTCAGAAATTTATGCATGATTACTTAAAACTGTCCTAGTACACAAAATTATGGCTTGTGTGGGAGAAAGACAGTTGGCCTATGATCATTTTGCAGATGAAAAGACTCTGGCATATGTCCTGGATAAAGCCATCATGTACCCTTGTCCAAGTCAAGAAAACTGAGGATTGTGTGGCAGAAAGACATTTTATTTACCCATGTCCAAGTCAGGAATATTAAGGCTTGTGCAACGGAAATGCAGCATTATCTACACTTGTCCAATTCAGGAAAATTAAATCTTGTGTGTCAGAAATGCATCATCTACTGTTATCTTGACTGTGCAAATCCAGCAAATTAAGATTTATGTGTGACAAGACAGTATCATCAATCTGCGCAGGAATTTATTATTTAAACCTGTCCGAGCCCAGAAAATTGTGGTTGTGTGTAAAAAAAAAAAAAAAAAAAAAGTGTCTTCATCTACCTATGTCCAAGTCAAGAAAAGTTATTCTTGTGTGGCAGAAAAAAAAAATCTAAGCCTGTCCAAGTAAAATAGTGCTCGTGTAGCAAAAAATATATAATTTACCCGTTTCCAAGTCAAGAAAATGAAGCTTGTGTGTCAGAAATTGATGCATGATTACCTAAGACTGTCCAAGTACAGAAAATTATGGCTTGTGTGGGAGAAAGACTTTGGCCTATGATCATTTCGCAGATGAAAAGACTCTGGCATATGTCCTAGTCTCCTAGATAAAGCCATCATTATGTACCCTTGTCCAAGTCAAGAAAACTGAGGATTGTGTGGCAGAAAGACATTATCTAAGCCTGTCCAACTCACAAAATTTAAGTCTTGTGTGGCAAAAATTTATTATGATTTAATCCTGTCCAAGACCAGAAAATTAAGGCTTGTGTGCAAGAATATGAAATTTGTATGTCAGAAATGTATGCATGATTACTTAAAACTGTCCAAGTACAGAAAATTATGGCTTGTGTGGGAGAAAGACAGTTGGCCTATGATCATTTCGCAGATGAAAAGACTCTGGCATATGTCCTAGATAAAGCCATCATGTACCCTTGTCCAAGTCAAGAAAACTGAGGATTGTGTGGCAGAAAGACATTATCTAAGCCTGTCCAACTCACAAAATTTAAATCTTGTGTGGCAGAAATTTGTTATGGTTGAATCCTGTCCAAGACCAGAAAATTAAGGCTTGTGTGCAAGAAAATGAAATTTGTATGTCAGAAATTTATGCATGATTACTTAAAACTGTCCAAGTACACACAATTATGGCTTGTGTGGGAGAAAGACAGTTGGCCTATGATCATTTTGCAGATGAAAAGACTCTGGCATATGTCCTGGATAAAGCCATCATGTACCCTTGTCCAAGTCAAGAAAACTGAGGATTGTGTGGCAGAAAGACATTTTATTTACCCATGTCCAAGTCAGGAATATTAAGGCTTGTGCAACGGAAATGCAGCATTATCTACACTTGTCCAATTCAGGAAAATTAAATCTTGTGTGTCAGAAATACATCATCTACTGTTATCTTGACTGTGCAAATCCAGCAAATTAAGATTTATGTGTGACAAGACAGTATCATCAATCTGCGCTGGAATTTATTATCTAAACCTGTCCGAGCCCAGAAAATTGTGGTTGTGTGTGAAAAAAAGTGTCTTCATCTACCTATGTCCAAGTCAAGAAAATTTATTCTTGTGTGGCAGAAAAAACATTAAATCTAAGCCTGTCCAAGTAAAATAGTGCTTGTGTGGCAAAAAATATATTTACCCGTCTCCAAGTCAAGAAAATAAAGTCTTGTGTGCCAGAAATGCAAGTTTTTCTACCCATGCGACAAAGTGCATTATTATCCAGAAAGGCTGTCCAAGTCAGGAAAATGAAGCTTGTGTGTCAGAAATTCATGCATGATTACCCAAGACTGTCCAAGTAAAGAAAATTATGGCTTGTGTGAGAGAAAGACAGTTGGCCTATGATCATTTTGCAGATGAAAAGACTCTGGCATATGTCCTAGTCTCCTAGATAAAGCCATCATTATGTACCCTTGTCCAAGTCAAGAAAACTGAGGATTGTGTGGCAGAAAGACATTTTATCTACCCATGTCCAAGTCAGGAATATTAAGGCTTGTGCAATGGAAATGCAGCATTATCTACACTTGTCCAATTCAGGAAAATTAAATCTTGTGTGTCAGAAATGCATCATCTACTGTTATCTTGACTGTGCAAATCCAGCAAATTAAGATTTATGTGCGACAAGACAGTATCATCAGTCTGCGCAGGAATTTATTATCTAAACCTGTCCGAGCCCAGAAAATTGTGGTTGTGTGTGAGAAAAAGTGTCTTCATCTACCTATGTCCAAGTCAAGAAAACTTATTCTTATGTGGCAGAAAAAAAAATCTAATCTAAGCCTGTCCAAGTAAAATAATGCTTGTGTGGCAAAAAAATATATGGGCAATTCCACGGTTAGTAACGTTACATTTAGAGCATATTTTCATAACATATTCTACTATAACACCACCATCTATTCATTTCAAGTCACAATCATGTTACAACATGTTCACCCACCCTAGGTCTATAATACAAAAAAAAAATGAACACAAATGAAATAATATTCGCGTCGCCATGGCAACTTTTATTGTCGGTTAGTAACGTTACAAAAAAAGGACATGGGAAAAAAATCAATGTTTTCAAATGAGAAGTCTTCTAAAACCTTAGATAATTCCAACAAAGTGCCATATTCATTTTACTTCTAGTTAGTTGGCACATGTTTCAGCCAATAATTAAAGCATCTTGACTCATATTTTTTTCATTAGGCTCCAAAATCATGGTTAGTAACGTTACGGTTAGTAACGTTACACTTTGTCCGTGCAAAGGTAAAAGTTACCAAACATTATTTTTTTACCCTCCCTTCGCCTCAAAATCACAAGTAATACTTAGGAATTACAAGTAAATCAACATAACTATCCATATTACTCTTAACTTTTAAATTCTTTGACTAGAAACTCTTAACTCACAACTTGAAACATGAAAACTGTTTGAAAACATATCTTATCCGATACATTCCATAGTTCACCAAAGTTCATCAAGTGGTAGGTTAATAATGCATAATTTGTAATACCAGTTAACTGTTTATTTGCAAGCATTTAGATTCAATATTTGTAGTATTTTAGCAGGCAAATATTGAGTAGAGATCTATCAATCCAAATGGTCATTTGTTGACTTGTTCAATAATCCAATTAATGTTACATTCAGATTCTTACAAAAACTTTAAATAGTACTTTGTTCATAGTATCAAATTCAAATACATGTAGCTTTGTGTAAATAAAATAATTATGTGTGTTTTAATACAAAACTCATTGGAGAGATAGAATTCTAAAAAGAGATGTTTGTTTGTAGCTAGTTTCTTCTTGATTTGGAGCTGTTTTTGCACACATTTTGGTAGGGAATGTTCTTGCATCCTTTTCTCCTCCCAGCTCCTCTTCATGGTAACTGCTTTCTTATCTTTGTACTCCTCATACTTGCCAGTCCTCTTCAAGTACACTATTGATTTTGCTTCATGACCTACAAATAGAAAAATAAATAAAAACAAAATATAATATATTCATGAACTAAAAGATAGGCAAGTAGTAATTAATTAGGATGAACATTTTCTGCATCATATTGCAGAGTAGAATACTTGAATGAGTGTTGGAAAGTTCCCACATGACACAAACAAATGAGATAAAACAATTGTTACAAATATAGTATACCTGTCAAAATATTTCAGTCACAAAATTGGTTTTAAGATTCTTGTTGTATCCCTTAGAAGTTTTCACTAAATTAAAATACTACTTTTTGCAAGTGCTTCATCACTAAAGATGTTTTTTTTACATACAAGTTTCTATGGCAACCGACATGGCTAATCATAATGCACCCCTAAAAAAACACAAACATAAACATCTCTGGACAGTGTAATTACATTAAATATACACTTGTAAGTTTATGTAATCCATTACAATATATTTGTTTTATATCAATATATTAGTTTTCACTGTAAATACAATATATATCATTATCATTAATCAGTGTAAACTGTACACAGTGTATTCAGTACAACGAAATACCTTGATATAATAGGGTATAAATGATAATTAAGATTATAATTACTACAATAATTCAACTTACCAAAGACAGGTCGCTGCTCGTCAAAGTAGAGTCAACTATATTTTCCAATGACTACTTTCCAGGAGAAAGATTTATGAGGAGTTTACACTAAAATACTGCTCGCGCTGAACATCAGATACTGCACATGTTCTTGCATAGAGCATAGATATGAGATGCTGCACACATGGGATGCTGCACATGGTTGAATAACTCACATTACTTAAAAAAAATTGATCATCCATTGTTCTAAAGTGGCCTCTTTTGTCTTACTTTACATATCCTTTCACTCACTTTTGATTAGGGCCAGCTTATAAGTGTCTCTTTCACTGTTGTTATGGTTAGTAACGTTACACTCTGTATCATAGACTGGTTAGTAACGTTACATGGTTAGTAACGTTACAGATTTTGACTGCTTATAATTAATACATCATATAATGTTTGTAAAATTTGTTCCTTAATTTTGATAGAGCATTGCCTGGAAGAGAAAAATTTGAAGTAGGAATATTATAAGGCATTGCATTCTCTCTATAGAAAAATAAATCCATGTTTTGGTTAGTAACGTTACATGGCATACCAATGGTTTTTAATTTCACTCAATGTTGGCATAAGCAACTCAGATTCTTAATTTTGCATGATAAATCTATTAGAGCATTGTACTCACTAAATAAATATGATAAGTTTGTAAGGTATTGTGTATTTTCATGCTCATAATGGCTTAATCAACTTTTTCTTAACTTACATTAGAAATAACACAGGAAAATATAACCAATATAAATTCGCTATTTTAACCCACTTTTACCACAGTCAAAGCAAAATAAATAACCTTTCCAGTAATTTTGATGTGTCTTTAATCATATACAACCAAAAAATGTAAGAAAAAGACACTTTGAAATTTTGGGGTCATGTCCACCTAATCATGGAATTGCCCATATAATTTGCTCGTTTTCGAGTCAAGAAAATAAAGTCTTGTGTGCCAGAAATGCAAGTTTTTCTACCCATGTGGCAAAGTGCATTATTATCCAGAAAGGCTTTCGCAGATGAAAAGACTCTGGCATATGTCCTAGATAAAGCCATCATTATGGACCCTTGTCCAAGTCAAGAAATCTAAGGATTGGGTGGCAGAAAGACATTATCTAAGCCAGAGTCTCTAACTCACAAAATTTAACTCCTAGATAAAGCCATCATGTACCCTTGTCCAAGTCAAGAAAACTGAGGATTGTGTGGCAGAAAGACATTATCTAAGCCTGTCCAACTCACAAAATTTAAATCTTGTGTGGCAGAAGTTTGTTATGGTTGAATCCTGTCCAAGACCAGAAAATTAAGGCTTGTGTGCAAGAAAATGAAATTTGTATGTCAGAAATTTATGCATGATTACTTAAAACTGTCCAAGTACACAAAATTATGGCTTGTGTGGGAGAAAGACAGTTGGCCTATGATCATTTTGCAGATGAAAAGACTCTGGCATATGTCCTGGATAAAGCCATCATGTACCCTTGTCCAAGTCAAGAAAACTGAGGATTGTGTGGCAGAAAGACATTTTATTTACCCATGTCCAAGTCAGGAATATTAAGGCTTGTGCAATGGAAATGCAGCATTATCTACACTTGTCCAATTCAGGAAAATTAAATCTTGTGTGTCAGAAATGCATCATCTACTGTTATCTTGACTGTGCAAATCCAGCAAATTAAGATTTATGTGTGACAAGACAGTATCATCAATCTGCGCAGGAATTTATTATCTAAACCTGTCCGAGCCCAGAAAATTGTGGTTGTGTGTAAAAAAAAAAAAAAAAAAAAGTGTCTTCATCTACCTATGTCCAAGTCAAGAAAATTTATTCTTGTGTGGCAGAAAAAAAAATCAAGCCTGTCCAAGTTAAATAGTGCTCGTGTAGCAAAAAAATATATAATTTACCCGTTTCCAAGTCAAGAAAATGAAGCTTGTGTGTCAGAAATTGATGCATGATTACCTAAGACTGTCCAAGTACAGAAAATTATGGCTTGTGTGGGAGAAAGACTTTGGCCTATGATCATTTCGCAGATGAAAAGACTCTGGCATATGTCCTAGTCTCCTAGATAAAGCCATCATTATGTACCCTTGTCCAAGTCAAGAAAACTGAGGATTGTGTGGCAGAAAGACATTATCTAAGCCTGTCCAACTCACAAAATTTATAAAATCTTGTGTGGCAGAAAAAAAAATCAAATCTAAGCCTGTCCAAGTAAAATAATGCTTGTGTGGCAAAAAAATATATAATTTACTCATGTCCAAGTCAAGAAAATAAAGTCTTGTGTGCCAGAAATGCAAGTTTTTCCACCCATGTGGCAAAGTGCATTATTATCCAGAAAGGCTTTCGCAGATGAAAAGACTCTGGCATATGTCCTAGATAAAGCCATCATGTACCCTTGTCCAAGTCAAGAAAACTAAGGATTGTGTGGCAGAAAGACATTATCTAAGCCAGAGTTTCAAACTCACAAAATTTAAATCTTGTGTGGCAGAAATTTGTTATGATTGAATCCTGTCCAAGACCAGAAAATTAAGGCTTGTGTCCAAGAAAATGAAATTTGTATGTCAGAAATTTATGCATGATTACTTAAAACTGTCCAAATACAGAAAATTATGGCTTGTGTGGGAGAAAGACTTTGGCATATGATCATTTTGCAGATGAAAAGACTCTGGCATATGTCCTAGATAAAGCCATCATGTACCCTTGTCCAAGTCAAGAAAACTGAGGATTGTGTGGCAGAAAGACATTATCTAAGCCTGTCCAACTCACAAAATTTAAGTCTTGTGTGGCAAAAATTTATTATGATTGAATCCTGTCCAAGACCAGAAAATTAAGGCTTGTGTGCAAGAATATGAAATTTGTATGTCAGAAATGTATGCATGATTACTTAAAACTGTCCAAGTACAGAAAATTATGGCTTGTGTGGGAGAAAGACAGTTGGCCTATGATCATTTCGCAGATGAAAAGACTCTGGCATATGTCCTAGATAAAGCCATCATGTACCCTTGTCCAAGTCAAGAAAACTGAGGATTGTGTGGCAGAAAGACATTATCTAAGCCTGTCCAACTCACAAAATTTAAATCTTGTGTGGCAGAAGTTTGTTATGGTTGAATCCTGTCCAAGACCAGAAAATTAAGGCTTGTGTGCAAGAAAATGAAATTTGTATGTCAGAAATTTATGCATGATTACTTAAAACTGTCCAAGTACACAAAATTATGGCTTGTGTGGGAGAAAGACAGTTGGCCTATGATCATTTTGCAGATGAAAAGACTCTGGCATATGTCCTGGATAAAGCCATCATGTACCCTTGTCCAAGTCAAGAAAACTGAGGATTGTGTGGCAGAAAGACATTTTATTTACCCATGTCCAAGTCAGGAATATTAAGGCTTGTGCAATGGAAATGCAGCATTATCTACCCTTGTCCAATTCAGGAAATTTAAATCTTGTGTGTCAGAAATGCATCATCTACTTTTATCTTGACTGTGCAAATCCAGCAAATTAAGATTTATGTGTGATAAGACAGTATCATCAATCTGCGCTGGAATTTATTATCTAAACCTGTCCGAGCCCAGAAAATTGTGGTTGTGTGTAAAAAACAAAAGTGTCTTCATCTACCTATGTCCAAGTCAAGAAAATTTATTCTTGTGTGGCAGAAAAAAAAATCTAAGCCTGTCCAAGTAAAATAGTGCTTGTGTGGCAAAAAAATATATAATTTACCCGTTTCCAAGTCAAGAAAATGAAGCTTGTGTGTCAGAAATTGATGCATGATTACCTAAGACTGTCCAAGTACAGAAAATTATGGCTTGTGTGGGAGAAAGACTTTGGCCTATGATCATTTCGCAGATGAAAAGACTCTGGCATATGTCCTAGTCTCCTAGATAAAGCCATCATTATGTACCCTTGTCCAAGTCAAGAAAACTGAGGATTGTGTGGCAGAAAGACATTATCTAAGCCTGTCCAACTCACAAAATTTATAAAATATTGTGTGGCAGAAAAAAAAAAATCAAATCTAAGCCTGTCCAAGTAAAATAATGCTTGTGTGGCAAAAAAATATATAATTTACTCGTGTCCAAGTCAAGAAAATAAAGTCTTGTGTGCCAGAAATGCAAGTTTTTCTACCCATGTGGCAAAGTGCATTATTATCCAGAAAGGCTTTCGCAGATGAAAAGACTCTGGCATATGTCCTAGATAAAGCCATCATGTACCCTTGTCCAAGTCAAGAAAACTGAGGATTGTGTGGCAGAAAGACATTATCTAAGCCTGTCCAACTCACAAAATTTATAAAATCTTGTGTGGCAGAAAAAAAAATCAAATCTAAGCCTGTCCAAGTAAAATAATGCTTGTGTGGCAAAAAAATATATAATTTACTCATGTCTAAGTCAAGAAAATAAAGTCTTGTGTGCCAGAAATGCAAGTTTTTCCACCCATGTGGCAAAGTGCATTATTATCCAGAAAGGCTTTCGCAGATGAAAAGACTCTGGCATATGTCCTAGATAAAGCCATCATTATGGACCCTTGTCCAAGTCAAGAAATCTAAGGATTGTGTGGCAGAAAGACATTATCTAAGCCAGAGTTTCAAACTCACAAAATTTAAATCTTGTGTGGCAGAAATTTGTTATGATTGAATCCTGTCCAAGACCAGAATATTAAGGCTTGTGTCCAAGAAAATGAAATTTGTATGTCAGAAATTTATGCATGATTACTTAAAACTGTCCAAATACAGAAAATTATGGCTTGGGTGGGAGAAAGACTTTGGCCTATGATCATTTCGCAGATGAAAAGACTCTGGCATATGTCCTAGATAAAGCCATCATGTACCCTTGTCCAAGTCAAGAAAACTAAGGATTGTGTGGCAGAAAGACATTATAAACTAAGCCAGAGTTTCAAACTCACAAAATTTAAATCTTGTGTGGCAGAAATTTGTTATGATTGAATCCTGTCCAAGACCAGAAAATTAAGGCTTGTGTGCAAGAAAATGAAATTTGTATGTCAGAAATTTATGCATGATTACTTAAAACTGTCCAAATACAGAAAATTATGGCTTGGGTGGGAGAAAGACTTTGGCCTATGATCATTTCGCAGATGAAAAGACTCTGGCATATGTCCTAGATAAAGCCATCATGTACCCTTGTCCAAGTCAAGAAAACTGAGGATTGTGTGGCAGAAAGACATTATCTAAGCCTGTCCAACTCTCAAAATTTAAGTCTTGTGTGGCAAAAATTTATTATTATTTAATCCTGTCCAAGACCAGAAAATTAAGGCTTGTGTGCAAGAATATGAAATTTGTATACATGTCAGAAATTTATGCATGATTACTTAAAACTGTCCAAGTACAGAAACTTATGGCTTGTGTGGGAGAAAGACAGTTGGCCTATGATCATTTCGCAGATGAAAAGACTCTGGCATATGTCCTAGATAAAGCCATCATGTACCCTTGTCCAAGTCAAGAAAACTGAGGATTGTGTGGCAGAAAGACATTATCTAAGCCTGTCCAACTCACAAAATTTAAATCTAGTGTGGCAGAAATTTATTATGATTGAATCCTGTCCAAGACCAGAAAATTAAGGCTTGTGTGCAAGAAAATGAAATTTGTATGTCAGAAATTTATGCATGATTACTTAAAACTGTCCAAATACAGAAAATTATGGCTTGTGTGGGAGAAAGACTTTGGCCTATGATCATTTCGCAGATGAAAAGACTCTGGCATATGTCCTAGATAAAGCCATCATATACCTTATCCAAGTCAAGAAAACTGAGGATTGTGTGGCAGAAAGACATTATCTAAGCCTGTCCAACTCACAAAATTTAAATCTTGTGTGGCAAAAATTTATTATTATTTAATCCTGTCCAAGACCAGAAAATTAAGGCTTGTGTGCAAGAATATGAAATTTGTATGTCAGAAATTTATGCATGATTACTTAAAACTGTCCAAGTACAGAAAATTATGGCTTGTGTGGGAGAAAGACAGTTGGCCTATGATAATTTTGCAGATGAAAAGACTCTGGCATATGTCCTAGATAAAGCCATCATGTACCCTTCTCCAAGTCAAGAAAACTGAGGATTGTGTGGCAGAAAGACATTATCTAAGCCTGTCCAACTCACAAAATTTAAGTCTTGTGTGGCAAAATTTATCATTATTTAATCCTGTCCAAGACCAGAAAATTAAGGTTTGTGTGCAAGAAAGAGTATATTAATACTATTATCTACCTATGTCCAAGTCACAAACACTCAGGCATTTGTCCAAGATAAAAATGTCAAACATACACCTCTGTCCAAGTCAATAATATAAAAGCTTGTGTGGCAGTAAGACATCTTTCTCTGTCCAAGTCAAGAACATTATTTAAAAGTAAAAGACGTCATTATTGACCCCTATCCTTGGCTTTATCAACAAACTGAAGAATTGCTTGCCGCAATGATGACCATGATGACCATCTTCCTACATGTCAAGAATACAAAAACTCAGGCATGTGGCCCAGATATCATTATGTTCCCCCGTCCAAGTTAAGAAAATTAAAGCCTGTGTGGCATAAAGACAGATTATATATTCCTCTTTTGAACTCAAGAAAATTTAATGCTTAGTCTTGTGTAGCAGAAAAAAAAAATTAGTCTAAGCCTATCCAAGTTAAGAAAATTAAAGCCTGTGTGGCATAAAGACTAATTATATCTTCCTCTTTTCAACGAGTTCAAGAAAATTTAACGCTTAGTCTTGTGTAGCAGAAAGAAATTATTATTTAGTCTAAGCCTATCCAAGTCAAGAAAATTAAAGCTTGTGTGGCAGAAGGACAATTATATCTTCCTATGTCAAACCCAAGAAAAGAATTATCATAGCTTATCAAGTCAAGAAAAATAATTTTCCTCTGTAAAAGTTAAGAAAATCAAAGCTTGTGTGGCCAAAAGAACTTCCGCCCGGCCGGAGCCATGTATGTTTGTATTGTATGTATTCAGGCGAGTTTCATAATAGACTCATGATACTACATGTAGGAAATAACAGCACTGAGTACCTCGGGGTTGGCTAAAGGAAAGTTTCAAGCTTGCCTTACTGTTAGAATCTAGCCAAACTAAGAATTTACTTTAGGCCTAGCCCTAGTCTAGGCCTAGCTAGCCTAGGCCCTTGGGCTAAGACTATGCCTAGAATAGATACTAGTTCTAGACATCTAGAAGTCTAGAGTCTATAGGCCTAGAGAAATGTTATCTAGTCCTAGGCTAAGGGTGTAAGGCTAAACCCTATGCATAACCCAATCTAGACTGTGACAGTAACAAAGTTAGCAAGCCCAGTCCAATGGTCTAGCTTTACAGGCTAAATACTTAATAGTAATAAGTTGGCCTAGATGTAGACATTATGTTCCCCCGTCCAAGTTAAGAAAATTAAAGCCTGTGTGGCATAAATACTTCCTCTTTTCAACTCAAGAAAATTTTACGCTTAGTCTTGTGTAGCAGAAAGAAATTATTATTTAGTCTAAGCCTATCCAAGTCGAGAAAATTAAAGCTTGTGTGGCAGAAGGACAATTATATCTTCCTATGTCAAACCAAAGAAAAGAATTATTATAGCTTATCAATTCAAGAAAAATAAAGCTTTTGTGGCCAACAGAACTTCCGCCCGGCCGGAGCCATGATGTATTCAGTCGAGTTTCATAATAGACTCTAATCCTATAGGGCATTAACAGCACTGAGTACCTCTGGGTTGGCTAAAGGAAAGTTTCAGGCTTGCCTAAGTAATAGTGAGTAATACTGTTACTGAATCTAGATAAACTAAGAATTTACTTTAGGCCTAACCCTAGTCTAGGGCCAAGGCCTAGTTAGCCTAGGCCCTAGGCCCTAGGGGTAAGAGTAAGACTTAGAGTAGTGGTACCATGATTCGACCGGTACCATGATTCGACCGCGCTGGACATTAGCTTCCAAAAAACTCATGAAATTCTGTGTAACATCACTCTGCACACATATCAACATGTCAATACACTTATACACACACAAAACATGCCAAAAAATTGCTCAAACCTACCCCTAAAATGTCACATTTTACCGATGAAAAATGCGTTGTCACTCGAGAAATTTGAAAAAGCGCGATCCTTATGCACGGCGCTAAGAAAAGAAGGTCACAAAAAACGCCGGGAAAATGCGAAAAATTACCGAAATCTGACGGGATTTTTTGTAGATAGCTTCGCTGGATTCACGATATCATGCTACGAGAGTATCGCGATCGAAAGAGATCGCATCTGCTGCCCTCTCATGTTCGAACTTGATAGCCATGATTCGACCGCTCCTCGCCATGATTCGACTGCTGCTCGTACGGAACCTCGCTGCGAAAGTGCCCGAAGCGGCCGGCGAGAGCATCTGCCGTTTTGCCGCTGGGCCGCGCGGCGCGCTCTGCGGCTCGAAACTCGCATTGACTTAACACGCGCGATCGAATCATGGTACTGCGCGGTCGAATCATGGGTCCGTTTCAAGGTCTTTTTCCGATGAATTTTAAGAGTACAAATCGAAAATATTTTTATTAAAAATGATTGTGATTTATAATATTAATAATTGGAATATGTACTTTATTTTCATATGAAAATTGTTTGTTCAAAACAACATTAAAGTGGTGAAATTCTCCTGAATGTGCTTAAGTGGTCGAATCATGGTACCACTACTCTATGCCTAGAATAAATAGTCTACTAGTAGTACTAGTTCTAGAGACTAGACATCTAGAAATCTAGAGTCTACGCCTAGAGAAATGTTACCTAGTCCTAGGCTAAGGAAGTAAGGCTAGACCCTATGCATACCCCAATCTAGACTGTACGTGACAGTAACAAAGTTAGCAAGCCCAGCCCAGGCAATGGTCTACTCTAGGATAGACTATAGAGATCTATTCTTCCTTTAGTTTTAATATTAAAATTTAACAGTTAACTTAGACCTGTTACTTAGTGTTTAATAGTTACATTTTATAGAACTGGACAGGTTGTGGTCCCGGGGGGGGTACTCAGATTATAGTAGGACGGGGGTGTGCGGCTGAGACCTCCAAACCCATACCCACATCTAAGGGTCCTTTTGCGAAAAGGGGACCCATGTCTAAGGATTTTTTTCGCCTGCGGCGCATGTTTTGGGCGTATTTCCCGCTGCGGGGCATGTGTTTTGGCGTATTTCCCGCAAATTTTGTGGTTTTAAGTTAGCGAGCGTAGCGAGCTTGAAAATTTTTGCTATTTCACATCGGCAAACCCAAAAATCCCGTATAAAAAAGGGGAAATTTGAAAAAGGGGACCCATGTCTAAGGATTTTTTTGATGAAAAGGGGACCCATGTCTAAGGACCTTTCTTGAAAAAGTCACCCTTCCGAGCGGCACATCCCCGTATACCCAATATACGTGAGTACCCCCCCCGGGGTTGTGGTGTCATACAAGTTACAACTGGGTGTGATACCAAGCAGTCTACCCAGGAACAGGTAGAACTAACTTAGAAGTTAGATTAGAGCTAAAGTTAGAATTAACACTAGACTCTAACAGAAGTAGAGACCTCTAACTTAGTCTTAGACAGGGCTGCCAGCTCTCACTCATTGAGAGTGAGACTCACTCACTTTGCCATTTTTGGTCCCGTCTCACTCTAAAAAAATGTTTCATTTGCATGATGTATTTCTATTGATCTCACTCATTTGATCCCTACATTATTTATACTGTACATAGAGTCTACATCATTAAGACATTAGCCTACGAGAGTCTCACTCTCCATAGTAATCCATTCCAATGTTGGCAGCCCTGCTCTAGATCTAACAGAATAGATCTACTCTAGATCTAGACCTAGTTTAGACTGCTTAAATATTTTTTTTTTACAAATAAGGAAATATTCCTCATGATTAAAGATAAAATTTTGGGTTATCTCAGTATAAATTCTGAGGATAAAATGGGAAAACTTACCTTTCTTGCTGGCCATTTCCAGAAAGAGCTTCAGGCAGTTCAGCCTGCACTGCTTCAGGCTCTTGAGACTGTGAGAGGCTGAGTTGCACAGCTAGCTTGCAATATTAAACCCACGAGCACATGTTGCACTGCACTGTATAAGTCTGTAGATCTAGATGCATCATTGTGTGCATGTGAACAGCATGTGATACTACTTGGCTGTTTGTGCATACACATACATGCCCATACATGTATAGTGGTGCACACACACAATAATCTGACCATATCATGCACGTGACACATGCAATACACTCAGTCACACATCACACACTGCATGCAGTTGGGCATAGCTTCCTAGATGTCAACTGTAGATGGGGCTATTTCGTTTTCTGCTTAGACACAAAATTTGGACTGATTATTTTGGGATTTTTTTTTTTACATTTTTCTTGTGTGACTAAATCTTAGTTGATTAGAAATGACAATTCAGACATCTTAGAAACTAAATGTGATAGTTTTCTTGTGTGGCTAGACACACAAGCCTAATATGACACACAAGGATACATCATACATGAAAATAAACACACAAGGACACCATCGCAAACACGTCCGTCCGTCCGTCCGTACGTACGTCCGTCCGTCCGTCCGTACGTACGTCCCGTTTTCGTTCTCGCGATATCTCAAGAACCGGTTGATGGATCAATTTCAAACTTAGTATGAGTGTACATATTGGGGTGACAATGATCTGATTAGATTTTGGGGTTCATGAGGTCAAAGGTCAAGGTCACAGGAATCAATATATGTTCAAAAATGCCTCGTTCTCGCGATATCTCTAGAACCGGTTGACAGATCAAATTCAAACTTGGTATGAGTGTATATATTGGGGAGACAATGATCTGATTAGATTTTGGGGTTCATGAGGTCAAAGGTCAAGGTCACAGGACTCAATATATGTGCAAAAATGCCTTGTTCTCGCGATATATCTAGAACCGGTTGACAGATCAAATTCAAACTTGGTATGAGTGTACATATTGGGGTGACAATGATCTGATTAGATTTTGGGGTTCATGAGGTGAAAGGTCAAGGTCGCAGGACTCAATATATGTGCAAAAAAGCATCCTCGCGATATCTCAAGAACCGTTTGACGGATCAATTTCAAACTTGGAATGAGTTACATACACATCGGGGTGGCAATGATTGGATTAGATTTGGGGGGTCATGAGGTCAAATGTCAAGGTCACATGACTCGATATATTCAAAAATGGCTTGTAATGGCACAATCTCAAGAACTGAATGTCAGATTTCAATCTAACTTGGTACCTGAATTTTTCTTGGGAGCCAATGTAGCCATCAAAGTTTGGGGTCTATGGTCAAGGTCACAGAACTAAAAATATATATGAAAAAAAATAATTTCAGTGCACGTTATTTTTGGCTTGATATTAAAAATCGCGTCATAGCGGAGGCATAATTTTCGACTGCGCGCAGTCGAAGATCCATCTAGTTTTTTTACAAATCTTACAGCAAGCGATTCTGGCATCGTTGTCGAGAAGAGACATGTGCTGCCATACCTGAGAACGTTTTCTTCTAGTAGTAATTCTAGTAGTAAATAACATGATGCAATTCACATCTTTGTCAAAGATACTCCTTCTCCCTGGAATGGCCTGAAGTGAGCTTAATTGCATAATTGGGCCTTAGCAACCCCCCACATAGTCACCTTGATTGTGCTGCCACCTTCTTCCAGGGTTAATCTCCTACGTTTCCAGGTTGATGTCGTCACAACTTCTCCTATCTCTTACCTAAGCAAGTATAAAAAAATACAGATTCATGGTAACGTGAGAAATTGATAACACAAGCATTAATTTTGTATTACCTCCACTTTTGTCGATGGGGTAGTGCACATTTGTCCGAACTCACTCTTCACACATGCTGTTAATTCAGCATGTGTCCCTTCCTCAATTTCGGTGCTGGCTGCATCCCCCCACATGGTGATCTTGATAATGCTCCCACTTTCTTCCAAGGTTAATCTGTGTCGTTTCCATGTTGAGGTGCTCACAAGTTCTCCCATCTTGATCCAATTTCTCTGATCCGGCCAGATCCACAAAAGTGAGCTTGGCTGAAAATTTGATAAAGTATTAATTGGATGAACTAAATGAATATAAAACGCCTTCAAGAGGGTAGAACGCGAGTGTTCAATAATTCAGGTATGAATTATTGGCACTTCTCGGACCCATCGGTCCTATTGGGGTTCCGTGAGTTTCTATGACTCAGAATGACTATGACTCACTATGTGTTGTTCTTTGCATGGTTGTCCCTTATAACACACAAAACAGACTGATATATTCACACAAAAACACGATTACAACACATGAGTTATCAGTAACACAATGATAATAAGAAGGAAAAGTAAAGTAAACATTACATGAACAAAACAATTTGGGGAAATATTTTCAAACGCTGGGTAATTCAGTTCACTCTTGCTGAGACCTCTACTAGCGTATGCAATCACGTGCAGCTTCCCGTCATCTCCTTCTTGGTATTGTGCGGCTCCCAACCCTGTTCCGGATGCGTCGGTGTGGAGTACAAAGGGCTTCTTGTAGTCTACAAACCCTAACACTGGTGACCTGGTCAGCATATCTACTAGAGTGTCAAAGGCATCCTGGCACTCTGTCGTCCACGCTGATCCAAAGGGTTCGGTTGGGCTCTTCAATGCAGGTCGCAACCGGCCGTCAATGCATTTAGAGGCTTGGCGATGGATGAATACCCCTTTATGAATCTCCGGTAGTATCCAGAAAATCCAAGGAAGGACTTCAACTCCCGAGCATTGTTGGGGACAGCCCAAGAACGCACGGCTTCGATCTTGGAAGGGTCAGTCCTTACCCCCTCAGCGGAAATGACGTGACCAAGGCATCTCACGTTTGACTGGAAGAACTGGCATTTCTCTAAACTCAGCTTCAAGCCATACATCTTCAGCCTCTCCAGTACTTTGATTAGACGCTGCTCATGCTCCTCTGCCGAACCAGCAAACACGATGATGGCATAACTTCTAACCCACATCTTCAGCCTCTCCAGTACCTTGATTAGACGCTGCTCATGCTCCTCTGCCGAACCAGCAAACATGATGATGGCATAACTTCTAACCCACATCTTCAGCCTCTCCAGTACTTTGATTAGACGCTGCTCATGCTCCTCTGCCAAACTAGCAAACACGATGATGGCATAACTTCTAACCCACATCTTCAGCCTCTCCAGTACTTTGATTAGACGCTGCTCATGCTCCTCTGCCAAACTAGCAAACACGATGATGGCTTAACTTCTAACCTCCACAAACTGCCTTCTGTAAGTTGTGTTGTACTTTCTCACTGACAGCACCTGATCCCACCTCTGTCCCTCCAACAAGAATGTCGCGCACACTACCCATTACTATTGCTGTTTCAAATCCACACTTCTCTTTGACCTCTTTAGCCTGTTAAGTTTAACAATTAACAGCTTCACTCCCTCACCAATTATTCATTTATTCATATAATTACTCAGTTAAAGGGGTAGTTTAGTTTTGGTAGAGAGGGCGCTGCACATCACAATTTTTTTGTGAGGTAATGAAAAACTCATGTTAAACTCATGCATCCAATTCTTACAGATCCACTCATGCCTGTGCATCATTTGTTTATGTGTGTACGTTGTGTCTAGTCTAAAACCTGCAGCATCGTCTCTATTTAACACCAACTTATCACGCCCATCCTTACGTTGTAACATGTCATGATCCCGGTAAAACGCATTACTCCAATGGCTATCAGGATTAAGTCTGATATTCCATCCTTTCCTTGCTCTCCTTGATATTATCTGGGCCACCCCTTTATATCGTTTCGCAGATAATCGCCTTCCTTTTGATGGAAACGGCCCGTTGGAGCGCCGTCCTGATTCCCCCGGTAGCTGCTGCCGCTCTCATTTTGGCGGCCGGGGACTTGTGAAGGTCTCCTCTCTCGTGTCTTTTGATTGACTCCAGGCAATATGTGATGCAGGGAGTCTGCTTCCAGGTGGGATATCTACCCCTCCTGTCCTGTAGCAGGTATCGGCTGCACATGTCAACATTTTGCATCATGTGGAAGAGAAATTCGCAGGGTTGGCCCACCATTATCAACGGCAAACTCGCCTGCAAATTTTACAGCTAGTCTTGCTGTGGGGGTGAAGCGCTTCTTCTTAAAAGTCATAAGGCCACCCTCGAGGATGTGGCCTCTGGTCACATTGACCATGTTCCTCGGTAGGTCATTTTCTACTTTCGTCTCAATGGAAAAAATTTCTTCCTTCAAAGACCTAAAGGGGCAGTACAACCATTCTTTTGATGGAAATAGCCCGTTGGAATGCCATCCTGATTCCCTCAGTATCTGCTGCCGCTCTCACTTTGGCAGCCGAGGACTTGTGTAGCTCTCCTCTGTCGTGTCTCTTAAATGACTCCAGTCGATATGTGACGCAGGGAATCTGGGCCCAGGAGGGATTTCGACCCCTCCTGTCCTCTGGCAGGTACCGAAGACACCATTCACATACCATTCCTGGAGATTCGACATGGGAATTGAGAGATCATGCAAATATGCATTGTCAAAATGCAGTTTAATAGAACCGCCTGAAGTCGCCCAATCCTAGAGACAGTAGATTCCTTACCAAGTTCAATTCTTGGATGTAGTCGACGCCAAGGCTTTGCACAAATTGCAGCAACGAGGCGAGTTTTGTGTTTTGTGGCAGCTCTTCTTTCACAACCCAGTGCGCTTTCCTCAGCGCTCCCAGCACGGCCATCCTTTTGATGGAAACGGCCCGTTGGAATGTCGTCCTGATTCCGCCGCTGCCCTCACTTTGGCGGCCGAGGAATTGTGGAGGTCTCCCCTCTCATGCCTCTTTATCGACTCCAGCCGATAGGTGACACAGGCAATCTGTGTCCAGGAGGGATTTCGAGCCCTCCTGTCCTCTGGCAGGTACCGAAGACACCATTCACATACAATTCCTGGAGATTCGAGATGGGAATGAAGAGATCATGCAAATAAGCATTGTCAAATGCCTAAAGTCTCCCAATCCTCTCAATCCTCGCCCACCTCGAAGAGCTTGGTGAAGCTTCTCTGAGATGCTGTTCGATTCATCCTTGGCACGGATCAGGTTTGTCAAATGGTTCCATGCCAGAAATTTAGAAGCGATTGGTTTTGGAACCCCTTTTGTTTCATGAAAGAGCTTCGTCAGGTTTCTAAGATTTCCCTCAAACCAAATAGTGGAGTGAGTCCAAAGAGGACCCCAGTTCTTGACCGACTGGACCAAATGCAGCAACTGGGGAACATTGTATGACGTATGTTTCTTTCCATACAACTCTGGAAACAAATTTATTTAAAGCTGCTGCTGCCGATCTCAAATCCACAGGAGTAATTTTTCTTTGCTCAAGCAGTATATGACATATGCTTCTTTCCATAAACAACTCTGGAAACTTCAGAACAAATTTATTCAAAGCTGCGGCTGCCAATCTCAAATCCACAGGAGTGATTTTCTCTTTGCTCAAGCAGAATACTGAATGGACGAGAGACATCCAGTGAGAGAGAAATCTGGGCATTAAGATTCCTTTCAAAGAAAATAAGCTGTAAAAAAAGGATCCAGGTACGCTATTCAGATCCTTTCCAATGAACACGTTGGGATATAGGCCTAGGTGTTCTGGTGATTTCTGTGGTTGGGAAAAAGGTAAATTCTCTGATTTCAGCGATCGCAGAAAATCGGTGTCTTTATTACCTGCTTCACAGGCGCCTCTTGCTGAAATCCAACCGTTCTCCAGGGTCTTGATGTATTGTTTTAGTCCGTTGTTCCTTTTAGCCAGTTCCTTGTTTTTGTTCAATGCTTTTGGGCGTTGATCTCCTTGTCAGCTTTCGTGAGTTCTCTATTGGTTGCTTTGGTTGCTTCCATGATCATGGTGAGTCCTTTGTCAGCTCGAAGGTGTCTCTCTCCCTGATGTATGTGGTGGCTGCCGCAATCTGGTTTAGTTCCTTGATTACTTTGTACATCTGTAATTAATTTTATTTGAGAAAGAAAGTGAATGTCTGGCAAAATAGCAGCAATAAGAGTCAATTGCCTTGACGATCACATGGTAGCATTTCTTCCAATCTTGCTGGTGAACACCGTACAAACTGTACGTTGTACGTACGGTGAACTCCAGCAACCGTGCCGGAATAGCAGCCACCTCGCCTCTTGTTGCCTTTGATGGCAGCTTGCCATGGCAATTGTACTTTGCCAGCAAAGGGATCCACTGTTTGCAGAACCACTTCTGCAGTTTGGCATTGGCGGTCCATTCACCAGATAGCTTGAAAGATGCCAAAGCATCTTCATAATCCGCTTCGGTTGTTGCATGGGCCATTCTTCTGAGCATAGACAAGACTTTCGGCCTTTGTGCAGCTGGCAGGTTGTCCCTCTTCTTTGTCCATCTCTTCCACGCCTGTTCACGGTGAAAGTCACAAAGGAACACTTTGCAGTCTACCGGAACAAACACATAGAAATAAAATACAAGTTAATACTTCTTCATATACACAAATATAATATACAGTCAAACATATAGTGACCACCCAAGGGAACAAGAAAATAGGCCATTGTGCGTGACCCCCCCCCCCCCCCCCCTCTTACATTAGTACTACGACGCTACGCCATTGGCAAGTTCTACATGAAATACGTACCTCTTCACCTAGATCCTGCGTGTCGGGTATTATGATCGGGTTCTGTGAGGTCTAAAAACAGAAATAAACTACTTCTAAAGATAAATCATCTCGTATAAGGGTTGGAGCAAAAGAAAAAGTCCGCACTTGGGAACTGCCCCCAAGGCCCTGCCCAAGCCCTCTTTTCATCCCGTAGGATCAGGCGAGGATTTGGTTCCTGGTTTATTCCATAACAAATTTAAAACTGGAGCAGTTATGGGCAATTGCTCCCATGTATTATTGGAATTGCTGATTTATTACTGCCAAATGTCATTTCTTATGAATATTCTAGTCAAGGGATCCATGGCACTGTTGTAACAAAGTGGTAAACTCTGGTAACGCCTTTCTAGATCGGTGTGAAGGTACACTGCCTTGGAAATGTGAATGCATGTCTGCTTGAACACTATGCTTGACATAGACATACTTATTTATGGCTTTCATGAGAAATTCCAGAACATTAATACTGGAATCATCCTCGGCACGGATCAGGTTTGTCAAATGGTTCCATGTTTACATTCCTAGAAATTTAGAAGCGATTGCAATGTTTTGGAACCCCTTTTTTTCCATGAAAGAACTTTGTCAGGTTTTTAAGATTTCCCTCAAACCAAATAGTGGAGTGAGTCCAAAAAGGACCCCAGTTTTGACCAACTGGACCAAATGCAGCAACTGGTGAATAGTGTATGACCTGTGTTTCTGTCCATACAACTCTGGTACTTCAGAACAAATTTATTAAAAGCTGCGGCTGCCAAGGCTTTGCACAAATTGCAGCAACTAGGCGAATTTTGTGCTCTGTCCCCAGTGCTCCCAGAACGGCCATCCTCTTGATCGAAACTGCCCGTTGGAATGTCGTCCTGATTCCGCCGCTCTCTGCCGCCGCCCTCACTTTGGTGGCCGAGGACTTGTGGAGGTCTCGCCTCTCAGGCCTCTTTATCAACTCCAGCCGATACGTGACACAGGCAATCTGTGTCCAGTAGGGATTTCGAGCCCTCCTGTCCTCTGGCAGTTACCGAAGACACCATTCACATACCATTCCTGGAGATTCGAGATGGGAATGAAGAGATCATGCAAATAAGCATTGTCAAATGCCTAAAGTCTCCCAATCCTCCCAATCCTCGCCCTACTCGAAGAGCTTGGTGAAGCTTCTCTGAGATGCTGTCAGATTCATCCCGTTGCACGAATCAGGTTTGTCAAATGGTTCCATGCCAGAAATTTAGACGCGATTGTTTTTGGAACCCCTTTTGTTCCATGAAAGAGCTTCGTCAGGTTTCTATAATTTCCCTCAAACCAAATAGTGGAGTGAGTCCAAAGAGAACCCAAGTTTTGACCGACTGGACCAAATGCAGCAACTGGGGAACTGTGTATGACATGTGTTTCTTTCCATACAACTCTGGAAACTTCAGAACAAATTTATTCAAATCCACAGGAGTGATTTTCTCTTTGCTCAAGCAGTATACTGATTGGACACGAGGCATCCAGTGAGAGAGAATTCTGGGCATTAAGATCCCTTTAATCAATTGCCTTGATGATCCATCCCTTCACTCCATGTTGGGAGACTTGCCACTGGCTTCCTGTACCATCACTGTTGATGAATGAAGAATCTTCTTATTGCGTTCGTCACAGAAGCTATAAGTATAGTATGTGGCACTGTGACCTGGAGAATGCGAGCGTCCATCTCCAGAAAGAATCACGGGGCTTCATACCATCACTGTTGTTGAATCAAGAATCTAATTATTGTGTTCGTCGCATAAGCAAGAGTCTTCTTATTGTGTTTGTCCCAGAAGCTATCACTGGTACAGTATGTAGCACTGTGACCAGGAGAATCCGAGCGTCCATCTCCAGAAAGAATCACAGGGCTGCTGTAACTTCCCAGCAGATCTTCCTTAGTACGTACTTGTCCACAGTTGATGTCTTCGTCGAGGAGTTCCTCTTCATCGAGCAGACCGTTGCACAGCATCTGCGTCAGGCTTGCATTGGAGCTGTTAAGTTCGTCGGTTTTTGTGCCAGTTGGTTCTTCAGGGTCTTGATGTGTTGTTTTAGTCCGTAGTTTCTTTTAGCCATTTCCTTGTTTAGAGAGTTGATTGCCTTGACGATCACACGGTAGCATTTCTTCCGATCTAGCGGGAGCACACCGTACAGACCGTATGTTTGTTGTACGGTGAACTCCAGCAACCACTCCGGAATAGCAGCCACCTCGCCTCTAGCTGAGTTGGAAGGTAGCTTGCCTCGGCAATTGCACTTTGCCAGCATGGTGTGTGGCAAAAGCGCGCACATAATTACAAGAATAAATTTAAAATATTGATAACTCCTACAAATTTGAATAATCATGATTACTCCTGGTCATCAAGTCATCTTTCCAATAATATCATTTTACATGAATTGTATCAGAAATCCAGGAAGGTCAGCAGGTATTATTACATAAATTCACTTGATAACATATTGTCATTCATGTCAAAGACTTGTTGTCACTCCAAGTATATTGGCCATCCTCTGCCTCCACTGGGTCCTGTTAGCTTGAGTCAATCCTGCTCCAGGATCACCTCTGCCTCCACTGGGTCCTGTTCGCTTGAATCAATCCTGCTTCAGGATCTGGCCATCCTCTGCCTCCGCTGGGTCCTGTTAGCTTTCAAGAGTCAATCCTGCTTCAGGATCGCCGACCAATCTGCTCCTAAAGAGCATGACGTCTTCAGCGAAGGTCATCTCCCTGCTGCTCTGATGGACCTTATTATGTTCGTATCCGACCAGCAGGGCCTGGTCATTGGAAAGGCCAGCATAGATGGTGATTGGCACCTTTATGTCCACATCAAGTTCCATCAGAGCTTCCATGAAGCTCTTTACTAAAATCCAAATCTGTTTAGGCTGGCTTGCCAAGGATGGGTGTACTCTGTACTTGTTCCGGACATCTTTCTCGGCATGTATCATGAAACTACAAGTACATGTAATTAAATACACATTGTCATTCATGTCAAAGACTTACTGTCACTCCGAGTATATTGGCCCTCCTCTGCCTCCACTGGGTCCTGCTTCAGGATCACCGACCAATCTGCTCCTAAAGAGTATGATATCTTCCGCGAAGGTCATCTCCCTGCTCAAGTTTTTGTTCGTCATCCAGATCTTTGTGCTTGCGAGACACATGCCTGGACATGTGGTTTATTGATTGCCTGCAGACGAAGCCATTGATAACATTCTTTTCCTCCACTCAAGTTTTTGTTCATCGTCCAGTTCTTTGTGCTTGCGAGACACATGCCTGTACATGTGATTGATCATCTGCCCGCAGGGGTATCACTCCCGCACAATGCGGTTCCCTAGATGACTCGAGTTTTTGTTCTTCAGCCAGTTCTTTGTGCTTTCGGGACACATGCCTGGACATATGGTTGATTGATTGTCCGCAAAGGAAGCCTTTGATAACATTCTTTTCCTCCACTCAAGTGTTTGCTCATCATCCAGTTCTTTGTGCTTTCGGGATACATGCCGGGGCATAACATTGGTTTTCCCGCAGAGGAATCCTTTGATAACATCATTTTCCGCCACTCAGTGGGTGATTTCAAGTATGGTGTTTAAATCTGGTGTTAGTGTTTATTAAACACTAAATCGGGCTTAAACACCATACTTGAAATGACTTAGTGTTAGGATGGTGTTAACGTGATGACCTCTGATTTCACCGTTGTACAAACTTCCGTTCCCGACTGGCGGTGTTTATTGATATGGCAATATACTATCAGAGATGGTGTTGAGCTAGTGTTAGTGTTTATTAAACACTAACTGCAGCCTTAACACCGTACTTGAAATGAGTTGGTGTTAGAGGTTTGACCTCGTATTTCCGGCAGTGGCACGTGGTTGCTGGTGTTTAGCGTCGTCTGCTAATCTGCCCGATAGTGTTAGTGTTGAGCATGTATACGCAAAACTCCATAGAGATAACAACTTCCATAGGGATCGAAATGAAAGTCATTTCAAGTACAGATCGAGCTGGTGTTAGTGTTACTGTTGCTAGGTGGGCATTAAAATCACAATTCTGAACTGAAATGGTGGTGTTTTTGTTTGTCTGAGCATGTAAAAAGGGTGTCAACCTAGATAATTTTTGAAGTTTTACTTAAGTGAAGATTATGAAACGCAATGCAAATCTTATTTTTTTAATTAATGTATTGATTTGAATATCTATAGTAATTTAAAGAAATAAGGTCATACAATTCATATTTTCATTATTTTATAATCAAACATTAGTTTTCACTACATAAATTCTTTAGACCATTTGGAATAATAATACAACAAAGCAAAATTTGAATAGCCAGGTTCTTCCTTATGTTTATATTGTTGTTAACATTAATTATTTTATGTATTTCTTGTCTAATTATACACCCGCCACCCCCCCCCCCCTCCCCCGAAAAAAGTCACTAAGCACTGGGAATTGTCTGTACATCTTTGACATTTTATTACAGTGAACTTATAATTGAGTTAAAAACTGTAGTAAATTTGTTGTGAATAATGGCTAAAAAAAAAATAATAATAAAAAAAATAACCACACCGGGGACTCGAACCCACTTCTATGATTTATCTGGTTAAGTGATACACGTGCGACAGGTCTTAACCCACTCGGCCACCAAGCACCTGGTGATCACGTGACCGATTTTAATAAAGTATATCATGTTACATACTATTGGTAGTTACTCGGAACTTGCTACCGTGCTGTCACCGGGATTTATGCCTACATCTTCGGCTATGCAAACCGTTAACGCTAGCCATATGTCTCAGCGCGCGACGGGCATTCAATTTTTAGAAGAGAGTCACGCACATTTCTTGCGAGTTTAGTTACAAATTTCACTAAAAATAGGGAATATTCACTAAAATCGTATCGACCATGTGAATGGTTTGAATGTTTTTTTTTTAATTATAGTATTCAATACATGTATGTGGTAAATCTTCATTACGGCTTGCTCTCTAATTCGTAACCATGTAAGCGTTTTCGTTACCATTTTAAGGGTGTTCGCGTGATTTTGTCTCTGGTGTTGACAAACACTAGCGATACTGATCGATTACTACTCAAGGTCATCACGATTAAAAAGTTCGTGACCTTAGATGCTTAATCTGGAAGCTGGTGTTTAGCTCAGATTAGAGGCAGTTTTTCACCCTCAACACTAACACTAACCCCAACACCATACTTGAAATCACCCAGTGTTCTTCATCCAGTTCTTTGTGCTTGCGAGACACATGCCTTGACATATGGTTGATTTTTTGCCTGCAGAGGTACCACTCCCACACAATGGAGTTCCCTAGATGACTCAAGTTTTTGTTCTTCATCCAGTTCTTTGTGCTTGCGAGACACATGCCTGGACATGTGATTGATTGTTTGCCCGCAGAGGAAGCACTTCTTCACCTAATGCACATCGTGCCGATGTTTGTCCAGCCATTGCACAAAGACTGGACAGATGGGACAACCCTTCAGGACACGGTCCTACGGTGCTTGGGCTTGCTGGATGTGGTGATGGGAACTCCTGCATAACATCATCAGACATCTTTCTCTTGTGTGTAATTGCCTTGTAGCATTCTGCGAACTGAAGGAAAAGCTCCCTGAATTCGTTGCGGATGGTGTAGGCTTTCCGTAAGAGATCATCAGACATCTTTCTCTTGTGTGTAATTGCCTTGTAGCATTCTGCGAACTGAAGGAAAAGCTCCCTGAATTCGTTGCGGATGGTGTAGGCTTTCCGTAAGAGATCATCAGACATCTTTCTCTTGTGTGTAATTGCCTTGTAGCATTCTGCGAACTGAAGGAAAAGCTCCCTGAATTTGTTGCGGATGGTGTAGGCTTTCCGTAAGAGATCATCAGACATCTTTCTCTTGTGTGTAATTGCCTTGTAGCATCCGGCGAACTGAAGGAAAAGCTCCCTGAATTTGTCACGGATGGTGTAGGCTTTCCGTAAGAGATGATCAGGAACTTGCTGGTTTTCGTAGTGCATGGCAACACAGTGAATTTTATACATTAACATATGATTGCAAGAATAATGTAAATATATTAATAACTCCTACAAATTTGAATAATCATGATTACTCTTGGTCATCAAGTCATATTTCCAATAATATCATTGTACATGAAATCAAAGTAAAAATACAATAATAAAAACAATATATACAAATATGTAAACATCAGTAAAATATTGAATAGTATTTGTATGTTGTGTGCTTGATAAGCTTGTTCAGCTGTATCCTCCCCACCCAAGTCGCTACCCCCCTCCCCCCCCCCCTTTACTCTCCCAAAGAGCTCCTCCTCTGTGTATTCTATTCTGCTGTCTTCCACAGTTCCTGAAATTCGCAGCAGGTTGCTTCTGGATAGCACCTGTTGAAAATATATACGCAAATAGATCACTGTTAATTTGATAGATGTGAGTGAAAATGAAAATATATCACTGTTAAATTTCTCTTTAGCACTTCCCTCATCAACCCGTGGAACTATCGTCTTCTGTGTTATTGATAAAGAGCAGGAGGTGGTCTCTAAGTTCTTGCCATGGTTTAGGCTTTCCCTGCTCTGTGAAATTGAACTTCTTCAATAAAAATAATTGTATCTTCTGAACTTGATCTGATTTTTGCATTCCCCTCATATCCTTCTGTGTTACTCTCACACTCATCCATTTGCCACAATCCAGCATCTGCATCTATGATAATGCATGTCAAATATTCCTTTTGATTGAGTTGTTATGTTTGTTTCTTTACGGCACGCTCTCTTACAATTCCTTCTACTTTTCGTGACGACAGTTCTGGAACAGTCCCTTTCTTGAAGAACACATCAAGATCAGGAAGTATTGAATTTATATCACCTGTCCCGTGGGAGGGTGGTTAAAAACTAAAACAGAAGAGAGATGAGAGCAACAATAAGTGTACTGTAGCTTTGGTGTCGAACAAAAGTATGGCACATTTATTCACGAAGCGAAACGATAATAAGAATCATAATTCATTTCTTCATTAACTGTGTTCCTTGATATGAGAATCAATGTTTGAAAAATTTATCTACATTATAATGTTATACTCAACTACATTCTTATTCAAATACATTTCGTGCCTTGTTCAATTCTTGGACGTATAGTCGACGCCGAGGCCTTGCACAAACTGTAGCAAAGAAGCTTTGTCATGGGAATTTTGAAGTTATGTAAAGTTATCCAACTCATGCATGCACAAGTCTTCTCGATATCGTTGATGTCCAATATATTATCGAGTCAGACCCTTGTACTATCAGCAAAGGAATGGATATGCAAAACATTACAAAGAGTGAGAATGTAATTGTTGAATTCATGATGATGATGATAATAATAATACATGTTAATCAAAATGATCACATTAAAGACTAGTCATGTTGATAAAGATAATGATGCATGTTTTACGCAACAGCGGCTATATCATGAAAAATCATATAGGGTAATGGGGATGATTATCCGTGAAAGAAGACAGTTTGAGCGCAGAACTGACGTGTGTAAATGTTCAAACATGATTTGAAATAAAAACTCAGATATATATTATTACTTTGATAAATGTCTTAATCTGATAAAAAAGTATCCAATGCCTACCGATTCCCACTAGGAGGAAGTGAGTGGCGACTGACACTCGTGGTCGTGGTCGACGTAGGCCTGCGGCCGCAACGCCTCCAATATAAACGTGGAGTCGGATGAGTCGGACGATGCACGCTGATCACAGAGCAAAAAAGGTGATCAAGTTATTCTTATGTGTACAAGTACAAACACCATTTGCACAACATTATGACTTATGTTGTGAATCAGGCCTAATCACGATCGGGTTCTGTGAGGTCTCAAAACAGAAATAAACTACTATAAAGATAAATCATCTCGTATAAGGGTTGCAGCAAAAGAACAAGTTCTGATTGAGCGCACTTGGGAACTGCCCCCAAGGCCCCGCCCAAGCCCTCTTTTCATCCCGTAGGATCAGGCGAGGATTTAGTTCCTGGTTTATTCCTTAACAAAATTAAACCTGGAGCAGTCTGGAGTGACTTCACGATGCGGGGCATGGAGGTCTGGAGTGACTTCACGACGCGGGGCATGGAGGTCTGGAGTGACTTCACGATGCAGGGCATGGAGGTCTGGAGTGACTTCACGATGCAGGGCATGGAGGTCTGGAGTGACTTCACGACGCGGGGCATGGAGGTCTGGAGTGACTTCACGACGCGGGGCATGGAGGTCTGGAGTGACTTCACGATGCAGGGCATGGAGGTCTGGGGTGACTTCACGATGCAGGGCATGGAGGTCTGGAGTGACTTCACGATGCGGGGCATGGAGGTCTGGAGTGACTTCACGATGCGGGGCATGGAGGTCTGGAGTGACTTCACGATGCGGGGCATGGAGGTCTGGAGTGACTTCACGATGCGGGGCATGGAGGTCTGGAGTGACTTCACGATGCGGGGCATGGAGGTCTGGAGTGACTTCACGACGCGGGGCATGGAGGTCTGGAGTGACTTCACGATGCGGGGCATGGAGGTCTGGAGTGACTTCACGATGCAGGGCATGGAGGTCTGGAGTGACTTCACGATGCGGGGCATGGAGGTCTGGAGTGACTTCACGACGCGGGGCATGGAGGTCTGGAAATGTAAATGCATGTCTGCTTGAACACTATGCTTGACAAAGACATACTGTACTTATTTATGGCTTTCATGAGAAATTCCAGAACAGGAATACTGGAATCATCCTCGGCACGGATCGGGTTTGTCAAATGGTTCCATGTTAACATTCCTAGAAGACTTCTGGAGGAAGTCAATGAAAAACATGGTAGCCATCTGCAGAGCTGCCAACTAGTACGGATTTTCCGTAATTGGTACCGAAATTGACAACCATTACGGGAGTACGGAATGCCACTTAAAAATTCCGGAAAATCCCCCGGATATATCCGATAATCAGCAGGGCAGTGCATGTCAGTCGTTAGTCTACAAATCATTGTCAAGATGAAAGCCTTCAGATGTCTGTGACCATATGCAACAACCATTTCTACATTGGTGACCCCAACATCATTACCCCTATCATTACTACCCCCCTATCATTAATTCTCGGTTACCCGTTCTGCTAAACATTTTTGCCGATGACGGTCGGTTAACCGTCGTGTAACCGTTTTTTAAAAATATTTCATAGAGCCGCATAGGAAATTACTGATTTCTTCCCCAAATTACTGATTTTGAGCCTTGAGAGTACTGATTTCATGTTCTAGAGGTTGGCAGCTCTGCATCTCTTCCTCTTTCCTGTTGGACCCCTTCAGCGCATACTCAATATTGAAGAAAGCAAACACTTCATTGGCATCCAGCCCCTTTCTTGGGCTAATGACTGTATGTATGCATACTATATAAAGAATCCATTTGGAAAAAAATAATACGATTTCTATGAAAGTATATTGAAAAACGGTAGCTACCTTTACTGATGCACTTCTGGAGGAAGTCGGTGAAAAGCATGGTAGCCATCTCCTCCTCCTCTCTCTTGTTAGAACCCTCCAGCGCATACTCAATGTTGAATAGAGCAAACACGTCATTGGCATCCAGCCCCTTTCTTGGGCTAATGACTGTATGTATGCAGACTTTATGAATGAAATGCAAAATGATTTTGCTTGCTTGTGCCACTGCACTGCAATCAGGAGGGTTGTTGGGTTTAAGGACAGCAGAATTGTAGTCTTTGGTCTGTGTGATGTGCTGCACAGAGCTCCTCTCATCCTAGCCTATTAATTAACCTTGTAATACTTTCTGGAAACGGGAAAGTGTTTACTCCATGTAGCCTAGTCGCCTGGCTTTCTCCCCAGCTTTCCACAAGGGGGGTGTTTCACAGAGATCCTAAGTTGATCTTAGCACTAAGATGGTCTTAAATATTATGGAAAGCCATTAGTGTCTTGAAACAGTTTATAAAAAGTTATGTTGAAATGCATAAAATGTTGATTAAAATCATGTATATATTTTCTAATTATCAAAGAAATTTCATGAATTTTATGTGAAGATAATGAATCTCTTTGATATATGATTTGAATCAACATTTTATGCATTTCAACATAACTTTTACAAAACTGTTTCAAGACACTAGTGGCTTTCCATAATGTTTAAGACCATCTTAGTGCTAAGATCAACTTACGATCTTTGTGAAACAACCCCCACGTGTTTACCGCTCCAGCTGCATTGAAGTCCTTGGTGGAGGGCCCGTTCAGGACGATGAACATCAACTTGGTGAGCTTACTGACGCTAAGCGATGATCTCCAATCCGTCTTGATGCGCTTTATGCAGCTGAAACCACGTTCACAGGCTGCTTTCCGACGAACATTTTGCTCAGTTAGCGCCTTGTTGTATCCTCTCCACACGGACACCTTGGTGTTGCTACAGGGAAGAAGTCTGATGCGTGGATCACTCGACTTGACTCCGCTTACTCGGCCGGGGATAACCAGTCCCTGTGTGTCAGCATAGTTGGTCAGGAAGGAGATTACCCGATGAATATCTGACTCTGAGAAAGCTGCCGAGTTACAGCCACGACCACCGGCTCTACTTCTTGGGGGCACAACACCGTTCTTGATGTAGCTTCGTGTGATGCTCCGCAGCTGTGTATCACCAATCCTAAGGAAAGAGTACAATAGAAATTGAAAACATAGAAGATTGATATTTGCATCATTACTCATTAGCAGTATCTTTATAGACTTTAACAGAAAGCTCCCCTTTTTCTACAAAAAACACTGAATAATTAAGTCAATAAAAAAATCACTAGATTTTCTGCTTAAAATCAAACATCTAGCTGCAAATACATTGTAGCTGAGAATAGTTAGATCTCAAAGTTAAAATACTTATCTAAGCAGTAAGCTCCAACAAGAACTTGTTATTAAGAATGTGTGTAATATTATTATTAACAAATGTAACATTGTTACTGTATTGTGTTTGTCTTAAAATGAGTACTGTATTTGCAAAACATAGGGCACATGCAGTGTAGTTTGCTATGCTACCTCAACAAATATCTTACACCAATAATTGTTGTAATATTTAGTACCGTTACCTTTTGTTAAGATTGTGTTAGATCAGTATCGAAACTTCAAATTTTTAATAAAATTTAGCGCTCATAAAATTTTAAGGTGGAATCAAAAGTGAATATAATTTGTTCAAACTTACTTGTGCATGAACATGAATGCATCACGGCACACCTGGATCCCATCCACCTTAAACACCGTTCTATGGCGCTGCCGCACTGTCTGCTTCTGCCGCGACCTCTGAGTTGTCTCACTCCGATGGATACTTGCACTGATCTTCCCCATAATGTACATCTTCCGCTCGGCTGTCGTCATGCCCCCATCCTTCATTTGTGCTCGTAGCTGTAAAGTATACAATTGGTCAAATTGCTCCAAACATGAAGGCTAATACTAATGAAGGCGTACATTTACACTTGGCAAACTGTTTGATCAGTGCAAGCTCCTCATCATTTTCCAATGAGCACCAATCTTCATTGAGGTCACCCGTAGCCCCTGCTGCTGCTACATCACCTTGGAGTCCCATTAACTCAGCTGCTGGATTGGGAACAACCACATGAAATTGAAAATCATCATTAACTTCGTCGATGTCCATAGGTTCGGCATCCGATTCACATGATTCATCACTGCTGGAATATTCACATTCATCACTCTCGTCATTAACTGGCGGTAGCAAGTCGACGTTATTGTGTGTAGAACCAAAATATTCCGTAAGGAGACCGGCGAGATTGGTGCTATCCGTCGCAGCATTAAGCGCCTGAGCTACCCGGGCATCGTCGCGTGTAGCACCGCTCCTTCCATCGCTGGTATAGCGACTCGGAATTCCTGGCATTTTGTCTCTGAATGAACGTATTTTTTGGTATTATTTGGTCAGCACTGACACATCAAGCGAAGTTAGCAAAACATGACAAAAATCTTTGTAAAATAATGACGAAAGCAGCGTTTACGAATCGTGAAAAAAACAAAACATCACTCGGAGCTCATCAGCTGATCAGCGGCCGATCGATCGATGTACTGGCCTGGATGGAGGTGTGGCTCGTACACGCGATACGATTGGTTGGTTTGCGCGTACTAGCAGGAATTAACCAATCAGAGCCTGGAATAGAAAACCATAGCAACATGTAGTAGAAGCGAAGGGTTTTAGAAATCTTTATTCGAGCCCGAAAATAATGGAATAAAACTTGTTTTTCATTAATGATTCTGGCTTATTTTGATGAATAAGTCATTGGGGACAAAAGAAAAATGTCTGATTTTCCATCAATACTACGACCTTCGTTGATAGATTCATTTTGAAGGAGAAAACAGTGAGTATGTTGACGTAGTTTTAGTCTTTATTATACTGCGGTATTTGCTCGGTATCGGTATAGCAGCTAGCTAGGTATTTGAGATGCAGTTCGCAAGCGCGCGCGCGCGCTCAGCTCAGCTCAAGCTTTGATATGATCACGGCAAAACATTTTTGGTGATCGAACCCATCCGAACTAAAAAAACATGGTCGAATATATTCAATAAAAAGTCATATTTAGACATGATTTCTGATGCTCAAATTTTCACAGGAGATAGATGAAAATACCCCCTTTCAGAAAATAACAAAACCCCAAATCTCATTTTTTTAACATAATTTACTATTATTGGCTGATAACGGGGAAACTACCGCAGCGACATAACGGTCGTTTTGTGCTGTACGGTCACATATAATGCAGAAAGCACAAGGCGTCCATAAGAGATAGAGGAGGATGGCGTCCATCTAGAAGACATATGCAACAAGAATGCAAGGAGAGGAGGATAGCAAGAATGCAAGGAGAGTTTGCACAATGACAGGTTTATTCTGGAACTTGTGTGCAGGAATGGTGGGGTGATCATCTCCAACGACAACTACCGGGACCTCATGACGGAGAGCGACAAGTTCAGACAAGTTGTTGAGAAGAGGTTGATCATGTACGTGTTTTCTGGAGACAACTTCATGGTCCCAGAAGACCCTCATGGCAGATATGGTCCAACGCTGACCGACGTCCTCAGAAAGGACAGCAATTAGGAAAGAGACACTGAGGAGATGACTAAACCTAACCCGTGACTTCGGAAACTTATTCCTGGTCGTCTGCATAAGTAGCCGGAGATCTCTTGTGTCTTCCTCCATGCTTATTGATAAATGAGATTTAAAACAAAATAATCAATACATTTTCTCCTCCCAACATTATTTTTTTTATTGAAGCTTTTGATATAATATACTGCTGTAAACCAGAATCTTTAAAAATAATAATCTTTTTGAAAATTGAAACTTATTGGGACATCTCTTCTCACTTTACCTGTTACTTTGATGATCTGTAGGCTGTTAACCGCAATCTTCTCGGAAGTGGAGAGCATATATATCATAAACATCTTCGCTGGAGTTGTCACTGGCCTCGCATTCCTCATAGTCCTGGATAGTTAACGACTCGACCTCTGCCTGTTAAATAGTACAATTCTTGCCAGAGTGAGTTGTGCAAGCCGCTTGTATTGTTCGTTCGATGCTATCGCACTCCTTTCTCCCCACACCACCTCCGTTTCTGCATTCAGGAATGCATTGAATGACTGCACATCTTTGGTTTTGACCGGTGATTCCGTGTTTTTTTTGGTGACTTGCACTTGCGGGCACCTTCTCACGCCATTCTGTATTCCTCAGATGAATGAAGTCGTCGACCTCCTGCCTGTTGTGGTGTAGCCCTGCTTTAATGTATTCATTCTTCAAGACAATTGCCAGGTCTGTCAGTATTTGGCCCACTCTGATGCCTGTTGAGTAGTGCTCATGCTGGTACGTGTCGGTGTTGTATCCTGTCATCTCGTGTGTGGCTTCAAGGATTGTGTCAAATGACGATGGCCGTATTAAATCTTTAGCAACAACAATGTTGGTGTTCTTTTGTCGAGCTATGAGCAGCAGTCTTGCCAATGTTCTCATTTTTTCTCTGGACATGTCCTCCTTCCTGGCAGTGTTGCTCTGGTTGATCGTTCTCTGTCCTACTCGCAAGATGTGCTCATCATTTCGTACACAGAGCGAAACCTGGTCAGTTTGCATTGAAGCCAGGACTTCTTTCATCTTGGCCGATGTTGGTTGGTCCTGCTGTAGTAACTTTTTTCCCTCTTTTACGTTGTTGCGCCTTCCAACTCTCTTAGTCTTTGAACAGTTCTTCTTGTGCTTCCAAAGCGTGCCAGCTTTAAAGAAGACTAGGCAGTCACTGCAGGGCACATACTTTTCTGCGCTGACATTTCCTTTGGTTGGCCGTCTACTCACTACGAGGTCACCTCCCTTCCCGTTGTTTACATCTAAGTTATGCGTGAAGTTTCCTGTGTTTCTTATTTCATCCCAGACTGCTTCGGCTTTTTGACGGTTGCTGTCTTCTAGTGTTATGGCTTGAATTACTAGCATCTCATCCTGGTGCTTCCTCCTACAATGTCTGCGGAGCTTCGTTTGTGCAGTGCAACAGAACAGGCAGTACGAGTTCTTGGATGCTTGATGTGTAGAGTCTGGACTGGGTTGTAGGGGGTTGATATAGTCATCTTCGCTCTCCAGCTCTATTTCGTCGTCCATGTTGATGTCGGCCAACATGTTGCATCCCTTTCGGGGCCACCAAACTGTTGCGACTCTTGCCCTGAGAGGGAAAACCCCGACTCGTCGAGGTTAAACATCCGTCGTGGCTCGAGCAAGATTGACCGTGAATTATGTTCTTGTCAAATATATGCCACGAAGGGAGGATGATCATGGGCGGCAGAAAGTCGCCCGCAGCGGACACAGTCACCAGCACTGTGATGGATGTTTTGTCCGTGTTCCTCACCTCGTATACATGTTGCATCTCTTTCGGGGCCACCACACTGTTGCGACTCTTACCCGACAGGGAAAACCCCGCCTCGATGATATTGAACATCCATCATGTCTCAAAAAAGATTGACTTCTGCTCTTGGCAATTATTAGTTTTATTTGTTTCATTTAATTTTATTTTGTCTCACAAAAAGGGGGAATATCAATTTGGCAAGTTGCTCTGACAATAGTTTAAAACATACATGCGCACATCTAAATTTACAATAAACAAAATATGACTATATGAATCTACAAATAAATGTACATACGAATACTACAAACGGTCGAACCATCGGTCAATCCTTGCTGGAGTCCCGATGGCCCTCTCCTTCCCCACTGGCAGAGGCGTCCTGAGAGATAGCGTGGGATGCCTCTGAGGGAACGCCATCCACCACTATCTTCCTGGCCTGTCGTCTTTGAAGGGGTTTTCCGTCGTGGCTCAAACAAGATTGACTGGGAATTCTGCTCTTGGTATATATTAAGCCTCAAATTCATTGAACCATCGGTCAATCCTAGCCGAGTGCATCATTTGTATAATAACATACCAGTCTTGACCTTGGCATCCCTATACTTTCTCGCTTTGTAGGCCATCTCCGTCCATGTGATTCTTAAGTCTTTGGGTGTCCTTCCCTTGGGCATCCCCTGGGCCTCAAGTTGAAGTAGGGCCTTCTGCCACATGGCTTCCTTTCTCTTCTTTACCTACAATTTGTTACAAAAAGATAATAATTTGAAGGTCAATAGTCAAGTAAAATAGGGAGCTTTCCTGTTCTTCCCTTGAAAACTAGAGTGGGCAAGACAATCGCCCATGAAATAAAACCCCAAGAAGTATGTGCAGTCCGATGATGATGTATTTTATATGATTTGAAATCAGAGACGAGTTGCTTCATAGACAGTCAACCATAGTGAGGAGGAGAGGATTTCCCATTCTTCCCTTGGAAGCTGGAGTGGGCAAGACAAATGCCTGTAAAATAAAGTATTAAGAGGAAGGACTCGTGTTCCGCATCTTCAGATTGTCAAACGGTGACGCGTGGAGCCTATGACCAAGGGCAACATATCCAGAGAACGTGATTTGGTATACAATCGCCCGTGAAGTATAGCCCCAAGAGCTATTTCACCTTCTTTGGAGGACTCATGCTCCGCATCTTGATAATTGTCGAACGGCGACGCGTGGAGCCTATGCCCAAGGACAACATTCCACAGAATGTGATTTGGTATACAATCGCCCGTGAAGTACAGCCCCAAGAGGTATTTCACCTTCTTGGGGGGACTCATGCTCTGCATCTTGAGATTGTCGAACGGTGACGCGTGGAGCCTATGCCCAAGGACAACCTATCCACAGAACGTGATTTGGTATACAATTGCCCGTGAAGTACAGCCCAAGAGGTATTTCATCTTCTTGGGAGGACTCATGCTCCGCATCTTGAGATTGTCAGACGGCAACGCGTGGAGCCTATGCCCAAGGGCAACCTATCCACAGAACGTGATTTGGTATACAATTGCCCGTGAAGTACAGCCCAAGAGGTATTTCATCTTCTTGGGAGGACTCATGCTCCGCATCTTGAGATTGTCGAACGGCGACCCGTGGAGCCTATGCCCAAGGGCAACCTATCCACAGAACGTGATTTGGTATACAATCGCCCGTGAAGTATAGCCCCAAGAGGTATTTCACCTTCTTTGGAGGACTCATGCTCCGCATCTTGATAATTGTCGAACTACCAAACTGACATGCACCATTTCACATGCATGCCACCTCACACTTACATTACAGCAGTAATTTCATCTTACCAATCTTGATTAGCTCTTGGGACCGGAATATGTCAATAAGCCTTGCACTCTTCTGCTTCGTGCCACATTGTCTCTTTGTCTTCTTGAAGTCCTTTTTCCTTTGATTATTTATGAAGTTCTACAAAGATGGCAGAAATGGATAGCAGGGTGCCAACAACATGCTTTTTTAGTTCGGCAATGTGTCCTCCTTCACACATTTGACATGGTTGGGTGTACATCAAGTTATCTAACTTCGACTCTAAACACTGAACTTGCGGTCTGAAATAAAGTTCTGCACATCCTCGCTGTCGCTTTCACTCTCTGAAGTGGACTCAGATAACGAGTACTCGCTCTGTTCTACATCTGCTGCTGAAGATGAGGAAGGTGCAGGGTCTGAAGAACTGGAGTCCGGTGAAGGTCATGAGTGTATTGTGTCCTCAGTGGCTCAGTGTATATTAAACCATATTTAAACATTTTGTTCTCTTCCTCCAGTCTCCTCTCCATGTCCTCTCTTTTCATCTCCCGTTCAAACTCTATTTTGCGATCGAGAAATGCTAGAGTATCTCGCCCATTGTTCCTTGACCTGCGTGGTATGGTGTTGCATTCATCTTGGTGTCTAAAATGAATAGTTTACAAAAATGAGAAAAGGAAGTGTCAACAATGTGAAATAAAGATTAAGTCCTTCATTTTAAAATCACATCTACATGTTTTAGAACATTAGTGAATGTTGGCTTACATGATATAGGCACTTTGCAAATACAATGTTGTACAGAAGGTGCCCGAGTGTTCATACAGTGTATGGTACAATGCTGCACTGCCCGGTGTTGTAACACTCGGATGGAGTGTAGTCGGGTGTGCCAAAACGAGCGTTATATGTACATGTTCACCATCTTTTATAAATTCGCTAGCCCCAAAATTAATGAGCTGTAGTTTGTTCGAATCCACACAAACTCGGGTTACAACACATCCTTTGCATCCATCTCCACCTCATGGCAGTATAGGTGTCATACTTGGCAGAATGACCAGGGCTGTCTGCACGACCATCTCCACCGATGGACAGAGGGAGCCCTCTCTCTCTTAGGTGGGCAATGACAGAATCCTGGTGGAGCTGCCACTGTCTGCTAATTGCAGGAACAAGGACCTGCTTTTGGTGTTGAAAGAAAGTTTGTTCCGCAATGGTTGCTACGCGCAATAACTAACCTGTACCAATTGAAGATCCACAATCTTATTTGTCTCTAACTCCAGGCAGTATAGGCACCATACTTGGCAGAATGCCCAGGGCTGTCTGCACGACCATCTCCACCGATGGTCAAGGGAGCCCTCTCTCTCTGAGGTGGGCAATTACAGAATCCCGAGCTGCCACTGTCTGCTAATTGCAGGAACAAGGATCTGCTTTTGATGCTGAAAGAAAATTTGTTTCGCAATGGTTGCTACGCGCAATAACTAACCTGTACCAATTGAAGATCCACAATCTTATTAGTCTCTAACTCCAAGGCTGTATACGTGCCATACTTGGCAGAATGCCCAGGGCACTGATGGTCAGAAGGAGTCCTCTCTCTCTGAGGTGGGCAATGATAGAATCATGGTGAAGCTGCCACTGTCTAATTGCTGATCAGCTTGTTTGCCACATAGGGTCTTGTCCGAACGTTTATATTTGTTCTCCAGCTTCAGGTCAGACCTTCACATGACACAATTCACAAAACACAATTTCATGCAAATTCGACCAACATTGGCCTTTTGAGCAAGGGATGAGCTTCATTCAAAGTCACTCGCTGTACGGGATAATCCCATTCATCGCGAACACCAAGGAGGCTGCCATTGATTTTTATGAAACTCGGATCGCTCTAAAATGTGACGTCAAACCCGAACTACTCCTTTTGTTGGCTCACGTTTTGCCTTGTGTTTGTGCACAAACCCCGCGAGCTGCGAGAGCTAACAAAAAAGAGGCGGAGCTTGTTTGTTCGGATTTTACGTAGCATTTCGGCGCGAACAATTCAAAATCCGGGTTTCAAAAAATATAATGGCAGCCTCCGTGCTATACGCGATGAATGGGATTAGCCCATACAGCGATTGACTTTGAATGATGCCCCTCCTTTGTTCAGAAGGCAAACATTGGACATATTTGCATGAAATTATGTTTTAATGTGTAGAGAAATTAATCAAAGGTAAATAGATGATGGGGAAAATTTCCCTTTAAGTTCAATGTTGACACAGTACTCACACTGGCATTCGCGAAATTTGTTTTTCGTGTGAGGGAGGATGTGAGTTGGCCGTAGTCGCTTGAAGGTACTGAACCCAATTGAGATCTCTGGGTTGGCACTCTTGAACTGGGTGAGTGAAGCTGCCAGGGTTGATATCATGACTTTCCTGGCTATCACCTCGCCAACTTTCTGTAGGGCACCTGCGTGGGTTTGGCACGCGGGAGCTTGTCTCGTTTTGTTGGTAGAACTCCAAAACCGAATTCATTTACCTCTGGACCTCATGACTCCCAAAACTCCTCCCAGTTCTCCTCCTTCTGTATGCTGTTGATCTTCTGGGCTACCTTCGTGAATTGTTAATATGCGGAAATGCTCATCCAGAATGTTGCGGACTCGTTTATATCATTAACATAGAACGCCCTAGATTTAAATAATCCCTTTCATTCAGGGAAAACAAAGGTGACGATACTTGCTGCACAGAACTGTTGCGAATATCCGGCGAGTAGAATAAACCCAGCAGGGTGTCGGAAGCGATAAGGTCTACTAGGTCCACCGACCGATCCTGTATGTGCTTGATCCACTCTTTTACGAATAGGAGGAAACCTATTCCAAATTTCCCCCCTTTCCCCTTCCAGTTCAGGGTTGAGGCCAGTTCCGGTGCTATGTAACTTTGAAAGATTCTCTTCGTCGAGTCCTGGTGGGAACTCCCACCAAAGGTTCCCATGTAGAAGATCTGTGAGTGAAAGATAATTTTGAAATGAATTTTGAGTATTGTACTTGAACTGGAATGGGTTCGCCAATACTACCCCTCCAATAAGTAAATACTTTTGCGAATAGGAGGGAACCTATTCCAAATTCCCCCCCTTTCCCCTTCCAGTTGATGGTCGATGCCAGTTCTGGAGCAAGGGTGCACCGCAGAATCCTCTGTGTGGAGTCCTGGTGCGAACTCCCCTCGAAGGTTCCCATGTAGAGGATCTGTGAGTGAAAGATAATTTTGAAATGAATTTTGAGTATTGTACTTGAACTGGAATGGGTTCGCCAATACTACCCCTCCAATAAGTAAATACTTTTGCGAATGGGAGGGAACCTGTCCCAAATTTCCCTCCTTTCCCCTTCCAGTTGAGGGGCGACGCCAGTTCTGGTGCAAGGGTGCACCGCAGAATCCTCTGTGTGGAGTCCTGGTAGGAACTCCCACCAAAGGTTCCCATGTAGAGGATGAGTGAAAGATAATTTTGAAATGAATTTTGAGTATTGTACTTGAACTGGAATGGGTTTGCCAGTACTACCTCTCCAATAAGTAAATACTTTTGCGAATAGGAGGGAACCTATCCCAAATTTCCCCCCTTTCCCCTTCCAGTTCAGGGTTGAGGCCAGTTCTGGTGCAATGGTGCTTTGCAGAATCCGCTGTGTGGAGTCCTGGTGGGAACTGCCCCCAAAGGTTCCCATGTAGAGGACCTGTGAGTGAAAGATAACTTTGAAATGAATTTTGAGTATTGTACTTGAACTGGAATGGGTTCGCCAATACTACCCCTCCAATAAGTAAATACTTTTGCGAATGGGAGGGAACCTGTCCCAAATTTCCCTCCTTTCCCCTTCCAGTTGAGGGGCGACGCCAGTTCTGGAGCAAGGGTGCACCGCAGAATCCTCTGTGTGGAGTCCTGGTGCGAACTCCCCCCAAAGGTTCCCATGTAGAGGATGAGTGAAAGATAATTTTGAAATGAATTTTGAGTATTGTACTTGAACTGGAATGGGTTCGCCAATACTACCCCTCCAATAAGTAAATACTTTTGCGAATAGGAGGGAACCTATTCCAAATTCCCCCCCTTTCCCCTTCCAGTTGTGGGTCGACGCCAGTTCTGGTGCAAGGGTGCACCGCAGAATCCGCTGTGTGGAGTCCTGGTGGGAACTCCCACCAAAGGTTCCCATGTAGAAGATCTGTGAGTGAAAGGTCATTTTGAAATGAATGAGTTTTGCACTTGAACTGGAATGGGTTTGCCTTACACAAGTCAAATGTGCGTCTCTTTAGTTGAGGGAACTCTTCCCATATTTGTTCCCTGAACTCCCTTGCACCCATTGCCACATAAGTTTGGGTGTTCGATGGAACAGGGTGTTTCTTATGCATTGTCTTTTGTCGTTTGGCCTTCGGACCAGCCACGATAGCTGGCCGGCCTTCCGGTTTCAGCCCGGTCGGAGGGGGGACGGGGGCTCGCAGAGGGACCTCCGGGATTGTCAGGCACCACGATGGCCCCCCGATCCGAGTCTTTGATTGAGACAGGGTCGTGTCATCCCCGGGTGCGCGCCGCACTGGGCCTTTGCACGGCATAACCTCCCTCTGCGACAATGAAGGGCAATTCTGGAGTGGTCGCAGCTCCCGTCATTGGCCTCACCAACGACTTAAAAAGTACCAGCTTTCTCCACTCGTCCTCCTCGACAATAACTTCGGCGCACAGTGACCATGTCCAGGTCACTCCCAGCCTCAGAGGAACTTACTTACCCTTCAAGGCTGTCTACTAACATGGCCTCTGGCGGGTTCGCATGGCGTGGGGGAGGCGAGTCCACAGGCAGCCCCAGTAAGCTCGCCAGCCAGCGGCTATCGCATGGTGCGTGGCAAAAGCGCACACGTGACATTTTTGGCAAAATTTTCCTGAGAAATCTCTCGTTTAGCAGCCCCAGTAACATCGCCTATATGTTGCGAAATCTTCTGTCAATGGAATTAATTTTTTTAGTGATGATTTGCAATTTTTCCAACACCACCTCCTTCTCCTCCCCAACAGTCATCACGTCCTACAAAAATAAATACAAAAATATTTGATAATTGATTTTATTTTTGCATGCCTCGTATAGTTCTTTGTTGCTCTAACACTCGTCCATTTTTTCATCGACCATTTCAGGATTTTGCCACAATCCAGCATCTATGATAATGCATGTCAAATCCTCCTTTTGCTTGAGTTGTTTTGTTTTTGACTGTTCTAATTTGAACTTTTTTGCATTGGCTTTTTTATAAGTTCTTCATTCACCCTCCACCGTTGCCTTTTCTTTAAGGGCCAATAGCTTTCTTAAATCTGCCGTTGTCGGCAGATCTTCTGTGCGGAAGAAAACCCTCTCCTTAAGCACTTGGCGATCAGGGCTGTCTATTAGGTCAGACCATTCTGCCTCGAATAGGTCCTTGAAATTGTCCGCCTGTTTCTTGCGTGCATCGCCCATCCGTATTGACTCGCCACTCTGTATCTGACAGCATTTCATCATACAGGTGTAGGGCATTTCGTCATTCTTACACCACTCATTGTTTCTGCATTTTGAGGTTGGCAAAACTGTTTTGTTGCCTCGACCACTAGATCGAAATTATGACCTCCAATGCAGTTATCGAGGGTGATCTTTTTTTAATATTAAAAAAATATATATTTATGTGTTCTATTGAAAAAAAAACCAGGCAAATGACAATATTTGATTAATATTAATGACGATAAATGATTAACATAAGAAATAAATAATTACTAAACAAATTACTATATGTACAATAGATCAGGATAAATCCTAAAAGAGAATAGAAGGCAGATTAATTAACCAATGTTCAAGAGCGAAATTTCAAGTCACCTGGTAATCCCGAGACCCCAAACTGCAAATCCGAAAAAGCAATAGCTGGAAGGTTGATCCGGGGAGAGGGTATCCATTCGGGAGAATCCAACAGAATTAACTTGTGCCATTTCCGTTCCTTTTTTGGCGATTTTCCCTGCTTTTATTACGAGTTGCCTCATTCTCTGTCCTATCTCGTTTTTTTCGTGGCCCCCCTCCTGTCCGAGAGCATTGCTCCGAATCTCAAAATCAGCGCATCCTTCTTAACAGTATCCACGATCCTTTCATCGCCCTTCTCTCTTATATTGCCAACGATGATCCGGCACACTCTTTCTGTCTTGTCTGATGACGAGCAGCCTGGAAGGTTTTTAGCGCCATCGGGGAGCATTCGAGCTTGTGAGATAATGGAGGTCGTGTCGAGCCACAGGCTGTTTTGGAGGTTTGTTATCGATTTTATCGAGGAGCATTCGAAATTTGAATTGTATTCAGTCCAATATTAGACATCATGGGTCCCAAGTGCCGTGCCATGAACTCGTGCGCATCATTTTGCTGCCCATAAACAAGTCCTCCCTCTCCGGGTGCTGACAATTCTTGCAACATCATCAGACGTCTTTCTCTTGTGGGTAATTGCCTTGTAGAATTCGGCAAACTGTAGGAAAAGCTCCCTGAATTTGTTGCGGATGGTGTATGCTTTCCGTAAGAGATCATCGGGAGCTTGCTGGATTGCCGTTACGTAGTGCACGGGAACACAGTGAATTTTATACATCAACATATTATTGCCAAAATAATGCAAATATATTAATAACTCCTACAAATTTGAATAATCATGATTACTCGTGGTCATCAAGTCATATTTCCAATAATATCATTGTACATGAAATGTATCAGACATCAAAGAAGGTTGGCAAATATTAATACATAAATTACCTGGATATCCTTTTTCGCCACTCAATTTGTTCGTCTTTGTCTTAAAGTTCTTTGTGTTTGCGGCACAAGTGGTGGGCCATGTGGTTCACGGATTGCCCGCACAGACAACACTAGCCACTATGTTCCGAAATCTTTTGTCGATTGAATTAATTTTGTTAGTGATGATTTCTAATGTTTGCAACACCACCTCCTCCTCCACAAAAGCCACTACAAGACTCGCCTCCTTGACAACCTCCCGGTACAAACCGTACGTTTTATGCAACCATGCCGGAATAGCAGTCACCTTGCCTTTTGTTGTGTTGGATGGCAGCTTGACATGGCAATTGCATTTTGCCAGTACGGCGCGTGGCAAAAGCTGGTCACAAATCATTGCTCCAAAAGTTTGGAGAAAGCAACCTTGGCATCGTGCACCAGTCTTTCTAGAGTATCAATTTGTTGCTGCATTATTGCACAAATGCTAAGTTGCTCTCTGGTGTCATCCATTCTGGTGAATAAAACCTCCTGTCTCAGTATGCTGATCGAGCTGATAATCGTACCATTCGACAACTCTCCTCATTATCTGTCTCCATCATCACCACTTCTTTGATTTTTTTTCTGTGATACGTATCCGTATTTCTGATGCCCTCTTCTGGACGTCTTTTAGCACTTCCAGTGGCATATTCCGGTCCATTACAAGTTGGCACTGGCCTGTGATACACAGCGACCCGGTCACTATCTCCTCAAGTGTCAGATTTAGATTCATGACTCCTAAAATAGGGTGAAAGAGGACAGAGGACGAAAATAATTTATTGACCTAAACTAAATACCAATGCGAACGCAATCTAATTGAGATGCACTATGAAAACAAAATATATTGTAATTAGCATGAAATATTCTAATTTTAATGCAACACTTACAAACCTAATAACAACCAAGAACACAAAGCTCCCAAAACTTGGCGAAGAGGACGCCCCTTTTAGCGGGGAAACGATTTTCCTTGAGCTGAGTCATTGCGCCAGATGTGCTGCGTTGCCCCAATCAAAGGCTCCACAATGCTACAAATCCTGGTGACTTCTCGGTTGTAGCGTTAATTCCTCCTTGTCAAAAAGGTGATTGCGGTTAGCTACAACTGTGATGACAGATCCATGCAAATTCCTGTATGCCGCGTCTCAGAGGACTTTGACATCTTCCGGTAGACCATCAAGAAATCGACATGCAAATTGTGGAGGATTTGTCCCGTAGTCTTCGCCAGCAAACAGGACAGATCTTACTTGTGAAAAGCAGACAACAGATCCTTCTATGCTGGAGAGCAGAAATAGCTGAACTGATGAATCTGCCATTTGCATCTTTCATCTTTCGTGTACATGTCCTCTCGCCCCATTTGCAGACCTTGCAATCACATTCAATACACATACTGGAACATTTCTTTGCCAAGTAATTTAAATTCCTGTGCGCCCTGTCTCTGAGGGCTTTGACATCTTCCGGTAGACCGTCAAGAAATCGCATTAGAGAGTCACTCACTCCACTCAGCAGCAGTTTTGTGTATGAATGCAAAAAGCAGCTAGTCTGGCCTAGCATTTGAGGGTATCGACTTGAAGTCAGTTGTTCCCGCTAGTTTGCGAATCATGGTGCTCCCCTGCCACATCTGTAAACACCATGCCACTGATTGCCACTGTGATGTCTGGGTCTAGTGGTAGCTTCTCTTTCGATCCCTTGAAACAGCTCCTGGCCAGGTCCTCTCCTTACTGACAGAAATACCAAGTAGGTATTTTGCCATGGCTGGTGGCTTCTTCATCAGAGCGGCGCTCCTGTAGAATTTGTCTATATTGCCACGTATGCAGACTCTCCTTACTGACATAAATACCAAGTAGGTATTCCTTACTGGCATAAATGCCAAGTAGGTATTTGGCCATGGCTACTGGCTTTTTCATAAGAGCGGCGCTCCTGTAGAATTTGTCTATATTGCCACGTATGCAGACTCTCCTTACTGACATAAATACCAAGTAGGAACTTCGCCATGGCTACTGGCATTTTCATAAGAGCGGTGCTCCTGTTAAATTAGTCTATAAATACCTCATGGTCCTGATAAAGCTCTCCTTACTGACATAAATACCAAGTAGGTATTTTGCCATGGCTGGTGGCTTCTTCATCAGAGCGGCGCTCCTGTTGAATCCGTCAATGAACGCATCGTGGTCCTCATGAAGCCAAATATACGTCTGGGATACCTAAATAAAAGCAACAGACTTGGTTTTGACAATTAAATTTCCTCTTATTATGTATAATTATTACAACTCCACAATCATCAATCATAAGGGAAGCATAAGAGCCAATGAGAGGAACTCTCGCGTTAGACCCGAGTTGTCAATGCCCCGCTCCCCTCCGAATTTAACAGTCAAGAGGGGCACAAGGGTTAAAGCGCTTCCTCTTAAAAGCCCTTATTCCACCATCAAGGACATCTTCACGGTCCACATTCACAACGTTGGCAGCAAGTTCTTCGTTGCACTGACGTTCAAGATCCCGGACTAATAAGTCGAAGGGTCTAACATAAATAGAAATTTAAAACACACACTTATTAGTGTCAATTGTCTTACATTTCTTGTCCTTGATTGCCATAAGAGCCAATGAGAGGAACTCTCGAGTTAGACTCAGCCAATGAGAGGAACTCTCGAGTTAGACTCGAGTTGTCAATGCCCCGCTCCCCTCCGAATTTTACAGTCAGAGGCGCACAAGGGTTAAAGCGCTTCCTCTTAAAAGCCCTTAGTCCACCATCAAGGACGTCTTCACGGTCCACATTTACAATTTTGGCAGATAAGATCATCGTCGCATTGACGTTCCAGATCATGGACTAATGAGTCGAAGGGTCATGGATGTGAAGATCTGTGGAATGAAATAATCTTAATCAAAAGACCCTGCCAAAAATAATCATGAAAGTCTTGTTCACAAGCCTCCTCTTCTTCGCCTCCCGACATAATTGTGTGCACTTCATAACTTACCAGAAATGCAGAAACCGTACAGCTCTGGAGTCAACCCGATATCCCCGCCTCTGCATGGCTTCAGCCACCAACTGCCATGCCTTGGCCGGGTCCGTTGTTTTATATCTGAATTGGTATGGGTTCGCCACACAACCTCGGCAATCAAGACTTTAATACTGAGCTTGTCCCAGCACATGCTGCAATATATAAGAAAAGATTCAGATTGAACGGTTAAGATTGCGTCCATATGCTGCCTCTCTTCATATAGTTCTTGGCCTCAATTTGCTCCTTTAGAATGTTGATCCTATCCCGTACAGCTCTGGAGTTGACCCGATACCCCCGCCTTTGCATGGCTGCAGCCACCTGCTGCCACGCCTCCCAAACCCCAGGCACGGAATCCCCCTGGATCCAGTAATTCAATGTCCAGAGTTTGCAGGTACTGCTGTCTGTGGCATTGCCTTCCTGTTGCGTTCTGCTCTCTCAGCCCACGGAGCACACCTCTTTCCATAGCCACCCTTCCACCACAAGCTGGTCAGGCTTCACTTTGCCTTAGCGTCGCAGTCCTTGCAAAGTGTCTTTATCTCCTTGACATAGTACGTCGCCCTACTAGCCGTCTTGTACGTTTTGTTATCACTCGCCAGACTCCATCCTATGTTACAGGCACACTGAAAGGCTGTACCCCACTCCCCAGACTCCCGGAGACTGGTCTTCCTCACTTTCCTGATGCTTCCGGTCTTGGTGGCGCAGTCCTCGCAAATTGTCTTTTTCTCCTTGACATAGTACGTCACCCCACTGGCCGTGTAGCCGGTATCCCTACCTAGACTCCATCCTTTATTACAGGCACACTGAAAGCCTGCACACCACTTGCTCTTGTCATGTCTTATACCCCAGTCCAGGGACTTGCCTACCTCACTTTCCTGGTTTGTTTCCTGGTAGGTGCCTGTTCACAAAGGAATGATCTGTGAAACAAGAACTGATATCTGTTTCCTGGTAAATTCACAAAGGCATGATCTGTCGACGTTGTGCAGCGTTTTGCAAACAGAGCAATGATGTTGTAGTTTACACTTGCGGTGTTTGCTGCTGAATGGTACTGCTGAACGCCTGTCGCGTTGTGGGGTAATGTGTACCCGGAGGGAGGTGACATTTAATGACTTGTAACAAGTCGCTTAACGTGGATTCTGGCAAGTGATGCCTCCTCATCAGGGCATTAACAAGCTTGTGGCTGTCATTCAATGTCATCAAACACTCCGAATAGATTGTGGTTGCTGTAAATAAAAAGCACCATTTTCAACAAAAATTCCTGTTCTTTGATGAAAGGATATTAATAAGCAGAATTGAATGTTACCATCCAGAAGAATAGCACACTTGCCCAAAAATAAGGCATTTGTTTTGATCTGAAAAGAAATGAAATCCTCCTTTTCAGGCCAGTTTCTTTGATGTCCCTTATTGTCACCATCAACAAGAATGAATATTTAGATGAATATTGTTATGAGCCTGGTTTTCCTTCTGGCAAATCTCCTTGAACAGTCATAGAAAAACTGAAGTATAGGACGTAATATAGAAATGCAAGAAAATAATTTGCCCATTTTAACGAAGCATGAAGCACGGGCACAGTTTACCCAGACGGCGATTGTGTTTCTTTTGCACACCATGACGATCGCCATGGAGATCGCAATGGCGGCCACGAAGATAAGCCCAACAATGTTGAAACGATAGTTGCAGCAGAATTGTTCTTATCTCACATTTTACTTGGTCTAGTGGTGAGCACAGAATTTGGCTTCTCCTCGTCAAAGACACAAATTTTCACTTCCTGTATGCTTAGGTTGAAACACTTGGGTTTCATTGAATGTTGTGCATTTTGTTATGGCAGCAACCATACGCTCCTTAAACAAATCATAATTGTCAAGGATCATTAGGGAAAGAGTTATTGCGCAGGTATTGGCAAATGGAAATTCTGCAGTGACTCAGTGTTCTGCTGCAAGTGACTGCAGGTGGTGAAACTCGACCCTGGGTTTCTGCCTGAACCCCAGGCACGGAATCCTCCTGGATCCAGGAATGAAAGCCAGAAGATTCTCCAGTAGAAAATTGAATGTATCACATGTATGAAAGAGAATTGTTTATTGAGCATTTTCTCTTATGTTTCACTAAATGTTTTGCATTTTGTTATGGCTGCAACCATACGTTCCTTCAACAAATCATAATTGTCAAGGACCAGCAGGGAAAGAGTTATTGCGCAGGTGTTCGCAAATGGAAATTCACAAAGTGAATTGAGGTTCTGCTGCAAGTTACTGCAGGTGGTGAAACTCGATCTGGGGTTGTCTGCCTAAACCCCAGGCACGGAATTCCCCTGGATCCAGTAATAAAAGCGAGAGAGCCAGTAGAAAATTGAATATATCACATGTATGAAAGAGAATTGTTTATTAAGTATTTTTCTCTGATGTTTGATTATATGTTGTGCATTGTGTTACGGCTGCAACTGAAAGTTCCTTGAACAAATCGTAATTATCAAGGACAGGTAGAGAAAGAGTTATTGCGCAGGTATTGGCAAATGGAAATTCTGCAATGACTCGGTGTTCTGCTGCGAGTGACTGTAGGTGGCGAAACTCGACCTGGAGTTTCTGCCTGAACCCCAGGCACGGAATCCTCCTGGATCCAGGAATGAAAGCCAGAAGTTTTCTTCAGTAGAAAATTGAATGTATCACATGTATGAAAGAGAATTGTTTTGAGTATTTTCTCTTATGTTTCACTAAATCTTTTTGTAATGGTTGCAACCATACGTTCCTTCAACAAATCATAATTGCCAAAGACCAGTAGGGAAAGAGTTATTGCACAAGTGTTGGCAAATGGAAATTCTGCAGTCACTCAGTGTTCTGCTGCGAGTGAATGCAGGTGGCCAAACTCGACCTGGGGTTTCTTCCCAAACCCCAGGCACGGAATCCCCCTGGATCCAGTAATTCAATGTCCAGAGTTTGCAGGTACTGCTGTCTGTGGCATTGCCTTCCTGTTGCGTTCTGCTCTCTTAGCCCACGGAGCACACCTCTTTCCATAGCCACCCTTCCACCACAAGCTGGTCACGCTTCACTTTGCCTTAGCATCGCAGTCCTTGCAAAGTGTCTTTATCTCCTTGACATAGTACGTCGCCCTACTAGCCGTCTTGTACGTTTTGTTATCACTCGCCAGACTCCATCCTATGTTACAGGCACACTGAAAGGCTGTACCCCACTCCCCAGACTCCCAGAGACTGGTCTTCCTCACTTTCCTGATGCTTCCGGTCTTGGTGGCGCAGTCCTCGCAAATTGTCTTTTTCTCCTTGACATAGTACGTCACCCTACTGGCCGTGTAGCCGGTATCCCTACCTAGACTCTATCCTTCATTACAGGCACACTGAAAGCCTGCACACCACTTGCTCTTGTCCTGTCTTATACCCCAGTCCAGGGACTTTAACTTTCCTGGTGCATCCGGTCTTGGTGGCGCAGTCCTCGCAAATTGTCTTTTTCTCCTTGACATATTACGTCACCCCACTGGCCGTGTAGCCAGTATCGCTACATAGACTCCATCCTTTATTACAGGCACACTGAAAGCCTGCACACCACTTGCTCTTGTCCTGTCTTATACCCCAGTCCAGGGACTTGCCTTCCTCACTTTCCTGGGTGGTTTCCTGGTAGGTGCCTGTTCACTAAGGAATGATCTGTGAAACAAGAACTGATCTCTGTTTCCTGGTAGGTTCACAAAGGAATGATCTGTGAAACAAGAACTGATCTCTGTTTCCTGGTAGGTTCACAAAGGAATGATCTGTGAAACAAGAACTGATCTCTGTTTCCTGGTAGGTTCACAAAGGAATGATCTGTGAAACAAGAACTGATCTCTGTTTCCTGGTAGGTTCACAAAGGAATGATCTGTGAAACAAGAACTAATCTCTGTTTCATGGTAGGTTCACAAAGGAATGATCTGTGAAACAAGAACTGATCTGTTTCCTGGTAGGTGCCTGTTCACAAAGGAATGATCTGTGAAACAAGAACTGATCTCTGTTTCCTGGTAGGTTCACAAAGGAATGATCTGTGAAACAAGAACTGATATCTGTTTCCTGGTAAATTCACAAAGGCATGATCTGTCGACGTTGTGCAGCGTTTTGCAAACAGAGCAATGATGTTGTAGTTTACACTTGCGGTGTTTGCTGCTGAATGGTACTGCTGAACGCCTGTCGCGTTGTGGGGTAATGTGTACCCGGAGGGAGGTGACATTTAATGACTTGTAACAAGTCGCTTAACGTGGATTCTGGCAAGTGATGCCTCCTCATCAGGGCATTAACAAGCTTGTGGCTGTCATTCAATGTCATCAAACACTCCGAATAGATTGTGGTTGCTGTAAATAAAAAGCACCATTTTCAACAAAAATTCCTGTTCTTTGATGAAAGGATATTAATAAGCAGAATTGAATGTTACCATCCAGAAGAATAGCACACTTGCCCAAAAATAAGGCATTTGTTTTGATCTGAAAAGAAATGAAATCCTCCTTTTCAGGCCAGTTTCTTTGATGTCCCTTGTTGTCACCATCAACAAGAATGAATATTTAGATGAATATTGTTATGAGCCTGGTTTTCCTTCTGGCAAATCTCCTTGAACAGTCATAGAAAAACTGAAGTATAGGACGTAATATAGAAATGCAAGAAAATAATTTGCCCATTTTAACGAAGCATGAAGCACGGGCACAGTTTACCCAGACGGCGATTGTGTTTCTTTTGCACACCATGACGATCGCCATGGAGATCGCAATGGCGGCCACGAAGATAAGCCCAACAATGTTGAAACGATAGTTGCAGCAGAATTGTTCTTATCTCACATTTTACTTGGTCTAGTGGTGAGCACAGAATTTGCCTTCTCCTCGTCAAAGACACAAATTTTCACTTCCTGTATGCTTAGGTTGAAACACTTGGGTTTCATTGAATGTTGTGCATTTTGTTATGGCAGCAACCATACGCTCCTTAAACAAATCATAATTGTCAAGGATCATTAGGGAAAGAGTTATTGCGCAGGTATTGGCAAATGGAAATTCTGCAGTGACTCAGTGTTCTGCTGCAAGTGACTGCAGGTGGTGAAACTCGACCCTGGGTTTCTGCCTGAACCCCAGGCACGGAATCCTCCTGGATCCCGGAATGAAAGCCAGAAGATTCTCCAGTAGAAAATTGAATGTATCACATGTATGAAAGAGAATTGTTTATTGAGCATTTTCTCTTATGTTTCACTAAATGTTGTGCATTTTGTTATGGCTGCAACCATACGTTCCTTCCACAAATCATAATTGTCAAGGACCAGCAGGGAAAGAGTTATTGCGCAGGTGTTCGCAAATGGAAATTCACAAAGTGAATTGAGGTTCTGCTGCAAGTTACTGCAGGTGGTGAAACTCGATCTGGGGTTGTCTGCCTAAACCCCAGGCACGGAATTCCCCTGGATCCAGTAATAAAAGCGAGAGAGCCAGTAGAAAATTGAATATCACATGTATGAAAGAGAATTGTTTATTAAGTATTTTTTTCTGATGTTTGACTATATGTTGTGCATTGTGTTACGGCTGCAACTGAAAGTTCCTTGAACAAATCGTAATTATCAAGGACAGGTAGAGAAAGAGTTATTGCGCAGGTATTGGCAAATGGAAATTCTGCATTGACTCGGTGTTCTGCTGCGAGTGACTGTAGGTGGCGAAACTCGACCTGGAGTTTCTGCCTGAACCCCAGGCACGGAATCCTCCTGGATCCAGGAATGAAAGCCAGAAGTTTTCTTCAGTAGAAAATTGAATGTATCACATGTATGAAAGAGAATTGTTTTGAGTATTTTCTCTTATGTTTCACTAAATCCTTTTGTAATGGTTGCAACCATACGTTCCTTCAACAAATCATAATTGCCAAAGACCAGTAGGGAAAGAGTTATTGCACAAGTGTTGGCAAATGGAAATTCTGCAGTCACTCAGTGTTCTGCTGCGAGTGAATGCAGGTGGCCAAACTCGACCTGGGGTTTCTTCCCAAACCCCAGGCACGGAATCCCCCTGGATCCAGTAATTCAATGTCCAGAGTTTGCAGGTACTGCTGTCTGTGGCATTGCCTTCCTGTTGCGTTCTGCTCTCTTAGCCCACGGAGCACACCTCTTTCCATAGCCACCCTTCCACCACAAGCTGGTCACGCTTCACTTTGCCTTAGCATCGCAGTCCTTGCAAAGTGTCTTTATCTCCTTGACATAGTACGTCGCCCTACTAGCCGTCTTGTACGTTTTGTTATCACTCGCCAGACTCCATCCTATGATACAGGCACACTGAAAGGCTGTACCCCACTCCCCAGACTCCCGGAGACTTGCCTTCCTCACTTTCCTGGTTTGTTTCCTGGTAGGTGCCTGTTCACTAAGGAATGATCTGTGAAACAAGAACTGATCTCTGTTTCCTGGTAGGTTCACAAAGGAATGATCTGTGAAACAAGAACTGATCTCTGTTTCCTGGTAGGTTCACAAAGGAATGATCTGTGAAACAAGAACTGATCTCTGTTTCCTGGTAGGTTCACAAAGGAATGATCTGTGAAACAAGAACTAATCTCTGTTTCATGGTAGGTTCACAAAGGAATGATCTGTGAAACAAGAACTGATCTCTGTTTCCTGGTAGGTGCCTGTTCACAAAGGAATGATCTGTGAAACAAGAACTGATCTCTGTTTCCTGGTAGGTTCACAAAGGAATGATCTGTGAAACAAGAACTGATATCTGTTTCCTGGTAAATTCACAAAGGCATGATCTGTCGACGTTGTGCAGCGTTTTGCAAACAGAGCAATGATGTTGTAGTTTACACTTGCGGTGTTTGCTGCTGAATGGTACTGCTGAACGCCTGTCGCGTTGTGGGGTAATGTGTACCCGGAGGGAGGTGACATTTAATGACTTGTACTAAACAAGTCACTTAACGTGGATTCTGGCAAGTGATGCCTCCTCATCAGGGCATTAACAAGCTTGTGGCTGTCATTCAATGTCATCAAACACTCCGAATAGATTGTGGTTGCTGTAAATAAAAAGCACCATTTTCAACAAAAATTCCTGTTCTTTGATGAAAGGATATTAATAAGCAGAATTGAATGTTACCATCTAGAAGAATAGCACACTTGCCCAAAAATAAGGCATTTGTTTTGATCTGAAAATAAATGAAATCCTCCTTTTCAGGCCAGTTTCTTTGATGTCCCTTATCGTCACCATCAACAAGAATGAATATTTAGATGAATATTGTTATGAGCCTGGTTTTCCTTCTGGCAAATCTCCTTGAACAGTCATAGAAAAACTGAAGTATAGGACGTAATATAGAAATGCAAGAAAATAATTTGCCCATTTTAACGAAGCATGTAGCCTATCTAATAGGCATCGTGCTGTCTGGCAGGTTCTACCGGCAGTGTACTAACCGCGATATGCCTAGTTTGAGCGTGCAGCGCGAAGCCTATCGTCAGTCATGAACGTGAAAAGTTGTTATTTTCTTTATTTGCATTGATTTACATTGATTCTTCGTACGAATTCTACGAACCCCCTGCGAAGCTATTTCATGAATATTTATGTGACATGGACCAAAATAGGCCAATGAGCGATGAGGCTGTAACGTCATATGAACTCTGTAGTGCATGCAGTTCATGCAGTGGCCAGAGAACTCGCAGTCACACACAGTCTGGTCACACACAATCTTCACACTGCACAGTACAGTGCGCCATGCGCTATGCGACGTCTCTCTCTTCCTCTCTCTCTCTCACACAATTTATCTCTGACTACGGGAACTGGTTGGTCTGAGTGCAAAGTTTATGGCGATTTCAGAATCATGAAGGGAATGGGTTAAAGTTTAGGCCATAAATTGAGGTCGGTACGTTGCTTCACGTCATACATACAATAAACATATATGAATAATGATGAGTAAATGACTGATGATAGGCGGATGCGCTCCGCGCATCGGGTTCGAGATCACTGGTTTTTCGTCTCCATAACGCGATTAGTACTTGCCAGAAAGCTCAGACGCCTATCGATAGGCTACGAAGCATGAAGCACGGGCACAGTTTACCCAGACGGCGATTGTGTTTCTTTTGCACACCATGACGATCGCCATGGAGATCGCAATGGCGGCCACGAAGATAAGCCCAACAATGTTGAAACGATAGTTGCAGCAGAATTGTTCTTATCTCACATTTTACTTGGTCTAGTGGTGAGCACAGAATTTGGCTTCTCCTCGTCTAAAGACACAAATTTTCACTTCCTGTATGCTTAGGTTGAAACACTTGGGTTTCATTGAATGTTGTGCATTTTGTTATGGCAGCAACCATACGCTCCTTAAACAAATCATAATTGTCAAGGATCATTAGGGAAAGAGTTATTGCGCAGGTATTGGCAAATGGAAATTCTGCAGTGACTCAGTGTTCTGCTGCAAGTGACTGCAGGTGGTGAAACTCGACCTGGAGTTTCTGCCTGAACCCCAGGCACGGAATCCTCCTGGATCCAGGAATGAAAGCCAGAAGATTCTCCAGTAGAAAATTGAATGTATCACATGTATGAAAGAGAATTGTTTATTGAGCATTTTCTCTTATGTTTCACTAAATGTTGTGCATTTTGTTATGGCTGCAACCATACGTGCCTTGAACAAATCATAATTGTCAAGGACCAGCAGGGAAAGAGTTATTGCGCAGGTGTTCGCAAATGGAAATTCACACAGTGAATTGAGGTTCTGCTGCAAGTTACTGCAGGTGGTGAAACTCGATCTGGGGTTGTCTGCCTAAACCCCAGGCACGGAATTCCCCTGGATCCAGTAATAAAAGCGAGAGAGCCAGTAGAAAATTGAATATATCACATGTATGAAAGAGAATTGTTTATTAAGTATTTTTCGCTGAGTGCTGTCACTCAGTGTTCTGCTTCGAGTGAATGCAGGTGGCCAAACTCGACCTGGGGTTTCTGTCTAAATACCAGGCACGGAATTCCCTGGATCCAGTAATTCAACGTCCAGAGTGTGTCTGTGGGATTGCCTTCCTGTTGCATTCTACTCTCTCAGCCCACGGAGCACACCTCCTTCCATAGCCACCCTTCCACTCTATGGTCACCTCCTCTGTTCTGCTTACTACCTACCGTCTGCCACATCACCCCTTCCACTATCATCAAAGAATGCCCTTTTGTGGCGCCCAGAGCTTATTTTGTACTGTTAGTATAATGTTCCAGAGTTTGCAGGAATGTAGTGGTACTGCTGTCTGTGGGATTGCCTTCCTGTTGCATTCTACTCTCTCAGTCCACAGAGCACACCTCTTTCCATAGCCACCCTTCTACCACAAGATGGTCACGCTTCCCTTTCCCTTGGTGTCGCAGTCCTAGCAAAATGTCTTTTTCTCCTTGACATAGTACGTCGCCCTACTAGCCGTCTTGTACGTTTTGTTTTCGCTCGCTAGACTCCACCCTGCGTTACAGGTACACTGAAAGGCTGTACCCCACTCCCCAGACTCCCGGAGACTGGTCTTCCTCACTTTCCTGATGCTTCCGGTCTTGGTGGCGCAGTCCTCGCATAATGTCTTTTTCTCCTTGACATAGTACGTCGCCCTACTAGCCGTCTTGTACGTTGCCCTACTAGCCGTCTTGTACGTTTTGTTGTCGCTCGCTAGACTCCATCCTGCGTTACAGGTACACTGAAAGGCTGTACCCCGCTCCCCAGTCTTGAGACTTGTCTTCCTCACTTTCCTAGTGCATCCGGTGCATCCGGTCTTGGTGGCGCAGTCCTCACAAAAATGTCTTTTTCTCCTTGACATAGTACGTCACCCTACTGGCCGTGTAGCCGGTATCCCTACCTAGACTCCATCCTTCATTACAGGCACACTGAAAGCCTGCACACCGCTTGCTCTTGACCTGTCTTAACGGGTGCCTTGTCGCCCCATCTTTCGTGATACCAGCATAAGTCGGAGGACTGTGCCGGGGGATCGGCGGGCGGAGCCCCGCTTTGGGGTAGCGGCAACCTACCGCGGTCTGTACCCGTGCGCATTTGTCCAATCTGTGCTTGCAAATCATGAACAAGACTAGTCAGTCTCCTATCCTCGGATCGCAAATCGGAATTCCTCTGATTGGAGACCGTGGCTGCGGCCACTGTCCCAGCAGCGCTGGGGGCAGCGGTTGCCCCTAGTGCAGTCCTCGCATAATGTCTTTTTCTCCTTGACATAGTACGTCACCCCACTGGCCGTGTAGCCGGTATCCCTACCTAGACTCCATCCTTCATTACAGGCACACTGAAAGCCTGCACACCACTTGCTCTTGTCCTGTCTATGACCCCAGTCCAGAGACTTGCCTACCTCACTTTCCTAATGCTTCCGGTCTTGGTGACACAGTCGTCGCAAAATGTCTTCTTGTTTAACACGAATATGCTTAAATCGCTTCAAAGATTAATCTGAGAAACTTACCTGTAGTTCCTTTTAGGGACTCCCTCAGGAATCATTGATAGGCACTCCCTTTTTTAGGATCACATCCTGTAGCAGGCTTTCTTCTTTTCTTGTTTCTGTTCTTGTTGTGTATCCAGCGCTTGACCAGTCGCTCTGCCAGATTCTTGTTTTGTCTCAGAGCTGCTTGTTGATGGCGATATCATCTGGAGCTTACCTCTCCATATGGGACTTATCTTTTTTGACCACCTTCCATTTGCCTGATAATGCTTTCATTGCCACAGATCTCTCTTTTAAATCAATAATTCATGTGAATATTTAGGTGAATATTGTTGTGAGCCGGGTTTCCCTTTTGGCGTATGTCCTTGACCAGTTGCTCTGCTAGATTCTTGTTTTGTCTCAGAGAGACTGTTGAGCTGCTGTTTCTTGCTGGCCATATCACCTTCAGCCAGCCTCGCCATATTTGCCTCATCTTTCTTCACCTCCTGCCATTTTCCTGACAATGCTTTCATGGCCAAGGAACTCTCTTTTAAATCTAGATGTGCACAATGGGCAAACCGTTAAATCCATTGAGAAGCAACATGCTCGCACAAAGACACGCATCCCATCTAGGAATCGTAAACAAAGGGCATTGTATTGCTTAAATATACTTTTTGTATTGCTTGAATGTATTTGTTATTGAAAATGACAATGGATGCAGAAATAAAAAAATACGGCGTGGGTGATGAACCTCCCTTCTAACCCCCAAATACTCCCCTTAAAAGATAATTCGTAAGAATCACTCTAGAGTACTTTATTAAGTCTTTCGTATTCGTATGTAATGTCGTTTTGATAATATAATAATATACTCATTTAATCTACATGTACTTGTCTTAATCTTACCAGATAGGGCAATGATCCTGGCCCGGTAAGTGCCCGCCCTTTCCCGCACCGTCACTTCATCTCCAACTGTGTGATTCTCCCCTTCCAAACTGGTGGTAAACACCCCCGAAGTGGTGTTTTCATCTTTAAAAACAACGAGGGCTTTCTGCAAAACCCTTGTTGTTCTCCCCCTCGTTGGATTCATTTATGTATAAATGCAAAACTTTAAACTCTCTTTTCCCCCCTAGCTCGGTGAAATTTCTGTGACAGATCTAGAGCCTTTTTCCTTCTGAAAAGAGATGAGTCAATGTTGATTGAAATTGAAAAAAAAACATGATAATTTTGCAAATGTTTCTAAAAGCTCTCTTAATTTCTTGCATTGCAATTAATTATCCGGTTTTCTCTCCTTCCCTTCTATACTGTCATGAGTCAAGCCTGTTTAAGCCACATAAGAAAGGTAGCCACTGTCAGACAGGCGGCCTTTATACACAGGTTCAATAACAGTGGAATGAATGCTTGAAAAAGGGAACACACACGGACGCACACGCACACACGCACATACTTGTAGGAGTCTTCAAACGAGGATAAAATTTATAACACCTTCAAACGGGGATATGCCCGCTTTTTTCGGCTTTTTTTGCTTATCCCCGGTTTGCCGGTGTGTAAACATGGACATATGCCCATGGGCTGGCCGATTTACACATACACACACACTCACATACACAAACAGTCCATACATACACACCATCGGTTACATAGATGTAAAATGGGCAAATAAGGGATATCCTTCAAAAATCATAATAACATACAGTACAGCCCTTAAGACGATCCCTAAAGCACTATAGAGGCTGTTCGGAAAACGGGGATATCCCCGGTCTCCGGCATATCCCTGTTTGCCGGTGTGTAAACCCATGTGTATCCCCATTTGCCAGTCCTTACAAGTGCACACACGCACGCACACACGCGCACACACACAGGTTTGAAGTCTAGTTGAAAATGTATGTACATACGGAGATAGAAAGCTATGAAGCCTCAATGTTACATTTTGTTGGTGACTTGTCAAATTAACTGTTCAATTTTGTCTTCCTTTTTGTTATAAATTTTGTTCATTTGAATTCATTATAAATAATGTAAAACATGAACTATATTCCTTTTACTGCAATGTACTACATGTATTGTATGTTCATGATTCATTTATTGTAATGTATGCTTTATAATTTTTTGTAAATTGGGAAAATAAATAAATCAAATCAAAATGAAATCATTTCAATGTCAGTCTACCAAGAGTAATAGTTTGCCTTTGTATTTCTTCAAAATAAAACTAACGTTAATCATTACACAGAAATCATAATAATAACAAGAATCAGCCATGTCAGTTTGTTTTATGTCCATTTATTGAAGAATCCAGTTGTCTTGGCATATAACTTGCATTTTACTGTCTCAAATATATTTAAATTCCTTTTCAGTATGTTATTAGAAACAAACTCTGGAATGAGCTCGACTCTACTCTTAAAAATGTAAATATGACAAGTTCTTTCAGGTCTAAGTTTAAAAAACATTTTGTCAATGCTTATTAATTACCATGATGTTCAATTATTTCCATCGGGGGGGGGGGGGGGGGGGGGGAGGGGGGTTAGGGGTGTTGGATTTTTAGCTTATTTATTTGTAATTTCTTGATTTAATGTAGTTAGTTTACCCTAAGGGTTTTTTTTTTTTTTTCCGTGTATAACATTATATTATATTATGTATTTGTATATAGGGAATCACTCCCTCTCAAGCCTCTGGCTTTTTAATGTGATTTCCTGACACATTTTACCATGTATATTGTATATTTTATGAGAAATCAATAAATGAATGAATGAATGAATCATAAAAAGATATATCAGCTATCGGTAATGCATAAAGGGTTAAGTACATGTATACAGTTTATATTACATGTTTAACAAAATATAAATGCATGTTTTGTTTTAGTCATTTGGAAAGACTTTTTTTGGTTGAATTAAATAAATGTACATTTTGAAAGCATGATTGTGTTTGTACATGTATGTAACTAACAAAAATCATGAACAAAATAATTTTGTGCACACAATGGAATTATACGACCATATACTGTAAAATATATTTATAGAAGGATGAAAAAATAAGCAGTCCAATACATTCTCTTTCCATCTTACAATATTTGAATTCATGAAATAAAACCAAACTGTTGCAAATTGGTGCAGAACAAGCTCGATTCTCATTTGTCTTGTTTAAAAATATGCATATTTTACAATTTCTTGTAATACAATGTATGGCACGTGGCATGAAATACATATTATGGAATGTTGTATAAATAAATCTAAATGTTCTCTGTAGAAAGGTTCAAGATATGCAAGACCGGCTGAAGCAAAACCCTGCACTTGTCAGTAATTTCATGTTTTGAAGAAATTGGCATTTTAAGTTCACATTATGTGTGTAAAAGACTTGTGATTGTAAAATTGAAACAATTGTATCTTCACCAATTATTGACCAATTTGTTAGAACAAAGCATGAAATGAAAGTTTGCGGTGAGGCTTTTTTTAAATGGTATGAAAATCTACATATTGATTTTTACCTACAAGTGGCGGGTTTTGCTAAAGCTGGTCACGTATGGTAGTACATGGTGGAAAAGCATTACACTTTAAAGGCAATATATTATTTTTATTCAGGGGCGGATCTAGCTTTTTGCTAAGGGGGGGGGGGGGGGTTTTACCCAATGAAGATAAGGAGAATCGCCACGAGCCGCAAAGCGGCGATTTTTTTTGCTATTTTGAACCCCGTAAGTGATTTTTTTTTGTCACCTTTTTTTCACTTTCGTCCACGAGCGTATTTTGAACCCCCGTAAGTGATTTTTTTTGTTCACCTTTTTTTTCACTTTTGTCCACGAGCTGCGAAGCGGAATTTTTTTTGTTGCTATTTTGAACCCCCGTAAGTGATTTGTTTTCACTTTTTTTCACTGATACAGAGGGGGGGGGGGGGGGGGGTTTAAACCCCCTAAACCCCCCCCCCCCCCCCCGCCCCCCCGTAGATCTGCCACTGTTATAGTATGAATAGCTTACTACAGAGCTCTTCATCAGCTGCCCAGGGCAAGTGAAAATCACAGAGGGGAAAGTACAAAATATGATGTGTTTATTTATCTTGCCCTGTAAAAAATAATGCATTTACTTCAGATTCTGAATAATAATGCATTTACTTTTAATTTGGAATAACAATTACATCATGATTTATTCAAATGTTATAGATTGTTGATGAAAGATATTTCACTGTAATTGTTTATTTATTTTGCCTTGTGAAAAATTAATGCATTTACAAGTTCTTCATATTAGGGATAACAATAATGAATTATTTAAATGTATTGTTAATACAAGATGTTTCACTGTTTGAATGATGAATTGAAATTATTGAAATAATTTCTTATAAAACATTTTTTTTAAAATAAAATGAGAGAAAGAACAAAATTCAATTCACTTGTGATTTGTCCATTCCTTTGTATTTTTGTAATTCTAATTAACAAATGACCAGAAATGTATTACATGAATGAAAATGAGCCAAAAAAGATAGGCTTTGCCCAAGCTGCATCACTTAGGGTCTTTGTGGCTCCAAAGTTCAGCACCGGTCTAGCAATCCTCCGGTTCGATTTCCGGCGAAGCTTATTTTTCTTTGCTCATTTTCATGAATAATAATAACAGTCAAACTTTTGAAAAGTGAACACCCAAGAGAAACAAGAAACATGTCCACTGTAACCTCTCTACGCATGTTCTCTGACCAGGGAAGGAATTCATTTTTAATTTCAGGGGGCTGCATCATAAAATATAATACATACAGTAATGGTGAATCATAAAAATATACATATGCCAGGGTAAGCTCTATAAAGTAGAAACTTGTATATCAAGAAACTTGTATATCACCTGCTTTTTATGCCTCCGCCAACGAAGTGGCCGGAGGCATTATGTTTTCGTTTTCGCGATATCTCAAGAACTGGTTGAGTATGAGTGTACATATTGGGGTGGCAATAATCTGATTAGATTTTGGGGGTCATGAGGTCAAAGGTCAAGGTCACATGACTCGATATATGTGCAAAAATGCCTCGTTCTCACGATATCTCAAGAACCTGTTGACGGATCAATTTCAAACTTGGTATGAGTGTACTTATTGGGGTGGCAATGATCCGAGTAGATTTGGGGGGTCATGAGGTTGAAGGTCAAGTTCACAGGACTCATTATACATGCAAAAAGCTTGTAAAATGGCAAAATCTCAAGAACTAAATGTTAGATTTCAATCAAACGTGGTACCTGAATGTTTCTCAGGGAGCCAATGTAGCCATCAAAGTTTGGGGTCATATGGTCAAGGTCACAGGACTCAAAATATATGAAAAATAGCTTTTCATTGTAAAATCTCAAGGTCACAGCTCATGATACAAGCAAACAAATCTTGTTATAGGTATATCTCAAGATCTGGTTGAAGGATTACCATCAAAATTGAATTTAGAAAATTAATTCAGTGCATATTAATTTGGGCTTGATATTAAAATCGTGTGATAGCGGAGGCATAATTTTCACATAATACCCTATGGTAATTTCAGGGAGCTATTTTGAAAATTAAGGGGCAAAATTGCCCTCGGCCCCCGTTTATTTCCTACCCTGGTTCTCATTGTTTTTCACTGCAAGTGATTATTTTGGGTGGTCACTATAGACACGTTGGCTGCTACAGACAGGACTGTATGTGTACGTCAATTTTACTTGCACCATTTTCATATGATCAGAAGGGAATGGTCATATCCTACATAAACCCCTCACAAAAAGTTCCGCAATTCAAATTCGAGTTTCTTTGATGTCCCTTATCGTCACCATCAACAAGAATGAATATTTAGATGAATATTGTTATGAGCCTGGTTTTCCTTCTGGCAAATCTCCTTGAACAGTCATAGAAAAACTGAAATCACAATTTGCCCGTCATGTCATGCCTATGAAGCTAAGGACTGACAATGGCCCACAATACAGCTCTTAGGATGGTCACGTTTCACTTTGATTGCCTCTCTGGGGTTTTTTCCTAAATCCCAGGCACTGAATTCTCCTTGATCCAGTAATGAAAGCCAGAGAGCCAGTAGAACAAATAATTTGTCTATACATGTAGTTCGGATAAAGTCATTGGTCACTTTACTTCCAGCGAACTGAGGCAGCTGCAAATCTTCTCGTAGAAAATCAATTGCATCAGCTACAGATGAACTTAATGCATGCACGGCTAGTTTAACATTCTGCTGCCAGTTGACATGTTTATATAGCTTTCAGTTTGTTAACCTTTCACATTTCTCTTCTTTCAAAACAAAAGTTTAAAGTATAGGACGCAATATAGAAATGCAAGAAAATAATTTGCCCATTTTAACGAAGCATGAAGCACGGGCACGGTTTACCCAGACGGCGATTGTGTTTCTTTTGCACACCATGACGATCGCCATGGAGATCGCAATGGCGGCCACGAAGATAAGCCCAACAATGTTGAAACGATAGTTGCAGCAGAATTGTTCTTATCTCACATTTTACTTGGTCTAGTGGTGAGCACAGAATTTGGCTTCTCCTCGTCAAAGACACAAATTTTCACTTCCTGTATGCTTAGGTTGAAACACTTGGGTTTCATTGAATGTTGTGCATTTTGTTATGGCTGCAACCATACGCTCCTTAAACAAATCATAATTGTCAAGGATCAAATAGGGAAAGAGTTATTGCACAAGTGTTGGCAAATGGAAATTCTGCAGTGACTCAAGTGTTCTGTTGCGAGTGACTGCAGGTGGTGAAACTCGACCTGGGCCGGTTTCTGCCTAAACCCCAGGCACGGAATCCTCCTGGATCCAGGAATGAAAGCCAGAAGATTCTTCAGTAGAAATTGAATGTAGCCTATCACATGTATGAAAGAGAAATGTTTATTGAGCATTTTCTCCTTCTGTTTCACTAAATGTTGTGCATTGTGTTACGGCTGCAACTGAACGTTCCTTGAACAAATCGTATAATTATCAAGGACAGGTAGAGAAAGAGTTATTGCGCAGGTATTGGCAAATGGAAATTCTGCATGCAGTGACTCGGTGTTCTGCTGCGAGTGACTGCAGGTGGTGAAACTCGATCTGGGGTTGTCTGCCTAAACCCCAGGCACGGAATCATCCTGGATCCAGGAATGAAAGCCAGAAGATTCTTCTGTAGAAAATTGAATGTATCACATGTATGAAAGAGATTTGTTTGAGTATTTTCTCTTTTGTTTCACTAAATTGTTTGTAATGGCCGCAACCATACGTTCCTTCAACAAATCATAATTGCCAAAGACCAGTAGGGAAAGAGTTATTGCACAGGTGTTGGCAAATGGAAATTCTTGAGTTGTTCATCTGCTGTTTCTTGCTGACCATATCACCTTCAGCCAGCCTCGCCATGTTTGCCCCATCTTTCTTCACCTCCTTTCATTTTCCTGCCAATGCTTTCATTGCCAACGATCTCTCTTTTAAATCTAGATGTGCACAATGGGCAAAAGATAAAACTTGCTCCTTGTCTCCTTTGACCGCCTTCCATTGTTGTGATAAGGATTTCATGGCCAAGGCTCTCTCTTTTAAATCTAGAGTTGCTGAGCTGCATCCAATGTCGTCTCTAGTCTCTCTTTAAGATCTACCGTGTATTGGTACTCAGTTTACCCAGACGGCGATTGTGTTTCTTTTGCACACCATGACGATCACCAGGATGAATATTGTTATGAGCCGGGTTGCCCATCTGGCCAATCTCCTTGAACAATCGCTCTGCCAGATTCTTGTTTTTAGGATCACATCCTGTAGCTGGCCTTCTTCTTTTCTGGTTCCTGTTCTTGTGTATCCAGCGCTATCTCCTTGACCAGTCGCTCTGCCAGATTCTTGTTTTGTCTGGTAGAGAGCGAAGTCAGCTGCTGCTCGTTGCTGGCGATATCTTCTTGATCCAACCTCTCCATATGGGACTTGTCTTTTTTGACCGCCTTCCATTTGCCTGATAATGCTTTTGTGACTGCCTCACTTATCCGACTCGATCCGTGAGGAGTTTCGGTCGACAATACACAACACACACACTCCAAAAGTAATATATTCATAGAATCCAGGATTGATGAAAGAAACCATTTATTCACCGTCCAAAACTCCAAGATAAAAAGCTGCAATTGACAAAGAAATAAACAAAATCAATAATAATGTACAGCACAACATATATTGATATCATCAATATGTCTATAAAACTTAATCGCTATTAAATTGTACTAGGACTTAATTAATTACTTTGAGATGATTTACAAAATTAACCAGCCAAAGATCAATGCATGAACCTGCAGCAACTACAAACGAATAGAAGAAACAGTTTTAAGCGAAACCTTAACGACAGTGATTTAACGTTCACTACATAATCATATTCTACACATGATTAAACTATTAAGTACATACTGATTTACTTATATCTATTCTGATGAGCAATTTATACTAAAATCAAAGAAACATCTAACTTACCAATTGGAGGCTTTAATCTATCAGTACCCAAGGCAACACGTAACTATCGAATTACACTGCAGACTTAGTTCTTCCAGTTACCACTACCAATCTTCAAACTGAAGTCATAGCTTTCTTACACAGCTATAAGTACCAGCTAGGTACCAGCAAAACTTACCATAAACAAAGATGCAGGGGTGACTCACTGGGGGCATTGTCTTGACCCTAGCTTGGTCAAGTTTACAAACAAAGTTAATCTATGTGCGTGCACAGTAGCACAATGGAGGTGGGGGATACATGATGTATAATTTATATTGCATATAAACTACACTGCGGCCTTCTTCTTGCCTGGTGCTGCTGGGGCAGGGAGCGGTACATTACATTGGTTGAGATCTTTCTTGTTGTCTTATCTAAGGATTCATTTATGTAAATATGCAAAACTTTAAACTCTCTTTTCCCCCCTAGCCCGGTGAAATTTCTGTGACAGATCTAGAGCCTTTTTCCTTCTGAAAAGAGATGAGTCAATGTTGATTGAAATTGAAAAAAAACATAATTTTGCAAATGTTTCTAAAAGCTCTCTTAAGTTCTTGCATTGCAATTAATTATCCTGTTTTCTCTCCTTCCCTTCTATTCTGTCATGAGTCAAGCCTGTTTAAGCCACATAAGAAAGTTAGCCACTGTCAGACAGGCGGCCTTTATACACAGGTTCAATAACAGTGGAATGAATGCTTGAAAAGGGGAACACACACACGCACGCACGCACACACACACACATACACACACAGGTTTGAAGTCTAGTTGAAAATGTATGTACATACGGAGATAGAAAGCTATGAAGCCTCAATGTTACATTTTGTTGGCGACTTGTCAAATTAACTGTTCATATGTCTTGTTTTATGTACTATGGTCATGGATTACAAGAGCTACAAAATATGAAATAATTTTGTCTTCCTTTTTGTTATAAATTTTGTTCATTTGAATTCATTATAAATAATGTAAAACATGAACTATATTCCTTTTACTGCAATGTACTACATGTATTGTATGTTCATGATTCATTTATTGTAATGTATGCTTTATAATTTGTTGAAAATTGGGAAAATAAATAAATCAAATCAAAATGAAATCATTTCAATGTCAGTCTACCAAGAGTAATAGTTTGCCTTTGTATTTCTTCAAAATAAAACTAACGTTAAATCATGATATAACAAGAATCAGTCATGTCAGTTTATTTTATGTCCATTTATTGAAGAATCCAGTTGTCTTGGCTTACATTAACTTGCATTTTACTGTCAATCTTACATAATATATTAAATTCCTTTTCAATATGTTCTTTATTAGAAACATAAAAAAGATATATTTATCAGCTTTCTGTAATGCATAAAGGTTATACAATTTATATCACATGTGTAACAAAATATACATGTATGCATGTTTTGTTTTAGTCATTTGGAAAGACTTCTTTTGATTGAATTAAATAAATGTAGATTTTGAAAGCATGATTTTGTTTGTGCGTGTATGTAACTAACAAAAAATCATAAGAATAATTTTGTGACCATATACTGTATACTGTTCTCAGAGAAATAATAAAGTCATGCATATTTTACAATTTCTTGTAATATGGCACCAAGCATGAAACTACATTGTACAATTTTATAAAAGATAAAATGCATATTATGGAATATTGTATAAATAAATCTAAATGTTCTCTATATGAAATGTGCAAGATATGCGGATCAGCTATAGCAAAACCCTGCACTTGTCAGGAAATTACTGACATTTTAAGTTCACATAATGTGTGTAAAAAAAGACGAACAAATCATGAAATTCTGAAAGCTTGTGGCGAGGCCTTTTTAATGGTATGGAAATCTACTATTGATTTTTACAGAAAGTGCCGAGTTTCGCTATAGCTGTTCATATGGTAGTACAAGTTCAGTTGGTGAAAATCACAGTGAAATTCACAGAGGGGAAAGTACAAAATATAATTTGTTAAATTATCTTGCCCTGTAATGATTTATTTAAATGTTATTCTTTTTGACATTTGTTTGTTCGGTTTAAAACATTCTGTTAAATAAAATGAAAGAAGAAAATTAAATTCACCTGTGATTTGTCCATTCCTTTTGTAATTCAATCAGTAAAATGAATCAATGAAAATAAAGAAAAATAGGCTTTGCCGGGAATCGAAGACCGGAGATAGCTTCGAAATATACAAGCAATGAAATGGGTCTATAGGAATGTTGCCCATTCAAGGGTCTTTGTGGCTCGATGGTTGGGCACCTCTTTAGCAAACCGGAGGTCTCGGGTTTTATATCTGGCGAAGCCTATTTTTCTTTGCTCATTTTCATAAATAATAATTAGTCAAACCTGTGTATAGAGAAACAAAAAACATGGTCACTGTAGATGGGTAACCTCTATAGGCATACAGTACCAAAGCTGTGCCATCCAGATAAATATATTTCAATAGGAAATCGTATTTTGCTCTGGTTCATAACGCTAATTTCAAGTCGAAATGTTTTCCGCTACAGGTGATTATGTTCGGTGGTCACTGTTATACAGGGTGGACCAAAAAAATGGAACGGACACTTCCCAAAATATAGTACCAACATGTTTATGTCCATCAGGTAGGGTGTCTTTTCCAATGAAAAAAAAAACGATACCAAGAACAGTAATTTTGGTTGTGGTGTAGTTTTTGTTTTAGGATGCTGTGACAGACCCTTTTTTGTCAATTTTTACCTAGTCAGTGCAAGTAAAATCGCACTCCCTGCCCGTAATACCATTGAGCGACCATGACCATGCCCATTCTCTTGGCACACGGCCAAGTGCACACTAACAATGGTGCGCGTCATTCAACGCTATGAAAGGCGGTACGTGTGATTTATGAAGCACTGGCTGTGTAAAAATTGACAAAAAAGAAAACCTGACATGGTGTCACTCAGCGTCCTAAAAAAAAAACTACACAACCAAATTGACTGTTATTGGTTTTGTCGTTCATTTGAAAAGACACCCTATCCGATGGACATAATACATTATTTTGTTATCTTGGGAAGTGCCCCGTTCCGTTTTTTTGGGGCCACCCTGTATAGACAGGACTGTACAATGTATGTGCATGTCACTTTATTTGATATAAAAATTCACATTTCAAGTTTGATATTATATTTAATCAACAAATTCTGAATGATCATTGGCAAGATATTGCATATTTCTAAAACAACGACCTCACATTTCTTCATTCTAAAATAAGGCACCATAATAAAGGGAATGGTTAAAGACATACTGTACATGTAGTAATCACTTCTTAAAGGCATATATGCGTGGGTTATTAGACGCGTGGATCCATCTTGCGCACTTTTACGCACGGTACGTAATCCCCATTGGCTCAGTTATAAGTAGCGATCGCAAACTGTCCCCACTTCCGAATACCCGAGTAAAAAATGCATACAAAATAGTCGCGTTCGGAATGTTTGTACTAGTCGAATGGAGATTCATCAGAGATGTTTACGAGCGAAAGTATCACGTAACACGCTTAACCGCAAATACTTCAAAGCGCCGCTGTTTGATGTCTTAGGTCATAGCGTGAGAAATTCTTGCTGCATGCAATTTCATAAGAAGGCCCGTGTTCAGATATTTCGAAGCACCGCTCTTCGATCGATCCAACACATATCGTGAGTTTACCTCGAGAGATTACGGTGGAGTCGAGTTGGAATTTGCTGACTACCCTTTATAACCCACGCATATATGCCTTTAAAGGGGACGTTTCCCCACCATGTATTAACTTTGTATTAAGTTCTCTAACATGCAAATACGACCCACATTGGTTCTTTGTGCAAGGGAGGAGCATCATTCAAAGTCACTCGCTGTACAGGCTATCCTATTAATCGCTTACAGCATGGAGGCAGCCATTGATGATGAAACTCCGATCGCTCTAAAATGTGACGTCAAACCCGAACAACTTTTATTGTTGGCTCACATTGTGCCTTGTGTTTGTGCACAAACCCTGCGAGCTGCGAGAGCTAACAAAAAGAAGCTGTGCTCGTTTGTTCAGGTTTGACATCACATATTAGCGCAAACAATACAAAATCCGGGTTTCAACAAATATAATGGTATAGCCCCCATGGTGTACGCGATGAATGGGATTAGCCAATGCAGCAAGTGACTTTGAATGTTGCCCCTCCTTTGCTCAGACGTTGGACATATTAGCATGAAATTATGTTTTAATGTGTAGAGAACATAATCAAAAGTAAATTCAAGGTGGGGAAAAGTCCCCTTTAATATCACATATACTACAAGACCCATTAACTGTCAAATTCAACCCAAATCACACAGAGCTCATGGTAATAGATTAAAATACGTTTTAATTTTTAGAATCCCTCTCAAATTATGAAAAATGTAGTGGAATGCTTTTTATCATTATAGTCAAATGAATGGGCAAAGTTTACGATATATTCTAAACTGAACACAAACGGTAACTTCACCCCTAAGCAATAGCTACAGGGAAACCCCGTTATAACGAGCTCGCTTATAACGAGGTACCGTTTATAACGATGAGAATCCTTTGGTCCTGATTCATACGTTCATTTAAATGTTTGTTATTAATTCGGCCGTTTATAACGAAGTACCGCTTATAACGAGGTAAATTTGATAGTCCCGACTACCTCGTTATAACGGGGTTTCACTGTACAAGATTTCGTCTGGCCAATATATCCATATGGTAGGTAGGAAAACAATGTGTACAAATAAGTAACCATTAATCCATGGTTGAGTGAGCACACATTACAGAACAAAATAGTTGTATTTCAAAATTTGCAAAATTATTATCATCATTACAAATTATTGAGAATTGGAAAATTAAAAAATGCACTGTTTTACAATGCAATTAATGCATGTTACCACATGTGCCATCAAAAAGTTAAAATGAATGGAATATCAAACAGCTTTGTTTCATAAACCATGATCAATGCATTCCGCCACATGTGCGGATTCACAACAATGTACAGGCATGCGCGATACCTTGTGACTTTTGAATTGGGCCATTTTGTCTTTAATCTGTGCTCATTCAGCCATAAAGTAATAAATATCTCTGATTTTCCCACATATCAAACATAACAACTGTGCCAAAATTGTGGTAAGATGACATCTTGAAACAATAATCGGTTATAATTTTATGGGCAATTGCTTAGGGGTGAAGTTACTTTTTGTGTTCGGTTTATTTCTATTAGCAAATCACACATTCAGAAGTATATGTACATGTATGTATCTCACAATGCTATTGGTGACTGAACTCTCCAATATCACTTTTGGAAAATCTGGATCACTTTAACAAAAATGTTCAAATATGGAATGTATTGTGTGAAGGGAACGCAATGAAATAAATCATATTATTTACATTCTCTCATTTTACATATCAAATATATAAATTATATATCATCTTTGAATTGCATATATTATGAAAAAAAAAACAGTAGATGGGTAATATAGTTCAGCTTACAAAATGCATATAAAAATTATGCATAGAAGGCAATGATATAATTTTATGTTTTGTACATTCAAATAAAAGCTTGAACATGAATTCTATATTAAGAAAAATAAACATATTTTTTAAGTAAACACTAATTTTCTTCTTGAATAAATATGTACTAAGTTAGATTGTGTTCTCGGGGGATGGATGAATAGGTCATCCCCCAACAAATTAAATAACTCACATATCTAACCCATATGTGTATAAATATTATATCAATATATATTTTCTCTGTCATGTTTAGATTGATGTAATTTGTCAATTTATTCAGGTTTCCAACGAAACATTACAAATCAATTATAATAATTAACAAACATTAAGGTATACATATTGGAAACGAGGGGTCCACTAAAAAGCAGTGCTTGTACAATTGTGGACCCCTCAAAATAACAGTTAGGAATAATAAATAATTCAATCAACAAATTTGTGACACTACAAAAAGGAACTAGAAATAGGAAAAACTGGGATGCCAACAGAGATGGAAATGGGACAAGAGAGACCTTTACATGACAAAGATAGGAGGCATTTACATGTACATGTACATGCATTACTTTATGAAATACGCAAGACATGGAATTATATTGTTCATCAAGAATGCTAGAGGATCCAGGTTTTCTCCATGTGGAGTGGTAAGCGGCCCTGATATCAATGACCGCAATCACAGAGGTCTCTGAGCAGGTTACCAGGTGTTGATCTCATAGCTTCAATCTCATAATAATCCTGGTTGCTCTAAATCTTCTTTATGCAAACTACCTATTTTGTTTACGATCAATGGTTCAGTTTTCTTGATGTCGTTGACCACCGGTATAGAGGTCGTCGATCAGGATACATACATGTAGTAGCGATTCAAGTTACATATTTGATAATGGTCCTCCCATGCATTGCTTGCCAGTTGATCTCCATATATTCAAATTGTCTGTAATGCGTACAGCCTACACAAAGGTTTTCTCTACTGTATGTCGATGACCACAGCATCAAGGTCGTCGATCACGGTACTAGATTATACCCCAGAGGTTCAATCTGATAATCTTAACTTGCAACCATCCTGTTCAATATCCACTAAGAAGGCTAGGTTTCTTTGAAGTCGATGACCGCGATATCGAGGTCTTTGATCATGGTACTAAGTGACACTTGAAGTTCAATCTGATAACCTACATTTTTTAACAATCCTGTTTAATATCCACATTGCCTATGTCGATGACCACAGGTATCGAGGTCAATGATCAGGGTACTAGTGGTGTGCCCATAGCCTCAATTTGATCGTAGTCCTCCTCCTCATCGCTTGCCAGTTGGTCTCCGTGCTGTGAATGATGCGGAACAAACTCTCTTCTGATGGCTTCGAGTTCATCTAGTTGTTGCTGCAAGAAAAAAACAGTAAATGTGAAAAGTATTAATTCAATAATCGCATTTCTGGAGCAAAATGTAACTTTGATGCTTTTGATTCTATGAAACAAAATTCATAACTCTGCTCTGATGTCCTCAATTTCATCTACAGTAGTTGTTGCTGCAAGTAAAGGACAGAAAAACAATGTTATTATTTGATTGTTTAAAAATAAACATCATTTCAACCAATTTTGTTTATTTCCAGACTTCTGGAGAAAAAAAATAATGGTGCTTTATCAAGTTGTTTAAGAAGATAGATTTACCCTTTAATAGAACAGCTGAATCTCGGTTAATCTAAATCATTGAAAACAAATTATTTTTAGGAGCACTCAGATTCCTCTCACAATGCTACTTAAATACACCCATGATTATTATTATTATTGGTATCATTATTCTCTTGCATGGTGGTTAAAAGAGTGTCCTCCTGGGTACGAACTCTGACCAGGTCACAAAAAGTAGTGGTACTTTCTGCCTTCTAGTCAGGCACTTGGCAAACATGTTTGTATACAAATGGAGAAGGGAAGTTGAACGCACCAAATAACCACAGGACTAGACCCCCTTCTATAACTACTATAGTAAACAGTAGGCTAGGCCTACAGAAATGGAGCCACCTTACAATGGTGTGACAAGAAAGATTATTACACTTTTTTGTTATTATTATAGAATTAACTAACAGGCAATTCATACTTACGTCTAGCACTGGCTCGGCACTGGATAAATCCAGTGCTAGACACAAATATGAATGGAAATGTCTAGCATCAGTCTTGGCTCAGCCTCAGCCTAGCCTGGCGTAATTGTGATGCTAGACACTCGTCTAGCACAACGTTTCGCATGCGCATTACTGTATTGCGCGTTCAGAATTTGCAAGTCATCGTTACATCACAATAGAAGTGCACTAGTGCGCATGCCCAGACATGTCTTAGACATTTCCAAGCCACTGTTTGTATTCATACTTGCGCGTCAAATATCCACTGTTGATGCTAAGTATGAATGGTCGGTTTTTCGTCTAGCACTGGATTAAGCTCTGGGATTTGTAATATCCAGATATAAAGATAATATTCTTTAGTTAATTAGCTTTTGATTTAGCTGTTTAGAAATTGGAAGATTAAGTATGAATGGGATGTAAATTACCTTGACGTTAGCTCTGTGGATGGCCCTCTTATTGTTGATGTGTCGCCGTGGGAACGGGTTTAACTCGTCAAACGCAATCTGACAAGAACACAAGAGAGATAATACAATGAATTTTAATTTAATCACTATACAATAAGACAAAGGGAGATGTACTAAACAATTGAACTTTGTAAAAATGCTAAAATTTAACAAACGCAAAAGAGATAACACATCAACAAACTGTGATTTAATCATTTTTTTACAATATGCAATAAGAGAAATGTAAAACAATGGAACCTACAAAATTGTTAGAAATGTTTATGTTTTTCCTTGTTGCCTGATGAGGTCATAACCAACAAGAATTATCATATGTGCCTGGCTAGCAAAACCCTGCACTTGTCAGTAATACGTGTTTTGAAGAATTGGGCATTTTAAGATCACATAGCATGTGTAAAAGACCTATGATTGTAAAATTGAAGCAATAATATCTTCGCTAAATATTGACCAATATGTTACAATAAAGCATCAAATGTGGCCTTTCTAAATGCTACGAAAATCTATATTTTTATTATTACCGGCAAGTGCAGGGTTTTGCTATAACCGGTCACATTTATTGACATACCTGTGTCAGACGCTGGATATCTATGAGTATCTCGGGCAGGCGTCGTAGGAAGCTGAATATCTTGAGATAATCGTGGCACTGCAGTATCTCCTCTTCGTAGTACTTGAAACCAGCGAGAGCGTAACGGAACAACACCTTGTTACCCTCCGCCAGAAACGTGTCCCAAATCCGCAGCATCGTCTGAAAATACATCAATAAATAATAAACATTTGCGCAAATAACTTGGGTCAATTGTAGCCCAACAACTTTTTAAGCCCCCCTCCACCCCACTACTTACATCACTAAATGAAGATATGAATAATTTTGACATTTGAACATCGACCTTACCGTCGCAGGAATATTGTCAAAAGAAACCATCACAAACCAGATAAATACCCCTACCTCCGTCCCTGATGCCCCCTTCCACTCCCCCATACCTGGTGATGAGACTGACAAATGATATTTTGTTCACAAAAATTTGCAACATTTGAACTTTGACCTCACCTATGCAGGAATGTTGTTGCAGAAGAAGGTAATATAAAGACAGTAACAAGTCAACCAGCTGAAGGGCAAATTATTTATCCCCCCTCCCCCCCTTCTCTAGTTGAAGGTTAAAGGGAAAGTTGAGTTTTGGTAGAGAGGGCGCTAGACTACTTAATTGGTTTGTGAGGTAATGAAAAACTGAGTGTAAAATTTGAAAGAGCATAATATTTAAACAATAAAATCATCTTTGTTTGATTAAAATCGGTTCAGAAACGGCTGAAATATCCATAAATATAACAATTTGTAATAAACCAGGGGCCCCGGGTTTATTAGAGAATTTTGAACCAGCCGTTAAAAATTCAAAAAAATGCTTCCTCTTTTCAAAAAAGTTACAAAATAGGTATTTAAATAGTTGTTGGTTATTTCTCTATCTAATCACTATTTCAACAAAGCATCACATGCACAATATTTTATTCAAAATGGTTGAAACCGATGAGTGTTTAGAGAGCGCCCTCTTACGTTTTAACGGCTCTTTTTGAATGATAACATGATCTTTACTAAGTCATTTGTAATTTTGTGTTCCTTTCTAGTTATAACTATTAGTTTGTAATGTAATGATGCAGGTTTTGGTTACTAAAATTCAGTTTCACTAAAACTGTACTCTCCTTACCAGAACTCAACTATCCCTTTAAATCTATCTCTGCATACATGTACATGTACATTGCTAGATTAATATATGACAAATGTATGACATTTGAACTTTGACCTCACCTCAGCAGGAATGTTGTCGCAGAAGACGGTCACAAACCAGTTGAAGGTCACCAGTGAAAGGTCAATCCTGGATGAAAAACAAAGAGAAAACAAATAATGGTTTATATTCTAGTAATGAGTGGTAGTTGGACCTAAAGGGAGGTTGGGTTTATTTTCCCTGTTAATATTAATGCTCTGGTATTTTTAATTCGCACCTTAGGAGTTAAAGTTAAAGTAATCTTAATCTGTGATTTGTCTGTGATTTGGTACATGCATGCCCGCTAAACATTCCATGTTGAATCTCATATCGGTGAGTTATGAGCAAACATAAAGTGTTACTTTCAATTTAACGCATTGCCTACAAAATTATTAAATGAACTACAGCATCTAGATGGCCCAATTATCACAATTCGGCTCTCTCTATGTCATTTCTCCCGAAGAAAAATAATTTGGCAGTCATTTCTCATGAAATCAATCAGTTTTGGGGTAATTAGTAAATATCTAATTGTCCTGGGAACGCCCCTTTTAAATCGCCAAAATGTGACGTCATCTAAAGAACGGATTAATGAACTAAATTTTGTAGATGACGCGCCATGACGTAAGCCAATAGACCGCTTCTGTAATGTATGCAAATACTATGCGTATGACGTAAGACTCCCCGTTGGCAAGCTTAACAATGGTAACTAGGTCCGGCAAGCTAAATTTGCCGGAGCTTGCCGGACCTACAGTTGCATGCAAAATTATTCAACCCCCTCCCATTTTGGACATTCTGGCAAAATGAGTGCCATTACAACCTCAGACTATTACTAAATCATTCAAGTGGTGAACAGATGGTTATTACAAGTGAATACCAGACAAAAAGTCAAGATTGAATTCATAGTCCATCCAAAATTGTAACTATCACACAAAAAGCAAGTTGCAAAATTATTCAACCCCCTATAAACACACCTGGATGAATACATGAATAATGTCAAATCAAGAGCCACATGCACATGTTTTGAGGTGAATTCAACCGTGACACATGCTTAGCAGCATACATTTGCATGATTACCTAGTACTCCACCTAATGGGTACTGTACACCTTGTGTCAGTACTCCTCATGTCTATTGCACTGTGCTGGCAAGATGGTTAAGGCAAGAGAGTGGTCCCAGAAGTTTAGAGAGGAGATAGTAGCTTTGCACAAGAAAGGAAATGGGTACAAGAAGATATCCAAGCTCTTAAATGTTCCCAGAGACACTGTTGGGAGCATCATTCGCAAGTTCAATGCCACCGGTACTGCGGCTACACAACATGGTCGTGGACGAAAGAAGAAGCTTTCAGCAGCCGCAGCAAGATTCCTGAGAAGACAGGTGGACAATAACCCTAGGCTTACAGCCAAAGACCTGAAGGATAACTTGGCTGAAGGAGGAACTGATGTTTCAGTGGACACGGTACGCCGCACGGTGCTGCACAAAGTACTAAAGACACACCCTTGTGGGGATGAATAATTTTGCAACCTGCATTTGTTGCAATTTTGGATGGAGTATGAATTAAATCTTGCATTCACCTCAAAACATGTGCCTGTGGCTTTTCATTTGTCATTTTCATGTATTCATCCATGTGTGTTTATAGGGGGTTGAATAATTTTGCAACTTGCTTTTTGTGTGATAGTTACAATTTTGGATGGACTATGAATTCAATCTTGACTTTTTGTCTGGTATTCAATTGTAATAAACCATCTGTTCACCACTTGAATGATTTAGTAATAGTCTGAGGTTGTAATGTCACTCATTTTGCCAGAATGTCCAAAATGGGAGGGGGGTTGAATAATTTTGCATGCAACTGTAGTTACTATTGTTAAGCTTGCCAACGGGGAGCCTGACGTCAACGCATATTATTTGCATACATTACAGAAGCGGTCTATTAATTGTCAATCACATGTCAATCACGCTGCCAATTCAGGACCCTAAATGTGGGTGGGGCGTAAACTGGCTGCTGAGTGAGATTTGGCATCAGAAAATTAGTCTTAAATCACTACTGTGTTTATTTTCATGTATTTTTTTTCGACAGGCCTATGTTTCAAGTCATCAACTATGGAATAAGTATCAAAGTACGTTGAATTCTGTAGGTCCTTTAATATACTGTTGATCCTCTTGAATACGATTCTTTTGAATTATTTTTTATTGTTGTTGATTGTGAATTATCATTTTATTAATTGTGCCAGAATTGTGTAATATGACTTGAGAATTTGTTCGCAAGGGCCAATGGCCTTTTTAAAGCTCTCTTCCATTTTACTTTATTAATTTGTATATGGCTTATGCTAATTTGTTAAAATACATGTATGCATGACATTGTATGTATGTATCTGTTCACATATATTTGCACTTTCATCTTTAATTGGAATGAATAAATGTTGGCTTCTTGCCTTCTTACAACTAAATAAACCTGTACATACATGTAGTTGGAATGATCTCAAGGATTTTTGTTTTCAATTTAAATCATCAGCAAAAGACAAAAGTAATCTAGGCTAGCATTAAAACAAATTATTTATATTCATCACTCTACATGTGACTTACGCATGTTCCTCAAAGTGTGCGTGGAGGCGCGGAATCTTCTCAGCAAGAAGTTCTCTAAAGACACGCTGGTCCGTCTGCGAACCAATCAGGGTCTTGCTGTAGTAGTCCATAGGCATGATGTACTCCACCACTGCTATCAGGCACCTGCAATGCATGATGGGATAGGAGACTGATCTGTTACAATGCATGATGGGATAGGGAGACACTATGAACCAATCAGAGTCATGCTGTAGTAATCCATCGGCATGATGTACTCCACCACTGCAATCAGGCACCTGATAGGAGAAGAAATACGTGTAAATGATTGAAAATGAGCAAAGAAAAATAGGCTTCGCTGGGGATCAAACCCGAGACCTCCGGATTGCTAGACCGGCGCTCAACCCATTGAGCCACAAAGACCCTTGAATGGGGGGTGTTCCCATGAAACCCTTTTCACTGCTTGATTAGTCAAAAGCTATATACCAGGCACTAACCCAAGGATAATTAAATCAACTTTTCTAAAGAAAGTCTGCAGGATCATACAAAGTGTTAGTTCAAACAGAGGAAACTGATTAGAAATGTGTGTGATACAATTGGAGGCATAAATTACCAAGATATGAAATTAATTGTTAAGCTATGAATATAATTTGTAACTGTAAATAACTGCATATTCTAACTCTCTTCCATACTATGTGTTCTTGTTTGCTTTGTCTGTACTTTCATCCGTATCTCAGCCAAAACTAATCAATTTGGAGCGAAATTACGCTGGCTATTTGACAATTTAATACCATAATTAGTCATGTACTATTTTAAATATAGGACATACATGTAATCCTACTACAAGCTTAACTTTTGTTGTAAAGTAATCTGTCCCTCTGCCAGATTTTGCAATCCCTACCCTAGATTAATACAAGGGTTCACCAGGCAATGGATTTAATTATGCTATAATTATGTAAATCATGTTTCCACATTCGGAGAATATTTACCAAAATGCATCTTCTTCATCGAGATAGAGTAAAGCTATTGCTGCCACACGGTTCAGGCCCTGGAAAACAAAACAAAAAAAATTAAATCATAATTATGGTTCTTGTATAGCACACTTTACATCATGATAGGGTTTCTATTCGCATACTGAGCATGGTGGCTTAGAGATCTTGTCGATCGGAAACGCCGCGGCTTTCCCTGGCTTTCCTGAAATAAGGAGACACAATAAGGACACTGCCGCACCATTCACATCATGGCCGGCCCCTGGAAAGTCCCCCCGAACGAAACTCTGTAAAGAACGTTGGATGGAGAATGCACGAGTGCAAGTCATTATTTTGCCGTTTCGACACGAGTCATCGACTGTTACATACATGTACCTCTGGATTACCATATTAAAAACACAGATTCTTTTATGAAGTCATTAAAGACCCATCTTTTTGTTTAAATAAGCTGCACTATAATATTATTTATCTTTTCTTTAATTGTATAATTTTTGTGTTTTTGTAGGTTGTAATATATTTTGTTTATTTAATTAAGTATTGTAAAGCGTATAGAGAGTATTTTTACTATTATGCGCTATATAAATGTATATTATTATTATTATTTTACTCGGGTTTCGCATTCGTCACTTTTGACGACATGCGAGATGCAGAAGATGCCAAATACGCCCTAGACGGACATTGATTCTTTGGACGGGAGCTGGAGATAAAATACGCCCTAGACGAACATCGATTCTTTGGACGGGAGCTGGAGATAAAATACGCCCTAGACGAACATCGATTCTTTGGACGGGAGCTGGAGATAAAATACGCCCTAGACGGACAGCGATTCTTTGGACGGGAGCTGGAGATAAAATACGCCCTAGACGGACATCGATTCTTTGGACGGGAGCTGGAGATAAAATACGCCCTAGACGGACATAGATTCTTTGGACGGGAGCTGGAGATAAAATACGCCCTAGACGGGACATAGATTCTTTGGACGGGAGCTGGAGATAAAATACGCAGAGGGAGAAGAAAAAAAACACGGGCACAGATGCAACAAAAGAATACCCCAAGGGAACAGAGTCCGCAGCGACAAAGTCCTCGGCGCGACAGGAGGCGACACAGATGGAACGAAAGAATACCCCAAGGGAACAGAGTCCGCGGCGACAAAGTCCTCAGCGCGACAGGAGGCGACAAAGTCCTCGGCGCGACAGGAGGCGACACAGATGGAACGAAAGAATACCCCAAGGGAACAGAGCCCGCGGCGACAAAGTCCTCGGGGCGAAAGGAGGCGCGACACGAGGCGAAGATCGCCAAGGAGGCGGCTAGGAGGCGCCGAGAGACAAAGGAGAGGCAGAGATCGGACCTACAGTCGCTCTCCATCCCAGTCAAGGAGCAGATAGGGCTCACTACAGACTTTTCGATTTGTACGTTCACTAGTGGACTGGTACAGTGACGTCGTGCGCATCTACCTGCCCGTCGTTCGTACGTTCTAATACGTGTACACCCCCGTTTTGCCATCGGTCTAGATCTGTGACGACAAGCACTATTTGGCTACTAAAAAGTAAAAACAACGTCATATATAGCTGTATATTTCTTGTTTCTCGACTGTAAACAGGTTAACTGAACTATATGATGAACCTGTCTATAAAGGTTACCTCTTTATAGCGTCCACTCTTCTTGTCTGCATTTTGGTTGTCGCCCTGCGTGGCTGACATGTACATTTTGTGCTCTGATATTTTGTGTAGTTTTGATTGTATTATTAGGTTATATTGGATTTTTGATTGTACCATTCTGTTTTGCGATGTGCAAGGATACATGTGGTCAAATCTGGTATTGTATTTTGCTGTATTTGGTGAGATATTTTATGCTATACTTTTGTACAAGTTTTGATTTGAGCTACACTAAATCTGTAAGCCATCTTGTATGTACAGTACCTATGCACTTCACTTTCATCTGTTCCCTATTCATGTTTGCTCAACTCTAACAGAGAGCCTATTATTCTCTAAGTCATTGTTGCTTGAGTAGTATAATGGATCTATTGAGACTTTGGCTCATCATTCACATTGTATCTGCTTTTCAAGTCTCAACTACAGGTATACACTATCATGTATGTGTACAGGGACATTCAGATAAATCAGTGTCCTTGATTCATTGCAAGTACTTCAAACACAGACTGCTGTACTATAGGAATTCATCTGCAACGTTTCAGCTCAACTTACTGAAATCCGGCGATGTCGACCCTAATCCAGGACCGACAGTGGAGCATGTTCAAAGGGACCATCGCACTCCCATACATTCTACATCCTACAATAGAACTGCACTGTATAATATTTTACAGTTAAACAAATAAGAAGCAAATTATCCACTTACAGTTTGACTGTCGAAACAAGCGCGAGTGTCTGGTCCAGGCATATCATGGTGGCTGGTGACTGTACAAAACTAGCTGGCCACGCCTATTTAAAATGGCCGCCAAATCTCACATTGCCGCCTATGCGTACTGCCATAACACATACTAAGTTAAGACTTGCAAGAGCTGGACAAATCCATGTCCTTGCCCTGCGACTTCTGATCTTCAAGTAACGCTAATATGTCCCCAGGCCCATTAATTACCACGCCCCTCATAGCAAGGATGAACAACTATCTAAATTAGCATATCTATTATACTTCCCCTTTACAAGATCAACCCCATCTGGGTAGCAACAGTATAATACAATGATTTAGGAATGAACAAAATTTACCAAATAGCCATTAAATCAAATACCAACTATTTCATGAAAAGGGTTTCTCTCCCTCAGCAACAAGAAACAAAAGTTGTAACCCTGTAACCAACGAACAAAAGAATCACCATGCCTCACTGCATGAATGAATCAGGGAACTCAAAAGAGGACACATCACTTGTGTGCGTTCAACTGGCCTGGGTTTCTGGCCTGAATAGATACTTCAGTAACAAAAGAAGAACTAACCCCATGACATGTGCCCTAAATAGTGATCAATGTTTACAAACATCTAAAAGTTTGAAATGACTTGTAACACATGTGAAGAGCACCACAACATCTGCTGGGCTCATCCAACATGTCCGTGGTCCAACACATAACATGGGCCACACCTTAGATTTAATTTTTTACCCGTGACGAATCTGTAATATTTGGTTGTGACACAGTTGAAACATGCATTTCTGATCATTAAATGATCTGCTTCTCACTGCCTAAACAGAAACCAGAGCCAATCTCTATTACTTCTAATTTACAATGTACGTAACTATCGCAAGATTGACAAAGTTCAATTTTCCAATGCGTTGTATGATTTAGTGTCATCTCAACCTGAAGGATTAGATTGTGAGTCTTTGTTTGATTGGTATGTTTCTGGAGTCACTAAGGTACTTGATACCTATGCTCCATCTGAAACAAAGTCTCGCCCTTTGAAATTACGTATGCCTTGGTTCAATGAGTCCACACTTGTGGCTCGCCAACATCGCCGTAAAGCAGAACACAAATGGCGTAAAACAAGACTGGACTCAGATCGTAAATTGTTCATAGAAGCAAATGAGAATGTATGTCAAGTCATTAATGTCGCTAAAGAAACCTTTTTGAAAGATAAGTTGGGCTCATGTACTGTCAAGAAGGAATATCAAATTATTCATTCACTTTTGAATAAGAAGTTAAGTCATCTCCCCTTGTATGATTCTGCATCCACATTAGCTAATCAATTTTCTTTGTTTTTTGTTGGAAAGATAAGAAAAATTAGAGATGAAATAGATGCTTTCAACGGACTTGTTGAAACTCAATTTGGCGACATTGTGAATGAAAATATTCCTCTTTTTGAGAATTTTCAGTTGCTTACACAATCAGATTTGTCCACAATTATTATGTCATCTGCTACTAAATCTTGTCAACTTGATCCCATCCCAACATGGCTTCTGAAAGAGAACCTTGATTATATGTACTACCATTGCTGACGAGCATAGTCAACCAATCTCTTTCCACAGGTACTTTCCCCAAAGGAGCACACTCAGCAATAATTAAACCACTTTTGAAAAAACCCAGTCTGGACCAAAATGAACTTAAAAATTATAGACCAGTGTCAAACTTAACATTTATAGGTAAACTCATTGAGAAAGCAGCTTGTAAACAGTTAGAACATCACATTGAATCTAATAATCTTTTTGATTCTTTCCAATCTGCTTACAGGTCAAGGCACAGCACTGAGTCAGCTTTAGTAAAAAGTAAAAAATGATATTATGTTTGCTATTGATTCAAATAAGGTTGTTCTTATGGTACTTTTAGATTTATCAGCCGCATTTGATACAATCGATCATCAAATATTTATATCCCATTTATTTAAACGAATAGGTGTTAGGTCAACGGTTTTGTCCTGGTTTCAGTCATACCTCTCTGGATGGTCTTCTCAAGTTGACATTGCAGGCAAATTGTCAAATCCAATAACGTTAGAATTTGGACTTCCCCAGGGATCAATAGTAGGACCCATAGGGTACTCAAATTATACTCTTCCAGTTGGGGAGATTGCCCGTCATTTTGAAATTAATTACCATCTCTATGCCGATGACATACAGTTATATATTTCTTTTGACCCCAGAACTTCAGGAGCTCTTGATAATGCCCTTTCTAAACTTTACACATGTATTGAAAATATTAGGAAATGGATGGTAGTAAATAAGTTGAAATTGAATGATTCAAAGACTGAATTTTTTGTTGCAGCTTCAGCCCACAACCTGCGCAATCTTCCAAATGTTCAGTTGAATGTTGGTAATACACTCATTAGCCCTTCAGAAACAATAAGGAATCTTGGCGTTATCTTTGATCATCGCATGTCAATGTCTCACCATATTTCTCACATTTGTAGTACTGTAACATTTTATTTAAGGAATATTGCTAGAATCAGGAGGTTTATTGATCAATCTGCCTGTCATAATGCTGTGCATTCTCTAGTTCTATCTCGTATTGATTATTGTAAAGAGCTTCTCTCTTCCATTCCTTCAACTCAATTGAATCGTGTGCAACGACTTCAAAATTGGGCAGCCCGATTGATGTTTCAGGTTTCTAGCGACCACCCATCTCAGCCACTCTTGAATTCGTTGCATTGGCTTCCTTTGAAACAACGGATAATATTTAAATTACTCGTGTTTGTCTATAAAATCATCAATAATCAAGCACCAAAATATCTAGATACTTGTTTGAATTTATACCCTACCAGGAGGTTGAGGTCATCCAGCGATCCTCTCCGCCTCACATTTTCTGTTACTCGCACCTTGGCAGGTGACAGGACATAAATTTACTGTATCTGCATCAAAATACTGGAATGATTTACCACTTGCAATTAGACAGTCTTCATCAGTCAGTGCCTTCAGATAGGCTCTGAAAACACATCTTTTTAGTACTTTGTGATTGTAGCATTTTTATCGTACGTGTATTTATAATTGTTGTTGAATTTGATTGTACGCGCTTTGGGCCTTATGGGAAAAGCGCAGTATAAGTAATAATAATAATAATAATAATAATAATAATAAAATAAAGGCTTTCTGGTTAAAGCACGGGGGCCAGAAAACTGAAGGCATGAATGGTGCGGTTTTTCTGAAAAGGCACAAAATCCGGGTTATTGTTATCACTCTGTTACATCAGTTTCATATAAAGTCAATAACCCGGAAGTCGTGCCCTTTTCAGAAAAACCGCACCATTCATGCGTTCAGTTTTCTGGCCCCTGTAATTCGTGCTTTTACCAGAAAGCCTTTATTTTCGGAAAGCTGCGGTGTTTTTTATTGACAAGATCCCTTATGGGTTAGAGTGTCTGCCTCAAGCAAGGGAGGTCCCTGGTTCAAACCCACACCAGGTCATACCAAAGACTTTTAAAATGGTACCTTCTGCCTTCTAGGCAGGCGCTCTGCATTTATAGAATGGAGAAGGGAAAGTTAATCACACATTGAAGTTACCAGAGGAGTGGCCCTCTTCTGTAGCTTTCGCTACATTTAGTAGACATAAGGCCTAGGGCTTATGAATCGGAGATAGGTGCCGCCTTATGTGCCAAAATTAAATATTCGCATGCATGAAAGAAATTTAAAATGCCTCATGTTTTGCCTCATGTTGGCAGCTAAGACTTAAGCGATAAAGTGCTAAACAAAATGGAGGATTATCAATCATAATTATAAAAGAATTAATCATCATACTCCAGTGTTGGTACTTACCTGGCAGTATCCAATGGCAGGGTTGTGCACGCTGTACGCTAGTAACACATTCCGCAGTTTAGGAATCTAAAAAGAGGGGGGAAAAAAACAAAATACATAAAAAAGTGATGAAATTATTGACCTTCTACTGTATGTAGTATTTGCTTTTGAATATTCTTTTTCAAATCCTGATAGTTTTAATAGATAAATTGAGACAACTACAATGCATCATCAAAGAAATGTTAATACACTCTTGCAAGTGTAATGATGTGTTAATTAGCAGTTTAATTACAGCGCAGTCAGAGTAAATGGCGAACTGACCGACTGGTTCAGAACCACTGTTGGTGTTCGTCAAGGTTGTGTCCTGTCCCCCCAACTATTCAACATTCTACGCGAAGTGGTGATGCTGTACGCCACACACGACACCAAGATTGGCGTACAGGTACAGGGACACCTCATCAACAACCTACGATTTGCTGACGACATTGTCCTAGTAGCAGACAACGAGATAGACCTGCAAACAATAGTTGACCAAGTACATGAAAACAGTTCAAACTTTGGACTGAAAATCAACATTTCCAAAACAGAAGTACAAGCCATAAGCAAACAACCTCAAAGGCTGAACATAATCATTGATGGAAAACAACTCAAACAAGTGGACAAGTTCACATACCTGGGAGGAACGATAAGCCAAACAGGATCATGCACTGAAGAGGTACAACACCGCATTGGGAAGGCACTAGGAGCATTCCAAGCTCTCAACAAAATATGGACCTGTAAAGATGTACGCTGCTCAACAAAAGTAGAACTCTACAAAGTCCTGGTGTTATCGATTCTACTATACGGGGCAGAAACATGGACATTGAAGAAGATAGATGAAAATAGACTCCACACCTTTGAGATGGCATGCCTCAGACGAATCATGGGCGTGACCAGACTTGACAGGATACGAAATACACATATACGAGCCCAACTGAACAAGGAAGAGACCATCATCGACAGAGTTGCCACAAAAAGACTACGATATTTTGGACATATCAGCAGAATGAACCCCAAAAGATACCCCAACATACTACTCAATGGAAATATACATGGCAAACGACCAAGGGGAAGACCGGCAAAGAGATGGCTTGACTGCATAAAGGCAGACTGCAACAACAGACACATTGACTCCCTGGCCAAGGCCAAAAGACTCACAGAGGACAGGAAGGCGTGGCAAGCCGTTGTGAAGCAGAAGCAATCACACATCCCAGCGATGGTGTGGACGGCTCAAGTCAAGTCAAGTCAAGTTAATTACTACGGGGAAACTGGTTGAATAAGGACAGTTAGCATAATTGCAAAGTCAGCATTTGTTCACTATACAATGTACATGTTAGTGCTGTAAATCATTTGAAGTCATATAGTTTACATGTACATGTGATTTTGAGAAATATCCAACCTTCTTGGACACTGTCATATGCAAACATCATTTTATTCAGATACATATTACAGTGCTCGAAATTAGCATAGGCCCGCTGGCCCGGGGCCACTAAAAATTAGCCCTGGACCACCAAATTTCATTGATCCTAATTTCTACTGGCCCGTTCAGGCAAAAAAATATAACAGAATTAGTTACATTGTATGTTTTTCTTTGTATGGGGCCACCAGATATAAGTTCTGGGCCACTAAAAGTTGAACAATCTTGTTTGTACTTGCCCGACTGGGCCACAAGGCCACAAGGCAAGAAGGTTCATTTCTAGCATTGCATATTAGAATCATATCTATGTATATCAAAGACAAGGTACACGTTACATCTTTGCAAAGTTTTTATTTTAGTTTAAAGGGATCTAGTAACTTTGTTGAAATGTGCAAAAGGTGATGAATGGTTGATGCAATGTATATTGTTGTTATCTCATATGTCCACATGGTATTGTGTGAAAATTTCAAGTCAAATGGACTTTGTATGGCCAAGTAATGAGCGAAAATGTAAAGTGATATTCAGTAACTCACTGCACTCACTTTGTACACGATAACTTTAATCATACATATCTTTGTAACGAAAGGGAAATTTGAAAAACCGAAACCTGTCCCATGATTTTATTGCTAATACGAAAACAACAAGGTATAAGGGAACCGCTAGAATTAAAATTTTATTTTGAGGATTTGGACAATGTTACTAAGTCCCTTAATTGTTTGACTTACACCATGTGACTCCAGGTTGTCATAGTGACGGTTGGTAGGCAGTGTCCGTAGGAGATCCAGCTCAATCTGCTTGGTAGCTGGGCTTGACTTGAAGCTCTACAAAAACATTTCAAACAAGCTTGGATTCACAATTATAGTCGTAGAGAAAAACGGATTTGTTTAGGCTAAAGATTACATGAAAACCAAAAAAAAACAAAGACCATATGTGACCTTACACCACAAAATGACCAATAAGTCTGGGAAATTGATTATGCTGATTTTCACATGACATAACAGTAGAAGTCATTACCTTTAAAATGGTATATAAATTGTCATATTCAGACAAGCCAAACCCTCTGAAAATGAGTGCTAAAGATTTGGAAAATGGCTGAAGCAGATTTAAAACAAGGGAGAATCTGGCTACTTCAAAAAGATTGGCGTCCATTCAAGTGCTGTAATCTGATAATTGTTATTCAATGAAAAAACATATATTAAACATGATTTCTGATGATCAAAATTTCACAGAAGGTAGATAAAGATACCTTCATTCAGGAAAGACAAAAATCCTAAATCTCATATTTTAAACCAAATGTTGTTATTTTAGCTAATTACAGAGAAATTATCTGAGCGACATAACGGTCGTTTTGTGGTGTGGGGTCACATATAATTAAATCAATGTTACATAACACCTCATACAAATATCAAAGAAATTGTAAAAAAAAATTCCAAAACTTACACATAAAGAGGCCATTACCCGTAAAATTACACATAGGACAATTGATATTTCATATTTGAATTAAGGTACACAACAAACTTCACACAAAAAAGTATTTCTATGAGTTATCTTTATTTGTTATCATGACGGTGATAAAGTTTCATAGTTACAGAAATCAAAATATAGACCACTTAATATATTTGCTCAATTTTTTACACAAATGTTTCCCATATTTCTAATATTGTATGTACATGTATGTCATACATTTTCTTAAAGTGATCCATTTATTTCATTTATTACATTTATTACGATTTTTACTAAAAAAACGATTTCGAGATTTAAATTATATTTACCAATATCATCGTAAGATTCTCCTGAAATTTTAATAGAAAAGGGAAGCCGTTTACTTTGTGAAAAAAAGTGAAAATTGATGCTAGATGTTATCACCTTTGACTATAAATTCTGACTACAATCGAAGATCCCTTCACTGTTGTGTAATGCTGATGACACAAGAAAGAAACTGGAGGGTGTTTCACAAAGGGATATTTTGTCATTATGACAAATTTTCATGGTGGCATAATAAGGACATTTTGGCCAAAATTTTGCCGAAACTTTGTCAAATTTTGGCCATATCATATAATTTGGCAACATTTTGGCAAAAAGGTCCTCGTAATGCCAACATAAAAATCTGTCATTATGACAAATTTGTCATAATATCAAAATATTTCTTTGTGAAACACCCTGCTGATCACCAAGCATACCTTGCTATTCAGCAGCCTCTGGTAGTATCCAAGACCTGTTGTCTGTTTATCCTGCCTCACTCGCATGTCAACGCACCTGTTTATAATAATAAAAATGATAACGATAATAATAATAATAATAATAATAATAATAATAATAATAATAATAACTATAATAATAATAGTAATAATGATGATATTACACAATCATATGATGCTAATAATAATAAATAAATACAATTTAGCAACGTCTGATAGTATCCAAGACCTGTTGTCTGTTTGTCCTGCCTCACTCGCATGTCAACGCACCTGTTTATGATAATAATAACATTAATGATAATAATATTTATAATAATTATACTTATCATGCTAATGATAATCATAATAAACAACAATAACAGTAATCATAACTATACTAATACATGTACGTATAACAGATTTATCCTAGTACTAAAAATAATAACAATAATTGTGTCAAAGGCAACAACAAAAGAAAACACAAAGCAAATTTCTAGTCAGCGAAAAGGAGCACACTCAAATTTAAGTCTTAAAGGGGACCACCAGGCAAGAAACATAATTATATGTATTGGTGCCGTTTTGTGATATCAAAGAGATACCCAACATTTTGCAAATGGTTGTATAATATAAACAATGCAATAAATGACCACCACTTACGGAACCACTATTATTTCGTGGTTCCGTACGCGCCAAACATATGCAAATGCGCCAATTCTATTCACGAGTACGTTTGGAAATAATAGAATCCGGACGATTCGTTCGCTCTGCACTAAAGTAGTCTTCGTACATGCAGACCCATTAACGCATGCTTTAGAATGGTGATGCTTTTTCCAATTATAGATTTTTTCTGAACTTGTTGAGAGAATGGACTACTAAAGATGTTACCTTACAGTTATAAGAATATAATTTGTTGGGTGGTGGTACCCTTTAATTCTTTTTTTCATGAATATAACTGATCTATTTCTGTCACAATTACATGCATGTCTCACCATTTCCATATTCTATTCCTGTACTCATGGGGGATGCCACCTCTGATGAGGGACTTCAACTCAGGCTGAAACAGAGAGAATGAAATAGGATAAAAGACAATTAGTAAGTTAATCACTTTAAAGGGACTTTGTAACATTGTCCAAATTGTCAAAATCCAATTTGAATTCTAGTGGTTCCCTCATACCTTGTTGTATTCGTATCAACAATTAAAGCATGGGACAGGTTTCGGATTTTCAAATTTCCCTTCTGTTAAAAAGATATTTATGATTGAAGTGTTCGGATGTTAAATTATCCACTGGGTCGTCAAAACCGTGTACGAAGTGAGTGCAACGAGTTGGTGAATATCTCTTTGCATTTTTGCTCAATAATTGGCCATATAACGTCCATTTAACTTGAAATGTTCACCCAACACCCAGTGGACATATCAGATAACAACAATATACATTGTATCAACCACTCATCACTTTTTGTACATGTCAACAAAGTTACTAGATCCCTTTAAAATACCTCTATAGCAAATTGAAACAAGACAAGTTTGCACTGTATGTCTGTGACATCATCAGCAGTACCACTATTGTCACCATTATAATAATCATCATCATTTGTATGATTAATATCATTATTATCATTATTCATTTTGTATTTATTATCATTATTACTTGAATTATTTATTTGTAAATCAATGGAGCCACGAGCTATCGAATCTGGCAGATTCTTCTTCAGGCGAACGAATGACACTAACTGAACTAAACATAGAATTATAAACATGCACAGGTAGGAGGAAAGTGCGCCCAGTAACAAGCTGGAGTGAACAAGATCAAAAGAATTATTTATTTGATGAAAGTTGACCTACTGTCATGATGAGTTCCTTCTCCGGATGAGCCACAACATAGTTCTCCCACTTGACTGCCTTCGACACCTCTGCACTGGATATCTGAGACTGAAATAGACAAACAAATTGGATACAAAATAATATAATATATTTATACATAAATATGTGAATGAATAAAAAAAGGAATTTCTAAGTTATATCAAAAATAAAATACTAACTAATTCAAACTGACCAGAAATATAATATGACCGAAAAAAGAGCAAAGAAAATGTGATTTTAGCGGGATTCGAAACCGAAGGGGTTTCTGGGACGAACACCGAACAAAGGGTTTTCTATAGCTCAGTCGGTAAGAGCGCCGGTCTAGCAATCCAGATGTCTCTGGTTAGAGTCCCGCTGGAATCCCATTTTCTTTGCTCTTTTTCAGTCAAATAAAATACTTATTATTGATTACATGAGATCCTTCTGTTGGTGAGCCACTGTGACAACAAACAGTATTATTATCATGATTATAATTATTTGTATATTAATAACCTTGATTTCTTAAGACCGTATCGGTAGCTTGGCCACCTGGCTGACAAGCAAATTTACATAAAATCTAATTATTAATTTGTCTGGTCAATATCCCCTTTAAGAACATACTTGATAATGATCATTTACACTTACAAACAAATTTATATTTATTAACGATTCTACCTTGATTTCTTCTGACCGTTTCTGCAGCTTGGCGGCCTGGCTGACCAGTGAATTCTCTTCTTCCACGTCTTCCTTCTCATGGCTGATGAACCCATACTTATCATACAGCTGCTCTCTATGAAATAAAGAAGATAATTTTTTTCCTTCATTTTTTATGTTGCCTCTAAATAACCTATATTTATTGAGCAAATGTAATGACTAATAGCTTAACAAGTTCAAATGTCAATGTCCTCCACATAATCCATGGCCTCATAAAATGAATAAATGAATCAATGAATGAATCAATCAATAAATCCAACCAATCAATCAATTAACCAATCAATCAATCAGCCAATCAATCAAGCAATCAATCAATCAATCAATCAGTACCTTGCTGTTTCTGTGTATGGCTTGTTGATGTCCACCCCTCCACCGAATCCATGGCCTCATCAAATGAGTCACTCGATCAACAAGCAATCAATCAATCAATCAAGCAATAAAATGAATGATCAAATAAATGCATAAATAAATGAATGAATAAATGAATGAATGAATGAATGAATGAATGAATGAATGAATGAATGAATGAATGAATGAATGAATGAATGAACAAACGAACGGAACAAATGAATGAACGAATGAATCACTCAATCAATTGGTCATTCGTTTAATTCAATCAAACCATTTATCTATCACTAATGAAAGAATAAATGAATGACAAACGAATCAATCAATCAATCAGTACCTTGCTGTTTCTGTGTATGGCTTGTTGATGTCCACCCCTCCACCGAATCCATGGCCTCATCAAATGAGTTACTCGATCAACAAGCAATCAATCAATCAATCAAGCAATAAAATGAATAATCAAATAAATGCATAAATAAATGAATGAATGAATGAATGAATGAATGAATGAATGAATGAATGAATGAATGAATGTATGAATGTATGAATGTATGAATGAATGAATGAATGAATGAATGAATGAATGAATGAATGAATGAATGAGTGAATGAATGAACAAACAAACGGAACAAATGAATGAATGAACGAATGAATCACTCAATCAATTGGTCATTCGTTTAATTCAATCAAACCATTTATCTATCACTAATGAAAGAATAAATGAATGACAAACGAATCAATCAGTACCTTGCTGTTTCTGTGTATGGCTTGCTGATGTTGACCCCATCCACTGAGTCCATGGCCTCTTCTAGGAGTTTTGAGATGATGTCATCCGACTCCATGCTGCCTCGGTCTGGAAAAACAATCAGGAGACAAGACAGCTAATACGGGCTGTATGATTTCACCAGACATTTCAGACAGAATATCCACATACAATTTTCAAGTACATATTTACAGTAATGTAATAATGATGGCTCCCATTGCAGCTGAACTAGGCCCATTTTTAGTTCGATGACTGAGAGTTTTGAGATGTCATCTGACTCCATGCTGCCTCAGTCTAAAAAAATAATCACATATAAGACAGCTAGAATGACAGAGTTCCTCCTCAAATATGGGCTGTACTCCTTCACCAGTAATTTCCACATACAATTTTCTCATACATACAACGTGCATGTACATGGCTCCCGTTGGAGGTAAACTAGGTTCTTGTTTAGCTAGAATGAGTGAGTTCGTACCTCTCGGCAGTCCTCTGACTTCATTCAGCAGCAGTAGATACTTGCTCTCTGTCCTGCAGAACTCTGCCTCAAGGTCAGCAAACTTTCTACATTTCAATTTAACTATTACCGTCAGGCTGGTAGTATGGATACATAATAAAGACAAATGGTAATGCACAATTTCAACTCCCCTCAGAGCTTAACAAGGCTTTTTTATTCAGGAGACAAGACAGACAGAGACGATAGCTTGAGTTCCTCCTCAAATACCCAAGTACTGTATTCTTTCACCTGTCATTTCAGACAGATTTCCACATACAATTTTCCTGTAGTACATACAATGTACATGTACATGTACATGTATGTAATAAAGATGGCTCCCGTTGGAGCTGAATGAGGCCATATTTTCAGTTAGAATGAGTGAGTTCCTACCTCTCTGTGGTCCTCGGACCTCATTCAGCAGTAGTAGATACTTGCTCTCTGTCCGACAGAACTCTGCCTCGAGGTCAGCAAACTTTCTACATACGAGAGATAGAGAGTGAGAGTGAATGAGGGAATAACGATGACTGGAAACTAGCCTGATTGCTCAGGGCAAGTGAACATTTATATTGGGGCAAGTAACATTTCATATATATGGTTTAGTTTGCTTGCCTGATTGGGCAACTAACTTATTTAACTAATTTATGTTCAAGTACAACTTACAGCTACAGCTCAGGAATCTTAGACGACATTGTCAAGACATCCTAGTCCAACAAAAATAAATACAAAATAAAAACAATAACGATAATACTACTACTACTAATAATAATAATAATAACAATACTGATAAGAATAATAATAATAAGAAGAAGAATTATAATAGTAATGATAGTAACAATAATAATAATGATAACAATAATAACATAAATTACTACTCATAATACTGTTTGTTTTGGAAGATCAAATGATTTGAACTTAATTCTTATCTTTACAAATCTTGGACTTACTCTGCTAGCAGCCTCTCCCTGATGACGGCATCATTTCTGAGCTGGTTCAACTCCAGGATCTCCTTGCTCAGGAACTTGTTCTGGGTCTCAAAGGCTCTGGCTGAGTCCTAAGGCAGTGAGAAGGGAAAGGAAAGGGAAATAATTATGCCTGGGGGTGTTTCACAAAGATCCTAAGTTGAACTTAACTCTAAGTTGGACTTAAAAAGTATGGAAAGCCATTAGTTCTTTGAAGAAAACAAATATCTAAAAGTCCTTTGAAAAAGCTATAAATGTTGTTTTGATTCATAAATATATTTCTATTATCAAAGAGATTTCATATTCTTCATGTGAAATTCATGAAAAGTTAAAAATACTTGGCTGCATTTTTGCTTTTGACTTTATTTTGTTCCAAGGCTACAAATGGCTTACCATACTTAGAGATATGTTAAACGTATCTTTGTGAAACACCCCCTGGAGAAGAATTACTGTTAATTAACAGAATCATCTGAGCTTGGGACTAATTTTATTCAATTCATTCTTTTCAGTTTAATTACTTTTTGTTTCTTTTGGTTTTGGGGGGTTTCATAAATCCTTTCATCATGTTTTGTTTATTATGATTTCATTCCATCCCACTTAATTTCACTAAATTTTATTTTGTTTCATTCCGTTCCGTTCATTTCAACTATGATAACAAATATACAAATCAGCTCAGCATAGTTAATACATTTCATTTAAATCCCTCAGCCAATAATAAACTGACCTCACCTTTAGTAGTTCATGCTCCTCAGGGTCTACATAGGACTGTGTGTTGAGCATGGCATGTCCCACTACCTCAGCGGGGGTGTTCCCAGCCAGGTTGGTATTGCCTTCAATGTGTTCTAGCGCAGGGGTGTCTGTTGGGTCTGAATTTGTTCTGATGATCAGAGGCTCTGCCCTCTCAAGATCGTTGACCTTTGAAATGAAATACATGTCAATTTGTAATCAGTCTAGAAAGTGCAAATGAATTCATTTCAAAGAATTAATTTAAAATTCATCCATTTAAATGAAAATTGATTGCATTATCACAATGACCATATTAAATACTTAGAGAAGCGTGGTGGTACCCTTTAATCCCAATGTTGCGCTTAATTGCAAGTCAGAAAATGCGCCTAAATGCACAAATCTGATTGGCTCAAGGGCACATATTTCCTGACTTGCGAATAATCACAACTCTTTATGCAACACCCCCCCCCAAGACATCACACCCAAATTATACAGATAACTTACTCTCATCGTTAGAGACATGACGACCTCATCTTTGGCCTGTATCAGATCTTTGAACATGTTGATTTATTGATGACGATGATGATTATGATATTGATGGTAGTGGTAATGAATTTGATGGAGATGATGATATTAATGATGATGAAGAAGATGATGATTAAGAAGTCAATAACTTACTCTCATCGTTAGAGACATGACGACCTCATCTTTGGCCTGTATGAGATCTTTGAACATGTTGATTTATTGATGACGATGATGATTATGATATTGATAGTGATTGTGGTGGAAATGAATTTGATGAAGATGATGATATTAATGATGATGAAAAAGATGATGGTGGTGATTTAGAAGTCAATAGCTTACTCTCATTGTGAGTGACATGACGACCTCATCTTTGGCCTGTATCAGATCTTTGAACATGTTGATCTGCTCTCTCAGATCTTTCACCTCCTTCTCACAAGACCTTTGAAAAAAGAAGAAAAAAAAAGAACATAATTATAACACAATCATATGCAGGATAGGATTGTAAAAAAATCACTGTACCACAGATAGGATGATAAATGGAGGCCCCTTTATTCCGGTATTTCCCCTCTTTCGCACAAGACCTTTGGAAAAAAAAAAATAATAACTTAATCAAATGCAGAAAAGGATTTAACAGAAAACACTGTCCCTCAGTAGGATAATACAATGTAAATGGATTTTTTTTTTTTCACAAGACTTTCAAATAAAATTTTAAAAATTATAACACAATCATATGCAGGAAAGGACTTTACAAAAAAATCACTGTCCCTCAGGTAGGATGATAAATGGAGGCCCCTTCGTCAGATCTTTCACCTCATTCTCACAAAACCTTTATAATAAATACATGATAATAAAAGACATCACACAATCATTTGCAGGATAGGATTTCATTAATATTATCGTCCCTTAGATAGGATGATAAATGTACAAATACTCGTAGATGATGGACTTTTGTTTCCTAAATGATAATTAATTATGCACATAACAAAATAAGAACACAAAATTACTTAGTTTCTACTTTCTTAGACTGGTTATTATCTTAAACTGCTTCAAAAAAGGGCTCAAAGTTGTTCAAGTTGGACCAGCTGTTTATCTTTCCAAATTCAGACACTACTTCTTCTTCTTCTTCTTCTTCTTCTTGATACTGCAATCAAAACTCCGCATGATGCGGATATACAGTTGCAGGCACTTGGTGGGTTTAGTGAGTACGGTCGAAAGCGTCTACAGACGTTTTACAATTCAATCTTAAATATCTTTGTAATGATGGAGACAGTTACAAAATCAGAACACATTTCATTCTTCTGTTACCATAAGCCAAACAACAAGGTTTAAGAGGAGTGGGAAAGCTCAAAGTGATTTTGGTTGAATTTTGGCAGAGTTAAAGGGGACCACCAGGCAAAGAACAACATATTATTATATGTTTTGGTACCGCTTTGTGATATCAAATAGATACCCAACATTTTGTAAAGGGTTGTGTAATTCATAAACAAAGCAATTAATTTCCACCACTTACGGAACCACTGCTATTTCCTGGTTCCATAAAGGCCAACCATTTGCGAGTGCGCCAATGCTATTCACGCACACGTTTGTAAACAATAGATTCCCGGGCGATTCGTTCGCTCTGCATACAATGCAATTCACCGCACACATGTAGCAGTCTGCGTAATTCAGACCGCATGAACGCATGCTTTAGAATGGTGATGCGTTTCCAATTTGTTTTTCTTTTTTCTGGAAACATATTTTTGTGAACTTGTTGATGGAATGGAATACTAAAGATGTTACCTTTCTTTAGTAAGAATATTATTTTTGGGTGGTGGTACCCTTTAACCTGCTGCTTACAGGAACCGGGTGGGCCATGTACAAAGTCTATGGGGATTTCAGAATCTCAAAAGGAATGGGGTTAAAATGGATGACTTTTACCCGAGTTGAAGCTTGAATTTGTCCCTGTCTGTCCGTATTTCTTGCAGAAGTTGCTCAAGTTGGACCAGCTGTTTGTCTTTCCTCTGAATAACCAGTAGCTTTTCCTGGTCAGTTTGGCACAGTGAGAACTCTCTGCTGTAAAAAAAAAGTTGTAAAAAGTCGTAGAAAGTTGTAACACATTCTCGGTGAAATGACGGGTCAGACGGAGGACACATTAACATATCGAACCCGCTATTGTGTTCTTCACATGTCATTTCACCGCGAGAAGTTGATGAAATGGCCGCCTCCTGTTGGCATTGCAAGTAGACGACAATGGTCCATAAAATATTGATTATTTTTGTAATCAGGAGTATTCAAGAGGAAATAAGTGAAAGGAGTTATGCTCTCATCACATCGGGTATTAAAGTCAAAAGGCTAGGATTTCTTTCCCCTTTAAGTCCAACTAAGTGAAACACACCCCGTTGTTTAATTTTTGATTAACTAACTTGATATGAACGCTCATTTACTTACTTGCTAGTAGACTGTATTTGTGACGCTGTGAGTTGTTGGTGAAGGAGATCTATCAAGTCTTTACTCTCATTCAACCAAAAAAATACACGGGGGCAAAGGGCGATTCGCCCCCGATACCTTTGGAATCACCCCCGTGAGCCATGGCACGGGGGCAAAAAAAAAAAAAAAAAAAAAAAAAAAAAAAAACTTTTTTTTCCTTCTTTTTTACATCTTTTTGCATGATCGGTAAGTGCCAGAAACGTACCAAACATGGCATAATCGGAAAGATCACATCATGAATATCCTTTATTAGACCATTGAGCAGTGAAAACAATGTAAAAAAAAAAAAGAGCCCCCGTGAGCCCCAAAATAGCCCTCGTGAATAATTTCACTAGGGCGTTTTTCTCCCTCAAAATTTTCAAAATCGCCCTCGTGAAAAAAAAAGTATTTCTTTGGTTGCTCTCATTCATCTCTCTTACATAATATTACCTCAATATTAATTTCATTTTCAAACATCATCTTTTGACATTTATGGAGGGTGTTTCACACGGATCCAAAGTCGAACTAAACTCTAAGTTGAACTTTAAAAATGAAGGAAAGCCATTACTTTCTTTGTTAAATTTGTAAACAAGCTCTTAAACAGACCTACAATTTTGACACACATCATTAATTCTTTCTTTTATCAAAGGGATTTCAAGTTGTGAAATTGTGCAAATATTTGCATTTTGGGCTCTTGAATATGTTTAATTCCGAAGCTACAAATGGCTTTCAATAGTTTTTAAGTCCAACTTAGAATCTTTGTGAAACACCCCATGTTGTTTCATTATAAAGTAACTTACTTGCTAGTAGACTGCATCTGTGATGCTGTGAGTTGTTGGTGTAGGAGATCTATCAAGTCTTTACTCTCATTTAGCTCTCTCCGAACGGTGCGTAGATCTTCACTCAGCTGTTTAACTTCCTGTGATAGCTACAATCAGAAGAAAATAAGAATTCAGTGAACAAATATTAATCATTAACCCTAAACCCTACACCTTTCCATAAACATTAACTCAGAGTTAAACTAATTAACCTAAACTTACCTCTAAACCAAAACCTAAACTAAACAAAACCTTGACCTAAACATAAAATAAAACTTGACTAAGATCTAAACCAAAACCTAAAACTCAACAAACCGATTCCAAACCTAATCAGAAACCAAAACTATACCTAGCCCTTCACCTGAACTTAAACATGAATCTCATCACAATTATCACCACATTCTCCTCACGGTGCGTAGATCTTCACTCAGCTTTTTAACTTCCTGTGATAGCTGACGACAAAAGAAAATCAGATCCCAAGTCGGTGAAAAGATTCTTAAACCTACACTTAAACCTTTACATAAACCTTATTCTCAACCCTTCAACACCTCACCTGTTGGCAGTTCTTGCAGTCATATGAGGGGGCGGCATCGCTGAACCATGTGGTGCTGGGAGTAGGGGGCTTGGGAGGGACCGTGGCTGGTGGACCATAAGAGTTACTGCTCACCTAATCCTAAAACTTACCTTAACCTACACTTTAACATCCCTGGTTCCCATGTTATCCACCTACACATATACCCAAAACGAACACTTGATGTCACATAAACTGTACTAACCTAAACCTACACCACAACCTAAATCAACCCTTGATGTTACTTAAACTGTAACCTAAACATAAACTTGAACCTAATTATAACCATAACCCTTAACTTGACCATAAACTGAAACATATCCGAACCTAAACCTCATCACAAACATACCTGTTGGCAGTTCTTGCAGTCATAGGATGGGGCATCGCTGCACCATGTAGTGCTTGGAGTAAGGGGCTTGCGGTACAGAGGCAGGAGGGCCGTAAGAGTTACTGCTCACCCAAACCTAAACCTTACCTTAACCTACACTTTAACATCCCTGACTCCCATGTTATCCACCTACACATATACCCAAAAAGAACACTTGATGTTACATAAACTGTAACCTAAACCTACTACACAACCTAAACATAAACTTGAACCTAATTATAACCTTAAACCTAAACTTGACCATAAACTGAAACATATCCGAACCTAAACCTCATCACACTCATACCTGTTGGCAGTTCTTGCAGTCATTGGAGGGGGCATCGTTGAACCATGTGGTGCTGGGTGTAGGGGGGCTTGGGAGGTACAGAGGCGGGAGAGCCGTAAGAGTTACTGCTCACCTAAACGTATTAAACCTAAACTTTAACACCTCGCACTTCCGTGTTATCAAACTAAACCTACACCTTAACCCAAATTTCAACTAAAGTTGACACATTAATGCCTCTAACTTCTGTGTTATTAACCTTAACCTAAACTTAAACTTAAACTAAAACATAAACCGAAATCTAAACCTTACGCTTAACCTTACCTGAACTAAACCTAAACATTAGCCTAAACCTAAATATTATCATAAGATATATACATAAACCTTAACTGACACTTAAACGTAATACCTACACCTAAACTTACACCTTACATAAACCTTATCCTAAGCATATACATAATTCTTAACTGACACCTAAACGTAATATCTACACCTAAACTAACACCTTAACACCTCACCTGTTGGCAGTTCTTGCAGTCATAGGAGGGGGCATCGCTGAACCATGTGGTGCTGGGAGTAGGGGGCTTGGGAGGAACCGTGGCTGGTGGACCATACGAGTTACTGCTCAGTTTTCTACAAAAAGAAAGAAGAAGAAATTAAATAGTTGTCTACATTATATATCAATTCAAACATATAGGGAAACTGACCAGAAATATGTTGTGATTAAAAGTGAGCAAAGAAAAATTGGATTCGAACCCGAGACCTCCGGATTGCTAGACCGGTGCTCTACCGACTGAGCTACAGAAACCCCTTAATTCATCATTGCTCAATTGGTCAGAAGCTATTATAAACCTGACATAAACCCGAAGAATTAAAATCAACTTGGGGATATATGCGAGGGATCACCGAAGCGATACAGCTTTTTGTAATAATTAATTCAAACATATAGGGAAACTGACCAGAAATATGTTGTGATTAAAAGTGAGCAAAGAAAAATGGGATTCCAACGGGATTTGAACCCGAGACCTCCGGATTGCTACATTATATATCTACGCAGACATATTAGATCACAAAAGAACACATTCTATTAGCCGTTCTTCATGTGTTGCACCTGTCAACAGAGTTCCTACATGAATTCCTCTAATCTCACAGTTGCCACAGATTTCACAACCAAAGGAAATCCCACTGCATTTAACATCACCAAAACAATGCTTGGAGCAGATTTGGGAGGTAATGTATGTATAGATACACCCTTTTGCCGTACAAAATACGACGATAGTTTTGCAATCGGGTAAAGAGGGCCCCGATATCTCAAAAACTCAAACTCGAGCACTTCTGAAATTTGGGCCGATGAAAATTTTGACCTCAAAAACCCCAAATATGCAATAAAAAAAAGGAGGCCTATTTTCGAGATACGCCTCTTTGCCAGACGACGGCCGAGATTTGGCCGTACCATTTGGCCGAGGTAATGAGGACCGTACGACTTGCTGCTAAAACTTTTCCTAAAACAAAATAGTGAGAATTGATATAGCTGGTTGTTTATGAAGGATTTCATATTCACTGAATAACTCATTGCAGTTTGCAACATACATTTATTTTGACACTTTTTGCGGCTGTAAGCTGTGACCAATCCTATCCAAATATTTAATTAATTCAAACATATAAGAAAACAGACCAGAAATTTATGATGTGATTGAAAAAGAGCAAAGAAAAATGGGATTCCAACGGGATTCGAACCCAGGATGAGCGCCATTATAGAGTTTTCTATAGCTCAGTTGGTAGGAGCACCGCTCTAGCAATCCGGAGGTCTTGGGTTCGAATCCCGTTGGAATTCCATTTTTCTTTGCTCTTTTTCAATCAAATATTTGATGGAAGTGAAAAGAGGAATATAATTTTTGTTATGGGCAGGTTGGCTGCTATAGAAAGGTAGCCACTATTAGTTTGACTGTGTCGGTAGGTTGACTGCTACAGACATGTGGCCGTTAACCTGTTCCCTTCAAGTTTCTGAAATCCTTATAGACTTTGTACACAACCCACCCGGTTCCCGTAGTCAAGGGGTTAAGGGTTAAGGGTTTGAGTGTACTTACTTCCTGAATACTGCCTTTGCTGCTCCTATATGGCCGAGTGTGTCTTTCTTCTCTAGGCTGTAGTAAAAGGTAAAATATTTCAAAAGGAAATCAATTGTACATGTACTAGTATAGACATTTGTCTCATTGAATCTAATAATTTGATTTATATTGCGCCTGATAAGATGATTCATTTGATGTATTGTACATGTACGATTTTATTCCTCTCCTCGAAGTGGGACCATGTGATTGATCATTATCTTTATGGGCCGTTTCATGAAAGGGTCTTAGCTAAGACAGTTATCTTATCTTATCTGGCGCGGAGCTACGGTGTGTTCTGCACAGAGCGTCGATAGCCATATAGGAAAATTCAAAAGTTTGGGTTAGTAGTTTCTAGCTCCGCACCAGTTAAGATTTAAAGGCAATTCAGACCGGTATATCTACGCGCAAATCCATATTGCGCACTTTTACCCACGGTACGTAATCCCCATTTGCTCAGTTATCGCGATCGCAAACTGTCCCAGTTCACGAACGACCGAGTCGCAAATGCATCGCGTTTGGAATGTTTGTTTACCAAGGAGGTACTCCTTGTCAGAGATTTTTACGAGCGAAAGTATTATGCAACACACTCAACCAAACTCGTTTATCAAAGTGCCGCTGTGATTTTATCAGCGCTGTATTGCCTTGGGGGACAGCTCGAGCAATGTACAGTTTGTCGCTCGGTACATAATAGCTACCAGCTGTGTGCTGCATGTAATTTCATATGAAGGCCTGTGTTCGGATATTCCGAAGCACGGCTCTAGATCGATCCAACACACATCGTGAGTTTACCTCGGGAGATTACGATGGAGTGCGAGTTGGATTTTGCTGACTACCCATTTTAACCCACGCTTATTTGCCTTTAAGACAATGGTCTTCGCTAAGACCCTTTCATGAAATAAGCCCCAGACTATGTGCTCATTATTGTCATTATGTCATCATGACTTTGGTCATTAGTGAAACAAACACCAACAAACAATGAACTGCACTTGAAGTTCACATTTTCAACTACCTGGGGAGTATTCTTACTAAGCTGCTTATTTCACATGCACAAATCTCTTTACATAAATCCTCTGTTTCTATATTAAAGTACCCATTTACATTTGTGTCAAAATAAACTGGAACAGATCAGTGACAACAACTTTTGTTGGGTACATTACAGCTTCACACACTGATTATTGATTAATCAATTGAATGATTTACCTCTTGTGTTTGTTTTGCTCTGCCTGCTTGGCTGAGTCTGTATGTGATGTTTCCTCACTAAAGCTGCCTGGAGGCATTTCACTGACCACCAACTGATTGCTTCATTGATTTATTTATTTATTTATTGACGGACTGGTGGATTGATTGATTGATTGATTAATTGACTGATTTACCTCTTATGTTTATTTGGCTGTGTCTGTCTGAGAGGTATCTTCACTAAAGCTGACTGGTGGTGTCTCACTATTGGGAGTGACCAACCAACCAACTGACTGACTAACCAACCGATTGACTAATTGATTGATTGATAGATTGATCACTCAATTGATAGGGTATTTAGATTAAGTGACTTACATGTACCTCTTATGTTTGTTTTGCTCTGCGTGTTTTGCAGTGTCTGCCTGAGATGTATCCTCACTAAAGCTGACTGGTGGAGTGTCACTGACCACCAACTGACTGACTGACTAACTAACCAATTGACCGACTAACTAACAAATTGACTGACTGATTGACTAATTAACAAATTGATTGATTGATCAATTGACTGATTTACCTCTTATGTTTGTTTTGCTCTGCCTGTTTGGCTGAGTCTGTCTGTGATGTTTCCTCACTAAAGCTGACTGGTGGTGTCTCACTATCGTGAGTAGACTGACCAACCTATTGACTAATTGAATGATTGATCGATCAATTGACTGATTGATATTTTGACTGATTTACCTCTTGTGTTTGTTTTGCTCTGCCTGTTTGGCTGAGTCTGTCTGTGATGTTTCCTCACTAAAGCTGCCACTATCGTGAGTAGACCGACCAACCTATTGACTAATTGAATGATTGACCGATCAATTGACTGATTGATATTTTGACTGATTTACCTCTTGTGTTTGTTTTGCTCTGCCTGTTTGGCTGAGTCTGTCTGTGATGTTTCCTCACTAAAGCTGCCACTATCGTGAGTAGACCGACCAACCTATTGACTAATTGAATGATTGACCGATCAATTGACTGATTGATATTTTGACTGATTTACCTCTTGTGTTTGTTTTGCTCTGCCTGTTTGGCTGAGTCTGTCTGTGATGTTTCCTCACTAAAGCTGCCACTATCGTGAGTAGACCGACCAACCTATTGACTAATTGAATGATTGACCGATCAATTGACTGATTGATATTTTGACTGATTTACCTCTTGTGTTTGTTTTGCTCTGCCTGTTTGGCTGAGTCTGTCTGTGATGTTTCCTCACTAAAGCTGCCACTATCGTGAGTAGACCGACCAACCTATTGACTAATTGAATGATTGACCGATCAATTGACTGATTGATATTTTGACTGATTTACCTCTTGTGTTTGTTTTGCTCTGCCTGTTTGGCTGAGTCTGTCTGTGATGTTTCCTCACTAAAGCTGATTGGTGGTGTCTCACTGTTGGGAGATCTTTCATTGTTAGGGTTCCTCCATTTTAACCTGAAATATAAACAAACAAAAAACAAAATTGATTTAAAGGGGACCACCAGGCAAAGAACAACAAGTAGTTATATGTTTGTTGACCATTTGTGACTGTTGTGTTGTGATATTAAATAGATGCTCAACACTTAACAAAGGGTTATGTATTTCATAACCAATACAAATAATTACCCTCATTTACGGAACCATCATTATCTGATGAAATGGGTTCTGGTATGTCTACCTAATTATGGAGATATTTAAGATTGAATTTGAGAGCGTCTGTAGACGGTTTTGCCCATGGTCAATAGTATCCTAATTCGGATACTAAATCCTCCACAGTATTCAAATTTGGATCGGACAACGCAAACGATCAGGATCAAATCAGACATTGATTTACTCTTTTTTTAATAGGTAGACATTATACCTTTTCTATGAAATTCTACATATCATTCTCCATAATCTTACAATGATATTGAAAGTCTTAAATATCGCTTTTGGGAAGAAAACAAATATAAGGTTAATAGATAACTTTAAAGGGATCGAGTAACTTTGTTGACAAGCGCAAAAAGTGATGAGTGATTTTAAAATAGAATGTGAATAAGTGTGATCTGACTTGTATATCAACAAAGTAATGTGTGGAAAATTCACGTTAATTGAATGTTTTTCGGCCGAGAAACGAGCAAAAATGCAAAGTGATATTCACTAACTCATTGTTTATACTTTGTACATGGCTTAAATTATCCCTTAGACAGTTTAACAACTGAACACTTCAATCGTAAATATCTTTTGAACTAAATGGAAATTTGAAAAACCAAAACCTGTCCTGTGCTTTTTTGGTTAATAGTTTTGAGGATTTGGACCCCTACCCATCAGTGCCTAAGGCCCACATATTTGTGGTTTGGTAGTCCTACACTTCAGCAAGAAGATAACAAGTTATATAATGTATACAAGGAGAAAGAGCATAAATTTCTCTATTTTTAGAGCCCTATTTTGTTACTCTACCTGCTTTAGTTATTTTTAAATGATTTTTATAATTGCGTAAATCACTATAATTTAGAAAAATCCTTATTGGCAACACATTGTGATAACTTTAAAACAGATTTTGGCGTTCAAATTGGCAACTTTGCGGCAAATTCACTTCATATTTGTCCTAAATTGTACTTACTAAACATTTTCCACCTACTTTTATGTCATTAATATGTCGACAAAATTCAGGAGTTGCCAATTTGTAGAGGAAAATAATGATCAATTTTGCCTTAAAATAGCTCTCGTCTTTGATGGGTTAAGTCCCTTTAAGAGACAAACAGAGTGACAGAGTGATCAAAGTTCACGCAGACAGGAAACTGAGACATTTACCAAGAGGAAATAAAGTATCGTATATCTGACTGAAAAAGAAAAGAACACAAACATTATGACTTCTATCTTTCTCTCTAATCTCAACCTCTTTTTCCGTTTGACTAAAATAAATCAAATATGTGACTGGATATAGCAAAACCCTGCACTTGTCGGTAATTCATGTTCTGAAGAAATGGCCATTATAAGTTCACATGTAAAAGTTCACATGTAACAGTCGTATCTTTGCCAATTATTGCCTGATTTTTTTATGAGGCATCAAATGAAAGCTTGTGATGAGGCCTAGCTTTCTTGTGGCTTGAAAATCTAATGTTTTATTGTTACCATCAAGTGCAGGGTTTTGCTACAAATGATGTATATCCAGTGAGTCACATATTACTTCACAATAACTCCACATGTATGTTATATTTATATGCATGGTCAGGGCATCCAAGTTCACGCAGGCATTTTCTACCTGGCTTTGCGCATGCTTGAAAGTGCCTGCAAAATGACAACGAAGAAAGCTATAATGGCTGTTTACTAAAAAAAAGCGTGTACAAAAGAATCAGAAAATTACTGCGCGAACTTCGATGCCCTTTTTTTTTTACCGATAAAAATGAAAGGGTTTCAAAAAATATATCATAGACATTGAGTAATCTCAAAACAAAAATATGTTCTTTATACAGCAGTTTATTCTGAATAAACCGGTATGTGAATCATTATGAATATCAATATATTTCTTTTCAAAATGTTGCGTTTCGATTTATGTGCACAAACGTCGGGCGAACGTCAATATTTGATGTTGGGCCAACGTCAAGATTTGATGTTGGGCCAACAATAAAAAATACCGTTCGGCTAATGTCGGGCTGGCGGACATTTTAATGTCGGGCCAATGTCAGAATTTGATGTTGGCCCAACATCAGGATTTGATATTGGGCCATTGGCGGAAATTGACTTTGGGCCAACATCACATAATGATGTCGTGACAACGTTGGGCTAGCGGACATTTTAACCTCGAGCCGACATCATAATGTTATGTTGGTCCAATGTCATGAGTTGATATTGGGCCATTGTCGGAAATTGACATATGCCAATATCACATAATGACGTAGTGACGATGTTGGGCTGGCGGACATTTTAACGTCGAGCCCCCATCGTACTATACATTCAGCTAATAAAATCTCACCCTAAATTGGACATCTGATTCCTGATGTCTGATTTGAAGCTGTTGAGAGAGAGGCCGAACACCCCCGATCTGGGATTGGTATTGGCCGTGGCCTCACCCACTGAATGCATGGGAGGTTCCACATAGTCCACCATCTGGGGGATTCCAGAGTCTGGAAAATGGAGGGACCAGAAATCATAAATAAAACAGTGATACAAACTATCTTGTTCAGAGTTCAACAAATGAATATCATTTACAGAAATTAATGAACATTATGACTGCATACTAAGAAACACATCTAAAATCTCTATGACTATTGAAAAAGTAGTAATACAAATCATACATTTTTGGATCGACTTGCCCAAACCGAAAGTTCACTTGCCCACTCTACTTCTTGCTGAGATTTACGTGCAAGTAGTTTCATTTTCTCCTATTCTTGAATATAAAGTTTCTCATTTCTAAATTATTTGCCCAATCAGGCAACCAAACTAAATCATATTTATGATAATTTACTTGCCCGACAACCATGTTTACTTGCCCTGGGCTAGTGTCAAGCCCTGCTATAAAGAATACATGTTCTTGGCCGTAGCCAGGATTTTCCAAGAGGGGGAGGGGGGTGTGTAATTTACAAAAACGAGACCGAGACCAAACGTGGGACGAGACCGAAGCCAAGACCTCTGTGAAATCCGGGGGGGGGGGGGGGGGGGGGGGGGGGTCAAAGACCATTGGTTTAGGTTGTCAAAGCTGCTAAAAAGTGGACTCGAGACCGGTAAAAGCAGACCCCCCCCCCCCCCCCCCCCCCCCCCCCCTACCTGGCTACAGGCATGTGTTCTACCAAAATCAAGTGGACTTTTAATACCTGGACCAGGATTCTCCATTTTCTCCTTCATCTTTTTGGCCAAATAAAAAAAAATACATGTTTAGCGTCCCCGCCCGCTTCCTTTTTGGAGGCCGCCTGCTTTTTCTTTTTTTCTTTTTTTTTGTGAAAAATGATTTTTGAAATGATTTTGAAAAAGATCGTACTTTTAATATTGACTCATTCGTTATTTTGGATAAATGGGTCAGTCGGCCATTTTGAAAAAAGTCGGCCATTTTGAAAAAAAAAAAGAAAAAAAAAAGGGCCTCCTCCTTCCTTTTGTCAAAAGAGCAGGACGCTAAACATGTTTTTTTTTTTATTTGGCCTTATAGGACCATTGTAAAACACCCCAGGCCTGTTATAAAGAATGACTTTCAACCGGGAAGCGAGTGGGTTGTGTACAAAGTCTATGGGGATTTCATAAACTGGTAGGGAACGGGTTTAATTACCTGGACCAGGATTCTCCATCTTCTCCTTCATCCTGGTAGTATTGACCAGACCAGAATTGGGTTGCTATGGAAACAGAATAATAATAATAATAATAATAGACAAGAATTTACATTGCGCCATAAATCTAGACAAATTATTCCGAGGACTTACCTCCTTTCACGCTCTATGTACAGTAACATGCACTTCTATTCATTGCTTTGTGTATCAGTCAAGTGTGCTTGACTCTAGAAACAACACTGTTCACTGCTATTTAAATTTCTTTTGTCCAAGCAGTTTCACTTTTAGTCATAATCATGCAGACAAAAGTATCAAAGAACTACATATACAAGTCAAATGAAAATCCTCACTGTAAGGCATGCAGTAGCATTTTGTATGTACATGGGCAAACTGTAGTTTAACATTCAATCTTGAACAGCTGTGAAAAGTATTCCTTGACAATCCACAGATGACACCATGGTTAATTTCACTCCATTTATTTTCATTTCCAACAATTAAAAATACATGTATTTATAATGGAAGGCACACAATGCAAATCAAAATAAGTGAAAATAATACATACTACATATTACTAATTATAGTAACATTACATTTGGAATTAAATATGTACATTATGTGGCAGCACATCTCCAATTCTGTAGCCCTAGGCCACATTTCTGCTATAAAAGGTGAAAGCTACAGAAGGGGGGGGGGGGGGGGGGGGAGGGTAGTCCTCCGGTAATTCTGTGTGCTTAACTTTCCCTTCTCCATTAGCACCTGGCTAGAAGGCTGAAGGTACCATTTTATTAAGTCTTTGGTATGACAAGGTAAGAGTTCAAACCCGGGACCTCTCGCGCATAAGTCGGACACTCTATGTTGGCAAGTATCCTCTACCTGCCATCCATGTATTGTGTATGCACAGCCTGCTCCACACAACAGCCTACTTACCGGTACAAGTACTGATCGCCTGGTTAAAGAGAGGGATGTTTTCATGTTGCTTTGCTGTACGCTTCGTCTCTCCTACAGATAATAACAAACAACAGTCAATTATAATACAATCTGAACAAACAAACAAAATATTAAATGTTGCTTGTATAAGTATCGGTTTCCATGTGGTGTATATAATACTCATGGTTTGCGGTTGCACCATGTGAGAGGGGAGGATTGGTGAGTCCTGAAAAGGACTTTGGTAGTCCTAGAAAGGACTGTTGGTGTAGTCCTAAAAATATCCTAAAAAACAAATATTGCTGATAACTGCTTCCTTATTTTACCCATTAAATGACAAGAGCTACCGTAGAACACCATCGTCAAGCACCCCCAAGCACCTATACGCATCTTGCTTTTAAAGACGTTTCCATGAGATTCACCTCCATAATTATCCTCATGAATATTCCTCACCATATTTGCATTCTTGATTAAAGTTTCCCGTTTGGATAGAGAGCGGGCGCTCTTTAAAAGCAAGATGCATATTGTGCTTGGGGGTGCATGACGATGGTGTTCTACGGTATTTCAAAGCTATAAAATTGATCATTATTTCCCAAAACAAAATGGCAACTCCTCATTTTTTTGTTTGTTTTGTTTCGGTATCCTAATCTTACCACTACTCTGCACTTTACAAAATGGCAACTCCATATTTGTTCTGCCTTAAAATAAAAACACTTCAGTGTTGCAAGTTGCAAACATTGACCAATAGTTTGTGCAGTTTCCCAACAATTGTATTGAAGGAACTACAGCGTCTAGATGGCCTAATTTTCACAATGAGGCTCTCTATACGTAATTTTTTCTCAAGAAAAAGAATTTGGCAGTCATTTCCCATGAAATCAATCAATTTTGGGGTAATTATTAATATCTAATTGTTCTGGGAAGCCCCTTTTAAATCGCCAAAATGTGACGTCATCTAAAGAACGGACTAATGAACTAAATTCTGTAGATGACGTAAGCCAATGAATTGGTCAATCACGCTGCCGATTCTGGACCCTAAATGTGGCTGCTAAGTGAGATTTTGGTATCCAGAAAATTAGTCTAAAATCACTACTGTGTTTATTTTCATGGAGTTTTTTTGGCAGACCTAGTTTACAAGTCATCAACTAGGGAATAAGTGCCAAAGTACGTTGTATTCTTTAGTTCTTTAAGCACTTGATAGTACCCACCTGTAATTCTTGAAGCCAGAACATCATGGTGTGTTGGTCTTTGCATTGCAGAATGTACGTCCTACCATCGGTGCTGGAATAATGAGAACAATAATGATGAAATGTTGCTTGTAAGTATCGATTTCCATGGTGGTGTATATAATACATGTGGTTGCGGTTGCACCATGTGAGAGGGGTGGATTGGTGAGTCCTGAAAGGACTATGGTAGTCCTAGAAAGGACTGTTGGTGGTCTAAAAAGGGACTGTTGGTGTAGTCCTGAAAACCAGCAGTCCTTTCCAGGACTATCTTAACAGTCCTTTCTAGGGACTACCACAGTCCTTTCTAGGACTACCAACAGTCCTTTTTAGGACTCTCCTAGAAAGAATACCAACAGTCCTTTTCAGGACTATCCCAACAATCCTAGGACTACCAAACAGTCCTTTCTAGGACTACCAACAGTCCTTTTCAGGACTATCCAAACAGTCCTTTCTAGGAGTACCAACAGTCCTTTCTAGGACTACCAATGGTCCTTTTTAGGACTCTCCTAGAAAGAATACCAACAGTCCTTTTCAGGACTACACCAACAGTCCTTTCTAGGACTACCAACAGTCCTTTCTAGGACTACCACAGTCCTTTTCAGGACTCACCAATCCTCCCCTCTCACATGGTGCAACTGCAAACCACACGCATTATAATGATGAAGAAAACAACAATAACAATAATCATCATCATTGCCATCACTGTTAAATATATATCATTGTTCCCTGGTGAAATAAAAACGAAATGAATTGAAAGTGAAATAAAAGGAAAATAAAATCAAAATCCTGGTCTTCGTATTGCAGAATTCCGGTCATCACATCAGTGTCAAATTCATAATTCATCCCAAATAACTTGGAACTTCCACATTTCTCTCACATGGTTATGAACCTTGTTGATTTGATTTTTACCGGCGGGTCTCGAGTCCACTTTGTATTGGTCTCGACCATCTTAACCGCTTACACGACTCTCAGTCTGTGGTCTTGGCTCGAAAATATTTGGCAAGTGGTCTCTGTCCCGTTTTTGTACATTACGCATCTCCCCATAAAAAATCCTGCTACGGGCTCGATTGTGTTTTTACGTGTGGTTCTTACTGTATTGGAATTGTCTCTGAGCTCCTGGATTGTCACATCAAATGTGAGGGATGAATTGGCGACATCAATTGACCTGTTGGACAAACAAAATATACACTTTAGATCATTGACCATCATCATATCCACCAGCAAAGGCAATCATAAACATGTGGCCGAGAACATGATCATGACCCAGGTCCGGCCCTAGTTCTACTGATCACTAGAATCTAGATCTGCTTGTTAAACCAATAATTTTACGGTTGAATGAGTAACTGGGTGAATGGGTGCTCTGCTATGTAAGTTCTGTTGATTTGTATGTTACTCTAGCACATGACATCGATGAGCTAGAGCCAATGTTGCTATTACCACCATACGGTAAATGTCGCTGGTCCGTAATCGGGCACCTGGGGGGGGGGGGGGGGGCTGGGCCATGGTCTGCATGCATGTTCAATATCATCTATTTAACACTTTCAATAAAGCATACAAACACATCTATTAATATAGGCAAGCAAAAAGTATGAGCAAACATAAAACATGGGGGAAAAGTATGTATTACAAGTTACACATTACATGAAAGTGTATGGTACCAGTCAGAAGGCTGAGCCTTATACGTGAGAACAACCACCCCACCTCCCTCCCCCCCCCCCCCCCCCCAGCAAAATAACTTTCCACGGTCCACGGAACTACCAATGGGTGTACGGGGCACATATTTTGCTGCATTTACATTGTAGTTGCCCCCAAAAGATACAATGTTGCCAAAATATTACATAATTTCTCACATAAAATTTTCGCAATATGGATTAAGACGTATCGAGACTTACGTACCCAAGTATTGCGCTGTCCTGCGCGGTGCGGTAGTAGTACATTCTACATCTCTGGTCGTCAAACACAAACCTAGACAAAAAATAAGGTTTCTGGGTTTAAAATTCAAGCGTGCATGAAATGATCAACCGGCTGTACTAATTATAATACAAATTTCTTCTTAACTTCTTTGGGTAAGTCTGCCTCCTTAAATCTGAAGATTCTTGCAGATACTTTATTCATTATGAACATTTCAATGATGCATACATTTATAAACGAATCAAAACAAATACACAAAATAATATCGTGGTTGTGATTACATGTACACTAACAAAGGTCTCAGGGTTCAAAATAGAGGTACCGTATTTGCCGGTGTATAAACCGCACCTGTGTATTAACCGCACCCCCCTTTTTGCAAGTTTTTCTGTATGAAAAAAGTGCGGTTAATACGCTATAACCGCACCCGTGGTATTAACCGCACCCCCCTTTTTGCAAGTTCTTCTGTATGGAAAAAGGTGCGGTTAATACACCAGCAAATACGGTACATAAAATTATAAGCCACATTGTATTTTCATTCAAAAAGCAGTCGTTAACACAAGAGGGTGCCTTCAGACACCTCTAGTTTCAACCATTTTAAAAAATTTAAAAATGACTGATGTCTGGTTGAAATAATTATTCAATAGACATATCATTAAAACAAATGTTTACCTACCCATTTTGGTATATAAAAAAAAAATTTGATTTCATATAATTAGTGTTCGTTAATCCGAAATGATATTAAGGGATCGTATTGAACCTTTCGAATTAACGAACCTCATTTCATTTTTGGATTAACGAACCTCATTTAATTTTCGGACTAACGAACCCCATTTCGTTTTCGGATTAACGAACCTTCGGAACAACAAAGCATTCGGAATAAATGAACCTTCGGAATAACAAGCTGTAACCAATTTTGGAAGAACCAATACTCAAGAACATCTTTAAACTCTTACCATCTTGTTTTGAAGGTCTTGATGAGTCCCTTCTCTCCCTGTTTGTCTAGGTAGCCACACAGCTTCACCGGCTGATTCTCTGCATCCTGATAAATCAAGGATAAAACAGATATGGTCAGAAGTGCATATATGTGGTTAAAACATATGGTTAGAACATATATATGGTTAAAAACATATATATGGTTAGAAAGTCTTGATGAGGCCCCTTCTCCCCTTGCTTGTCTAGGGAGCCACACAGCTTCACCGGCTGATTATCTGCATCCTAATGGAACAGAAATGGTCAAACAATATGTTTAATATTCAGGAAAAAACACTGTACAAATGATCATGGACTCTCGGGTCCCTTTAAATAAGGACACATCAGGTCAATTTACACCCTGCGATAGCATACTGCCGTGATCTGAAAAAAGGAAGCAATTGACAATTTGCAGTTTTCTTGTAAATGAGGATTGTATGATGATATTTGTGCAATTACTTCCTTTTGACCTATTAATTTCTCATAAATGGATTGTCAGGTGACTTTAAATAACTTGTACACCATTGTGTAGAGAATATCTCAATTACCCCAAAACAAGTAAAAAGACTATCCATAAAATTGTCAGTTGCTTCCTTTTGTTAGATTATGGCAGCATACATTTCCATTGATACCAGCCCCTCTTTTGCAAGCCAGATTTCAAAAGTTGGGAGGTTATTGTCTTATATGAAAGAAAATAACATTTAATAGCATGCCTGAAAAAATTAGGCTTGAAATCTCTTTTCCGTGGAGTTATAGACCTAAATCTAATAAACCATCGTCCACGGTTAATTGTGCATACGTGTATTCACCCGTCGAGAAAGTTCACTCACGGATTCCACAGCGCTATGCGTGACCCCTATGTGACCCGCGCTAGCTACAGTACGTGACCCGCGCACATATAACAATGGGTAAGCGGTTACTAAACAAAATAACCAAACCTCGCTTAAACTGACTACATGTAATTATATATTTTTCATTTTTTCAAATCTTTTCCGTGACATACACCTTTACAAATGTCGGCTTCACAATACCTTTACAAGAATAAGTACAATATTGTTGTAATATTATGCTAATCAGTTAAACTCTTTTATTGACCGATATATAGTTTGATGGAGGGACGCATTCGTTTTTCATTCGTAGAATCCAAATTCCAGGGCTGTTCGATCTGATTTTTTTTTGTGTGTTACATTCATCCCCATCCGTCAACTGGAAACTATTCAGACGTTTTGTAAAAGAGGACCTGTCCCCTTAAAATGAATTATGTTTGTCGCAAGCTAGCGGCTAGCTAGCGGCAAGCTTAAAGGCCCGGTCACATATCACCCCAGATAGCGAAAACGAATGCCCTACTAATAGAAAATTTGCAAAATGAAATTATCCGGTGATGAAAGTCATCTCCATTGCTTCATGCACATGTACCGGTACATATATTTTCCGCAAGCTTATTTTCAGCAGAGATAGTAAAAAGCTTGCCGCTAGCTAGTCGAAGCTTGCCTGCAAACTAAGCTACAAGCTTACAAGTTGCGGCACACTTAGACTTCTGTAGGAGTATTGGAACACAAATTACTGAGCACATTGTAGTTTTAAACTCTCCAATTACTTGAGCAGACTTTGATCAGAATGTTTTGAAATGACTGAAACTTAAAAATCTAAAACACAATCAGACATTTTCCAGAAACTAGTACTCCTAACAATGCGATTAATGCCTAATAAAAAGCAAATCAAAGTCAAAATTATATTTAGAAAAGAATAAAAGATCTGCACAGTATGGCAATAATTGTACAATGTACTTGTACTTCATGAAAGCAAAGAAACTCAGCTTAATGCATGTTTTGATGAGAAAATGACAATTCAAATTCAGGCATTATGAAGTTGAAAACCAGAGTATAATTTAGTATTTTAAAGGGATCTAGTAACTTTGTTGACAAGTGCAACAAGTGATGAGCGATTTATAATTAAATGTGTATTGGTGTGAACAATTCTTGTTGATTAGATGTTTCCTGGCAAATGAGCAAAAATGCAAAGTGATATTCACTAACTCATTGTAGCCCCCGAAAGTTGGAAAAGTAGCCCCAAAAACTTCCATAAAATTAGATACGGAGCCCCCGAAATAAAAAATATTAATTTTGTCCCTGTCCTAACCCTTCGAAGGTTTTACTGCCAAAGTGCTTGCCAAGGGTGCTATGTGAACACAGTGTCCATTTACTTTAGGTGTCATTCGGTTAAAAACTAGTATGAATTGGGTAGACATAGACATCTTATCCAGTGTCAGTGCCAGGCCAGTTCCGAGCCAGTATGAATGGAGTGTGAGTGCTATCCCTCCAACTAAAATGAATATCTTTAATGAGACATTCAGTGCCCCCTTAATGTACACCAACCCCCCCCCCCCCCCCCCCCTTCCCTCACCCTCTATCCAGCTGGCAGCTAGGATGAGAGGGTGTCATGTTAATTGGTCTATTTCCTGTTTCTAGCTTCTACACCGTCTGCCATTAAAAATATTTAGCCTGGTAAAATGGACTCTATGATTTCCACATCCTCATGTTGCCAATGTTGTCAAACTCTTCATTGTTATCATTGCCGATTTGCCTGTAGACCTCTTGTTTTTTTTAATTGAGTCTGACATGTTCTTATTATTAAGGTTACTGTTCAAGTGTACCTGTACGGTGTTTTTAAATTTTTGTTATTTATTTTCATTTAATTTTACCAGGGAATCATTACTCAGCAATGACTGTTTTCAGACGGTCCCTGAAATAAAACAATACATCAAAAGTACAAAATATGAAATACAGTTTAAATTACAAATAGGTAAGAAAACAACATAAGGAAAACATATTAAGGAAAATTATATTTCGGGGGCTTTTTTTGAGGCTTGCCAGCATGCAGTGACACTCCGCTCATTTTTTGCACTGAACTCAAAGTTTACGGCCCTGGGCTCTTCCATAATTTTGAAGGGGTGTTTTTCACATTTGAGGGATTAAATTGTCGGAGCTCCCATCTATTTTATTCTAAATATCTTTACTGGTACCTACAGGTGCTAAGAAAAACTCATTTTGATGATATCAGTGAGTGACGCTACTCTTTGACTTAACTTAAATTTTTTTGAATGACATTGTAGTCTGGCAAATTGGCAGTCAGCCAAATAGATAGATCTAGCATTGTATTTAATTCTAAGCCAAGATGTGGTTATGGATTAAAGGGATTTAGTAACTGTATTGACATGTATTAGCAAGTAAAGGGATGATGAAATGTGTATTTCTGTGATCTGATATAATTTCCACTGAGTGATGGGGAAATTCCATCGAAAATGAAGTCATAATTTAGACGTGAACGTAAACACACAGTGAACTCATTGCACACTAACTTTGTACTCAGATGAAAATTTCCGTGGATCGCTATCAAATCCGTACACTTCAATCATTAATATAATATAACCAAATATATTTGGAAAACCAAACCCTATTGTTTGCTTCTAGATTGGCATTGTTTTACGTACAACTAATAATTGAGGTACATTACATGTGAGAACCATAATTAAGAGGTCTAAGTAAGTTGATGGACTTTGACAATTGAATTACTCGATCCCTTAAATAAGAAAATGTACATAAATAACAAGCATTGTGATTTGTCAGACTCTCAATTAACATTCATTCAATTCAATTCAATTTATTGAAAAAGACTTTGCTATGGCTACAGGGCTCTAGGATATTGACAAGGCCAAACACACAATGCACATTGCACAATGTAAGAATTGTTTTGGAAAAAAAATATTGATCAGCAAATAAACAAAAGCACATGAAACTGAAATGAATCAACATCATTGGGCTTACCTACATTAATTACAGTAAATGGAGGGTTTTTCATTAATTTACGACCAATTGCTCACTTTTCATAAATCAAATATCTTTCTTTGTTTTTGTAGTTTATAATTTGTTATTTACTTTAAATTATCACAGGTATGTTGAACATTTTTGAAGATTTATCATTTTACTTGTCAGAAGGAGCCAGTACTTACAATATTAACATGTGTTTAACTCGTGAAGGCAGGGCTTCCACATTAATCTTTTTTGTCAATTGCCCAGTCGGGCCAGTGAAATAACTTATTTCCCTTTTCTGGTGGCCCGAAAGAAAATTTGACTGGCCCGAAAGAAAATTTGATTTCATGAGTTGACCTTATTTTAAATATCACTCTTTCCAGATCAAACCTGTGATTATAAATGAAGCATTTTAACATGGATGAAAACAAAAATTTTCTCATTTTGTTAATGTCGGGTTGAAAATCTGCTTGCCCGATCGGGGCACCCAAGTATGACTTTTAAAATACATTTTTTGCTGGCCCAAAGTGCAATTTTACTGGCCCCGGGCCAGCGGGCCAGTGCGAGTGTCGAGCCCTGGTGAAGGCTTGTCATTAATTGTACATGTTTTTGAATCAAATCAATGAACAGAAACCATTGACAGCATCTTTGTGGGAAAATATCAGAATTTATTTTTCGGGGCTCCTTCTTTAGCTCAGCTCACTCTAAACTCTGTTTTGAATTGAACTCTATTGGTATTGTGCCCCTGTGTTTTTTTGTTAAATCAAGTGCTGCAGCAGCTCTCAAGGTTTCTTAAACAATAGTAATGATCTTTCAAGATCATTAATTTCTCATTCTGTACTAAAATAACCATGACAAACTAAAAGTGTTTGCCAAATGTGCCTAGTTCATACTTTTGTTTCAATAATATTATTTACCTAGGTAATTTAATTTTACTTTTTTAAGTTACTGACTTGGCAAGTCAAACAATAATGTTGTGACTTAAAGGGGACCACCAGGCAAAGAACAACACATTATTATATGTTTTGGTCCTGTTTTGTGATTTATCAAATAGATACCCAACATTTTTCAAAGGGTTGTGTAATTCATAAACAAAGCAATTAATTTCCACCACTTACAATGTACGGAACCACTACTATTTCCTGGTTCGTACGGGCCAAACATTTGCGAGTGCGTCAATGCGATTCACGCGTACGTTTGTAGACAATAGAATCTCGGGCGATTCGTTCGCTCTGCACACGTTAGCCTTCGCAATTCAGACCGCATGAACGCATACTTTAGAATGGTGATGCGTTTTCCAATTATATTTTTTATTTCTGGAAACATATTTTTGTGAACTTGTTGGTGGAGTGGAATACTAAAGATGTAACCTTTCTTTAATAAGAATATTATTTGTGGGTGGTGGTACCCTTTAAGCCCTGCTGATGCATTGTAGGCCCTACTTGTGCTTACATAGGGAAGCCTGTACACTAACTTTTTTGTCGACTTGCCAATTCGAGCGAGTGATATCAAATCATGAATGTTCGCATGTTTGCTTGCCCGAACAGACAATTTACTTACTTCTGTGCTCAGAATTAGCATCTATTTAAACAAGTTGTCCCACATGTGTATTGTGCCAATTGC